>CM033750.1:7607597-7897808 GCA_019671005.1 Hibiscus mutabilis
AAAGGAAGTATTGCATTTATAAGTAAGACTTTCTCTCTCCCCATTTTATGAAATGTAGGAGTACCCCAGCCTACATCATCTGTGCTCATACGGCTGCCCATATCAAAGACTGGGATACCTTTCCAATACAAAGCCTTCAGTAGTTTGGTGTCCATAGCACCTAAATTACAACAATTCCAATTCATTGTCCAGTTTTAAGCACAATTTCTTGTCGTGGAACTGCTAGAAGATTTAACAACTTACCAACAAGAAGATTAGAAACACCAAGATCCGTCAAGTGTTTAACCCAAGTCAGGATGAAATCCATAAAAGCAAAGTTACCAAAGGTGACTATGATGACATTATCTTTTTCCCTTTGTCTGACCAGCTCTTTAGTTAGTCTAAAGGACTTTAAACGAGGCATTTTCGAAGTTCGATGCGGAGCCTCCCAAATAGGTCTCAACTTGTTGCTCCTAGACTGTGATGGTCGAGAAATGTTGCTGGAAAGCGAAACCCCATCTGTCGTACAGAGAAAAGTCTAATATCAGCCAAGTTAAGAGAATCGTGAAAAGCTAAATGTGCTAAGGTGATGCGCCCATCATCATAAACAATATGCAACAGAGAAATGTCTTGTAAAATACAACCAAATTGAGCTCTGATTTTTTTTCTCTAATCCATCATCACAAAGATTCATTTTTTACAAGGACCCATTAATGAATATGATGTTACTCAACTCTAATAACATTGTGCTCAAACATTCGCATAGGAAACAACAAAATAAACAATAGTAGCTTAAATAAAAAAAGAAAAGTGGAAAAGTAGCCTACTTTGGGAGAGAGGAGGGGCGGGAAGCCAAGAAGAAGAGATAGAGAGAGTGGTGGAAGCGACTGGAGAGTAAATGGCGGAAAAAACGTAGAAGGAAGAGACCAGTATCCCCACTAAAACGGTGGCGTATATGGTTAGAAAGAGGGGTCTGGACCCAACAGCTTCTTGAACAGCGTTTCTCCATCCTCCCATCTTAGATGGGTTTGATCCTAATTGCTTAACCAGTCTCAAACAATCATCGTTTTTGTTGATCTCGTCGGCGCTGGACAGTTGAGGATGCAAATGAGATTTGATTTGTTTGTAAAGAGTGCAGTCTCTGGCTGTGTTTTTAAGAGAAATTTAGATCAAATTCCATTTAATTGCTCTAAGTGTTTCGTTTAATTGCTCTAGGTTGTAAGTAGAAGAAGAGCTCACCTGCCCAGCAAGCCCAGCCCGGCCGCCGGGTTAATCATTTCACCCCTTTTTAGGGTAAACTATCTATTTGGTACCCACCTATTACCATACTTCTGTTTTAGTTATTTAACTATTTTTTTAGTAAAATGATACTTAACGTTATGTTTTGTTTCTATTTTAATACTCCACCGTTAAAATTAACAGAAAAGTTGAAATAGAAGAAAAAATAAAAAAAATTAAATGTTAAGTTTTCCGTTAACTTTTAACGTCTATATCAAAATAGAAATAAAACGTAACATTATATAACAACGGGTTTTTTTCTCCTCCGAAAATAATTATTAAAAAATTGTGTTTCTTTATGATATCAAAAGAGACGTCACCCGGAGACCGTGATGATGCTCCCGCAGAATACCGTAAAATTTTAAAACGACAGGTGGAAATGGGAAAATGGAAAAATTTTTAAAAAATAAGAGGTGGAGTCGCCACCGGCCACTTTAGTAGGCCAGACACCGTAAAAAGATAACTAGAGATTCAAAAAGTTGGGTTCGAGAATCGGTTACGTTTGGGGAAGGATTAGCACCCCACAACGCCCAACATTGGTACTGCTTTGATCTGGTGTTGTCATTGCAAGAACAAAAATTCGAATTTAAATTTAAAATTTAATACCCAAAAAAGCGGTCTAAGGAGATCGTTTCCTTATTTACGAAATCGATGAAGATGACACCTGAATGAGTCAGAACATCACTTCCTAGCCGGATTCCGAAATAAAATGAAAAATATTCCCTTAAATGAACCGAGTTTAGAAAAATATATCTGAAATAAAATAAGCAAAAAATATATACAAATTTAATAATATAATATACATATAAAATATAATGCACATATATTATATAGCAAAATAATAATAAGAAAATAATAATGTACATATATTTTATAGTATACTAAGTATAAAATAGTATACATAATATGGTTAATATAATAATATAATATATGAAAATAATTTTATAAAAAATAATAAAATCATATTAATATATATAATAATATATACATAGTAATAGTATACTATATATACTATATACACATACCATACATATAATATATAATATTATATACAAATATATATAATATTAAGATAATAACAATAATATACATATATATAAATAAATAATATAATATATGTAATAAGAAAATAAAATATACATATTCATATATACAATATGTAAATATAATAATAATAATTAACAAAAAGGAAGACTAAAAAAGTACTATATTATACATAATTTATACTAAATATATTATACACAAATATAATACTAATACAAGTAAAATATTATATATGTTAAATATAATAGTATTAACATATTATACATAATATTAAATAATAATAATAATAGATTATATAATATATAAATATGCTACACATATAATATATAAAACTATATACTATACATATAATATAATACTATATACATAATAATATACTATAATAACAATAATATATATATAATAATAATAATAATGAAAAAAAAGGACCAAATTGCAAAAAAGAAAATTTTAAAAACTAACAAAAGGATGAAAATGCAAAACGATCAGAAGTTTCAGGGACCAAAGAAGAAATAAAACCATGCAGCAGGCTCAAAATGAAAATATTGTTAGTGTGGAGGGATTGTCTGTGTAATTATACCATTAAAAACAGGATTATATAAAATTAGTGACCAAATTGAAAATAAATTAAAAATGACAGGGACCTAGGGAGTAATTATACCATGCGGCTGATAACTTTTAAAAAATAGGTTGGGAAAGGGGACTTAGTACACAATTTACCCTAAATATTACTCTAGTATATAAGTTAAAAAACAAACAAAACATTCAATTTTATTTCAAACAAAATAAACTAAAGGGGTTTTCTCTCGAACTTTCCCCTCTCATGCCGGTAGCCAGCCACCGACTTTTCTTACGCTATCGCTCGCTGCTGTGGACTGTCGGTCGCCGGCGGTGGTCGCTGCCGTCGTCGGTGGCCGAAACTTGAAAAGACGACGACTTTTCGACTCTCCTTGACGCGGTGAGTCTAAATTTGAGGCCGAATTTCGCCAAAAAAATCCCCTAGGTGAGTATATATAGAAAAATGTCGATTTATTTATTTTCTTATATTCGAACACCCTTTTTTTTAAAAAACCCTTTTTATTCAAATCGAACTCCTCTTTTTGAACCGAAAATAACTCTTTTTATTTCAAACTTGATGATTTTTTTACATTCGAAATCCCCTTAAAAAATCATCCCTCTTACATTTTGGTTTGCATGGGATATTTATAACCCGTTTTCGAGTATTAAAATAAAATAAAAAATACAACTTGTCTGCCATTTGATTTTTTCAGATATGAAATATTGTTTTTTTCCTAATAGAGGCGGTGCGGCTTGGCGGTGGTGGCTGACTTGGACGGCGACCGGCATAGCAGGGCGGTTGCAAGTGGGATTATGGTGCTAGGGTTTGGTAATTTAGGACTAGGGGTATTTTTGGTATTTTAGGATATTTAGGGTTAATATGGGTTTATTTTAATTAATGGTATTTGGGTTAAATCTAATATTTGGTATTGGGTGTAATGGGCTTGAGGTATTTTTGGGTTTTGGGTTCATAATGGTTTGGGTTTAAATAATAAATGGGTCTGACCCGGACCAAAAATGGGTACAATAGTTGCCCCTTTTGCTCATTGCTGTGTAACAGGAATAGAGCAAAGATAAAAGATTAATCATTTTTGTCCGGTCGTAGTTTCTTCTCTAGCCACATCTTCTTCCTTGGGCTTCTCTTGATCTTCTTTGTCGCTCTTCAAAATGGAGGATTCGTTGAGGAAGTCAAAATCTGAGGTGATCCATTGGATGAGACAAAACTAGCTCGGCTTGCTACGACTCTAACGACGACACAATGCTTGGAGAAAATTTGACCTAGCTGCAACACTTACGAAGAGACAAGGTCTGCAAAACTTGATCCAGCAGCAACACTGACGAAGACACAAGATCGAAAGATTAAGTTTGGCTCAGCTACAACACCGATAAGGAGGCAGGACCGGAAGTTGGTAAATTTGATGCATAACTTCTTTTGTATTTTTCCCAAATGCACAGAGATCAACGATTTTGAGTTGCCTTTATCGGTAATCGTTTGCTCCGGGCTATTTGTACCATCCCCCTGGGTACAATCAGTTTGTACCAATCATGACATTAGATTTTTCCAAATGATTTATTTTTCTTCGACCATTCGTGAAAATGGATTTTCGATGGACATTTGAATTATCCATTTTCTTAAACTTTACCCTGTTTAAGCACGTTGTGCCAACATTTCTGTCGGACTTGTCAAAGTAGTTTTGATCCAGCTGCAACATTGACGAAGAGACAGGATCAAAAGATAGAGGTTCTGAGGTCTGATCTAGCTACAACTCTGACGAAGAGACGAGATCTAAAAGAGTAAATTTGGCCCAGCTACAACTCTTGACGAATAGTCAGGACCAAAGAAAGGTATGGTTCGACCAACCTACGACACCTGACGAAGAGGCAAAGTCTTAAAGTCAATGGGTTGATCCAGCCACAACACCGACAAAGAGGCAGGATCGGAAGTCAGTAGATTTGGTCCAGCTACAACACCGACGAAGAGGTAAGACTGAAGTCAGTAAAGGTTGATCCGACTACAGCATCGACGAAGAGGCAGAGTCTGAACTCAGTAAGGTTGATCCAACTACAACATTGCAACACCACTGACGGAGAGGCGAGATCGAAAAAAGTAAGATCTGCTACATCACTGGCGAATAGTCGAGATCCAGAGAAAACTTTAATTTGTCAAACCATCAACGGTAGCGCGAGATCTGAAAATGAAGGAGAACATTAATTAGTAATTGTTCAAAATTTTACCATTGAGCTGGATGTTTGAGCTTGTCTGCATATTCGACCTTCTTCAAGGCTAGAGGTTGATCATCATGTTGTTACCCCCACGATTGAGGTTCTTCAGTCTCATTCCTATACCTGTTTATGTGTTCCAGCCAAAAAATGAATGCATGATGGATGCCCCTAACTTTATGCCTAATGCATGTTCAATGCATGATAACTCGTATGAATGTATGATGTATACACTTGATGCTAAATGATTTTATGAACGTGTGAATGATTTTTTTGCCCCTATAAGGGATGCCCTTGACTCTATGTTGAGTTATTGATCATTTTTCGCAGAGATGCCTCAATCTTCTTTGGCTCTAATCATTTTCCTGTATCTTTCCAGGTATATGCCCTAAAATTATTTTCATTGAACTCCGTCTGAAATGAAGCGAATTTGAAGCTTGGAGTATGTTTTCGTTTTTTCTTGAAGGATGAATGTGTTATGTTGCCCTCCAGTCGGACTTGGAAATGCCCCTAGACGCGGGGCCTTGTAGAGGCATGGTGTCTATATGAACGCGAAGGTCATTCTCAAAAATGCCTTTGGACCAAGCTCTTGCATAGGCTCGGTATAGTGCTAGATCGGTAAACTTCCACTTTATATGGTATTGCTAGCATAGGGCATCATTTTAAAATTGTGAATGTATACATGTAAATGCAAGGTGCATGTTTTATATGCGGAGGTACTGAATAAAAAATGGTTCTCGTGGCTTAATTTTTTAATTTACGGGATTTATTCGCAACTTTGAACGTTGCATTTGATATCTAGAGTACTAGATTTTCTCCCGATAGTGAATTTTTCAAATTAAGAACCAGTTATGAATCAATACTTCATGTTGGTGAAATGCAAAAATTAAAATGATGGTGTCATGTAATTAATGCATAAATAATAAGTCTAATGTGATGCGATCAAAACAAGAAAATGATATCAGTCCGAATAAAAAATAATCAAATAAACGGATTAATAAAATAAAAGAATAGTACAAAAAAATTAAATAAATGCACCAAAACCCAAAAGGGCAATCGCTAAACGGACAGAGTTTCGCATGGCTTTAAAAACGTGGATCATACGTCTCACTATATGAGGTTCGGATCTAAGGTAAAGGGTACCCGAATTGTCGCAAGGACATCGATTCGGGGGAATACGACCCTTATACCATACGAAGGTGAAAACCCTACGAAATATAAGGACCAATACTCTAATAGTACATTACAACACTATACGGGGTGAAAACCCCACAAAGTGAAGTAATCTCTCGCACTTAAAGGTGATGAGCTCGGGTAGAAAGCTCATGCATTAATGTCAGGGGATTAAAAATTAAATCAAATCAAATTTTCGAATTTTTACAAGACAACACAAAATTGTCCTGATTCTCTTTAAAATGTCCCCAGCAGAGTCGCCAAGCTGTAACAACGGGTTTTTTCTCTTCCGAAAATAATTATTAAAAAATTGTGTTTTTTACGATATCAAAAGAGACGTCACCCGGAGATCAGGATGACGCTCCCAACAAAATACCGTAAATTTTTAAAACGAAAGGTGGAAAATGGGAAAATGGAAAATTTTAAAAAAAATAAGAGGTGGAGTCGCCACCGGCCACCGTAAAAAGATAACCAGAGATTCAAAAACTTGGGTTCGGGAATCGGTTATGTTTGGGAAAGGATTAGCACCTCCACAACGCCCAACATTGGTACCGTGTTGATCTGGTGTTGTCATTGCAAGAACAAAAATTTGAATTTAAATTTAAAATTTAATCTCCAAAAAAATCGGTCTAAGGAGAACATTTATTTATTTACGAAACCGAGGAAGATGACACATGAATGAGTCAGGACATCACTTCCTAGTCGGATTCCAAAATAAAATGAAAAATATTCCCTTAAATGAACCGAGTTTGGAAAAATATATCCGAAATAAAATAAGCAAAAAATATATACAAATTTAATAATATAATATACATATAAAATATAATGCACATATATCATATAGCAAAATAATAATAAGAAGAAAATAATAATGTACAGATATTTTATAGTACACTAAGTACATCGATTAGGGGGAATACGACCCTTATACCATACGAAGGTGAAAACCCTACGAAATATAAGGACCAATACTCCAAGAGTACATTACAACACTATACGGGGTGAAAACCCCACAAAGTGAAGTAATCCCTCTCACTTAAAGGTGAAGAGCTCGGGTAGAAAGCTCATGCATTAATGTCAGGGGATTAAAAATTAAATCAAATCAAATTTTTGAATTTTTACAAGACAACAAAAAATCAACATTGTTCTGATTCTCTTTAAAATGTCCCCAGCAGAGTCGCCAAGCTGTAACAATGGGTTTTTTCTCCTCCGAAAATAATTATTAAAAAATTGTGTTTTTTTACGATATCAAAAGAGACGTCACCCGGAGATCGGGATGACGCTCCCAACAAAATACCGTAAATTTTTAAAATGAAAGGTGGAAAATGGGAAAATGGAAAATTTAAAAAAAAAATAAGAGGTGGAGTCGCCACCGACCACCGTAAAAAGATAACGAGAGATTCAAAAACTTGGGTTCGGGAATCGGTTATGTTTGGGGAAGGATTAGCACCTCCACAACGCCCAACATTGGTACCGTGTTGATCTGGCGTTGTCATTGCAAGAACAAAAAATTAAATCTAAATTTAAAATTTAATCCCCAAAAAAAGCGGTCTAAGGAGAACGTTTCTTTATTTACGAAACCGAGAAAGATGACACCTGAATGAGTCAGGACATCACTTCCTAGTCGGATTCCGAAATAAAATGAAAAATATTCCCTTAAATGAACCGAGTTTGGAAAAATATATCCGAAATAAAATAAGCAAAAAATATATACAAATTTAATAATATAATATACATATAAAATATAATGCACATATATTATATAGCAAAATAATAATAAGAAGAAAATAATAATGTACAGATATTTTATAGTATACTAAGTATAAAATAATATACATAATATGATAAATATAATAATGTAATATATGAAAATAATTTTATAAAAAATAATAAAATCATATTAATATATATAATAATATATACATAGTAATAGTGTACTATATATACTATATACACATACCATACATATAATATATAATACTATATACACATATATATAATATTAAGATAATAATAATAATAATAATAATATACATATATATAAATAAAAAATATAATATATGTAATAAGAAAATAAAATATACATATTCATATATACAATATGTAAATATAATAATAATAATAATTAACAAAAAGGAAGACTAAAAAAGTACTATATTATACATAATTTATACTAAATATATCATACACAAATATAACACTACTACAAGTAAAATATTATATATGTTAAATATAATAGTACTAACATATTATACATAATATTAAATAATAATAATAGATTATATAATATATAAATATACTATACATATAATATAATACTATATACATAATAATATACTATAATAACAATAATAATAATAATAATAATAATAATAATAATAATAATAATAATAATAATGAAAAAAAGGAGCGAATTGCAAAAAAGGAAACTTTAAAAACTAACAAAAGGATGAAAATGCAAAACGATCAAAAGTTTTAGGGACCAAATAAGAAATAAAACCATGCGGCAGACCCAAAATGAAAATATTATTAGTGTATAGGGACTGGCTGTGTAATTATACCATTACAAATCGGATTATATAAAATTAGTGACCAAAGTGAAAAACAATTAAAACTAACAGAGACCTAAGGAGTGATTATACCATGCAGCAGATAACTTTTAAAAAATAGGTTGGGAAGGGGGACTTAGTACGCAATTTACCCTAAATATTACTCCAGTATATAAGTTAAAAACCAAACAAAACATTCATTTTTATTTCAAACAAAATAAACTAAAGGGATTTTCTCTCAAACTCTCCCCTCTCCTGCCGGTAGCCGGCCACCGGCTCTCCTTACGCCGCTCGTCGGCGGTGGTCGCCACTGTCGCCGGCGACCGAAGCTTGAAAAGACGACGACTTTCCGTCTCTCCTTGACGCCGTGAGTCCAAATCTGAGACTGGATTTCGCCAAAAAAATCCCCTAGGTGAGTAGATCTAGAAACCTCGATTTATTTTTTCTTTCTTCTTATATTCGAACGCCCTTTTTTTTAAAAGAAATATTTTTATTTGAATCGAACTCCGCTTTTTGAACCGAAAACAACTCTTTTTATTTTGAACTTGATATTTTTTTCATTCGAAAATCCCCTCCAAAAATCCACCCTCTTACATTTTGGTTTGCATGGGTTATTTATAACCCTTTTTCGAGTATTAAAATAAAATAAAAAAATACAACTTGTCTGCCATTTGATTTTTTCAGATCTGAAATCTTGCTTTTTTCTTGACAGGGCGGTGGGCGGTGCGGCTTGGCGGCGGTGGCTGACTTGGACGGCGGCCGGCATAGCAAGGCGGCGGCGACTGCAAGTGGGATTAGGGTGTTAGGGTTTGGTAATTTAGGGCTAAGGGGTATTTTTGGTATTTCGAGATATTTAGGGTTGATATGGGTTTATTTTAATTAATGGTATTTGGATTAAATCTGATATTGTGTATTGGGTATAATGGGCTTAGGGTATTTTTGGGTTTGTAATTGTTTGGGTTTAAATAATAAATGGGTATGACCCTAACAAAAAATGGTTACAACACATTAGATATCATTTTGTCAAAAAAAAAATAGTTTAGGTAACCAAAACACAAACATAAGAATAAGTGAGGTACTAAAAAAATTTAATGGCTAAATGGTAATTAATCTATAATATTTTTTAATTTATTACTGATGATTTTATCAATAGCATAGACATTTTTAATTGTTATTTACTATAAATGTTATTTTTTAAATAAATAATAAGAATGTTTAAAAATAAAACAATTATTCTCATTTAATTACGTGTGAATTTCTATTTAAAATAATAAATTTTTATTTTTATTTTAAGTAAATAATTATTTTGAAAAAATAGTTCTAGATATTAACTTATTAATGAAGTGTTAAAATATATTATACTAGATTAAAAAAATTCAAACTAGTAAGTCCTTGAAAAAAAAAACAAAATTTAAGGGTGAGAAAGGAGTCCGACAGAAAGACTCTTTGTCCCCTTGCTTATTTGTTCTGATGATGAACGTTCTCTCTATTTTCCTGGACAATGTTGCGAAAAAGAAAGCTATTTAAATATCATCTCAAGTGCAGTAGAATATTTCTAACCCATTTATGTTTCGCAGACGACCTCCCTATTCAGTAATGGCGCCATTGATTTTGCTCTAGGGATACTTAGCACACTGGAATGCTTTTATTCTTTATCTAGCCTACGCCTCAATGCTGCAAAAATAGAATTTTATGCGAGTGGTATGTCAGACACGTTGATTGAGGAATTTGCACCACTACGGGATTCAAAGCCGGGAAGTTGTCTGTCCGTTATCTTGGGGGTACCTCTGGTGACTCGGAAATTTTCTATCATTTCCTGGATGGTAATTTTGGATAGAGCTCTCACCAAAGATCGTCTCATTTGTTGGGGAGTAGTCACTAATGGCACTTGTATGTTGTGTGAAACTACCATGAAAAAGTCAAAATCACCTATTCTCGGATTGCCACTACTCGAGAACGTTGTGGAAACAAATCTTCCAGGCTTGTGGACTAAACTACTGTGTGCGTTCATGGAGAGAGACCTTACAGTGGGCGATGGACGCTTGGAAGGGCAAATCTCTTTTTAGTTTAATTTTGAAGCTAGCTTGGACAGGTTTCTTATACTGCATATGGGAAGAACGAAATGTTAGAGTGTTTCGTGGAGTTCGACCGTCTAGCGATATTCTTTTCGATAACTTGAAAAATACTATTGGTATACGATTGTATAGACACCATATAAATAGAGACGATAAAATAAATAGACAACTTTGTATAAGTTAGAGGATTAACCATGATTGGCCCTTTACTTGAACTGCATATGTCTTTTTTTTTTTTGTGTAACAGATTGTTGCTTCTGGATAAACACAAACTAACCATTTATCCCAAAAAAAAAAAAAACTAATAAGTCCTTTGAGTATAAATTAGATATCGGTTTCATTGACTGCTACTGCATGTAGTGGCACGCTGGGTTGGGCTCTTAATCGGCCTAACCCTAACCCCTTGCACCAGATTTAGATACATAGGGATTTCAATAATAATAAGTTTTGAATAGTGATTTACCCCTCAATTATACTTTAACTAGAAATTTGGTTCAAGATTTTTTTTTTATTAACTTGACCTTTAATTATACATTTAACCCTAACCCCTTTCATTAGGTAGATCTGGAGTGAAGCATATCTAGAGTGCGGCTAAAAGACGGCAAGTTTCGAAATTTTTCTTCGAACTGAAAATGTTAGACTTCTTGATAACATTTTCGGTTATTTTTTGAGTTTTTTTTTCAAGTATCGATGCTTATTTTGTAAGTATCGATACTTAGTTTTTTTATATAAATTTTCAGTTTGGGACAAAGTATCGATACTTATAAAATAGGGTAAACTACATCAGTAGTCACCAAACTATGATTTCTTTCCTACTTTGGTCACCGAACTATTTTTTTGGGCAAAAACATCACTAACGTTATATTTCCTTCATATTTTTGGTCATCAGCTGTTAAAAACTTAACGGTTTTGCTGACGTGGAATTCTATTTTATTTTTTTAATTTTCCATGTCATTTCTTCTCTCTCCTGTAAGCAATATATGTTATTTTATAATATTTTTATTCAAACTAACAGGATGGTGACACGTGTCACTGCCTATTAATGAAATAAAATGAATGAAAAATCAAGCCCCTTATGCAGCCAGAGAGATTCGACTAATAGACAGTTACACGTGTCACCATCTCTCTGGCTATATAAGGAGCTTGATTTTTCATTCCCTTTATTCCAATAATAGGCAGTTACACGTGTCACCATCTTGTTAGTTTAAATAAAATATTATAAAATAACATATATTGCTTACAAGGAGAGAGAAGAAATGACATGGAAAATTTAAAAAAATAAAATAAAATTCCACGTCAGCAAAACCGTTAAGTTTTTAACAGTTTGTGACCAAAATAGGAAGGAAACATAATGTTAGTGATGTTTTTGCCAAAAAAATAGTTCAGTGACCAAAATAGGAAAGAAACCATAGTTCGGTGACTACTGATGTAGTTTACCCTACAAAATAAGTATCGATACTTAAAGAAAAACCTTAAAAAAATAAGCCGAAAACGTTATTCAAAAGTCTAACATTTTCAGTTCGAGAACAAGTTTTGAAACTCGTTATCTTTTAACCACACTCTAGACATGCCTCACGTTAGACTCATCCCTTCACCGTATTTACCTTTCAATTATAATTTTTATAATCAATTTGACATCTCAATTATTTGACTGTTACATTTAACCTATTATCGTTACAGATGAGTGACGAAGCTTGACGAATTAATGTGGCATAATGTGAAAAATCTACATTGAATTTTATGTATTTTTTTCCAAGTTACGTGCCATGTGTTATTTGTTTATTGTGTCATCATTCCACGTAATTCCTCCTCAAGTCATGTGCCGAAGACATTCGGCTGACACAATGTTTATCGTTTTTGGTGACATCATGTTGGAAAAAATGATTGGTTAAGTTCAGTGGCCGAAGGGATGTGTTCAGGGTAGCGATTTGGAAGTTTGAGTTTGAATTTTTTTTAAGGATTTGGGGATTATTTAATAAAATTTGTAGAATTCTTTAAAAAATGAAATTTTTGGGTTTTTTTTCAAATAATTAAAACAAATCAAATTATTGTCACGTGTCAAGCATTGATTGGATAACATATTTTTTTATACTCCTTAACGACCGTACACCTAAAATTATAAAGATATAAAAGTTAAACACCTATTTATACAAAAAAAATAGTTTAAGCACCTAAAATTCACAAGAAATATAATTTAAAACACTTATTTATATATTAAGCCTTGTAAAATTCAGAATACTCACACTTGAGTATCTGACCAAAATCAAGAGAATAGACGATATATTAACTATATTAAATATTTTTACAAAGTACAAGTATCATATTAAACATTTTTAAATTAGAAACATCATATTACACATTTTCCAATTGTGTATGGGCCAAAAATGACATTATCCATTTTAGTTTTAAGGTAGAAAGTAGAAACAGAAGAGAAACCCTAAAGCTTAGGTTATTATACATACGCGTGCGGCGCGTGTGCTCTAAATGCATATATGACCCAATCAAAGCCGACGTGGTCCTGCTCTCTTTTTTGTTCTTCAGTTTCCCATCAAGAAAACCCAAGCTTCAAATCCCTAGACCTAATTAAAACAGTATTTGATTTCTTCTTATATCAGAGGGGGAATGGCCGACCGCTTGACGCGTATTGCCATCGTCAGTTCCGATCGTTGCAAGCCCAAGAAGTGCCGCCAAGAGTGCAAGAAGAGCTGCCCTGTTGTTAAAACCGGTAATCTTTACTCCTTTTTTCCCCTGTTCGCGGATATAAGTTGGGGTAATCTAATTTTGCCTTAATTGAATCGAGTTTATGAATTATTTCCTTGTCATAGTTTCAGGTAATTAATTAATTGATTATTTTAGTTTGTCGAATGATGTTGATTCGATGTTCCGACACATTATACATGTAATTTGGACACATATTTTGCTTTTGGATATTGTTAATGCTTGAAACCCTAATTCTGCAAATTATCGCTATTTTGTTACTCTATCTACAGGGAAGTTATGTATTGAGGTTAGTTCTGCCTCAAAGATTGCTTTCATCTCTGAGGAGTTATGCATTGGTTGTGGTATCTGTGTCAAGGTTTGTAATTTTACGCTCGTATCATATGATGCCGTATCTTAAAGAACATGTCACTTTAGCTGAATGCCTGGTCTTCTCATGCAGAAATGTCCATTTGAAGCAATTCAGATCATCAACTTACCTAGAGATTTGGATAAAGATACAACCCATAGATACGGTCCCAATACTTTCAAATTACACAGGTTTTTTCATTCATGCTTTTTCTGCAAGATTTTGTACCCTTCCTTTTCCTTTCTTTCCAACTTCTGTTTTGATGTGGTTTAAATTGCAATTTTAGGTTACCAGTTCCTAGGCCTGGGCAAGTTCTTGGTCTGGTTGGAACCAATGGCATTGGGAAATCAACAGCCCTTAAAGTTCTGGCAGGGAAACTGAAACCAAATTTGGGCCGTTTCAATGTAATTCTCTGTGGCCTTGGTTCTTTGATTGAGCTTTATGTTTTAATTCCTGACGACATATTTGGGCAATCTATTTGCAGAACCCTCCTGATTGGCAGGAAATCTTGACCTATTTTCGAGGATCTGAGTTACAGAATTATTTTACTCGCATCTTGGAAGATAACCTCAAGGTGATTCTTTACATAGGATTTTGATTTCGCATCTTCAAGTCCTATTTATATATATGTGTGTGTGTTTGCACACATATATCTGTGGGAGAGGTTATGAGAGTTTAATGAATAGTAGAGCTCCATGTTGTGAAGGCATTCTCTATTCAGCTTGCTAGTTTGTTCTTTGTTCCAGAGTTTTCCTGAGGCTGAAACTTAAAAAGTTAGGTTCTAAGATTCAATAAGTTTGGCAGAACCAACTTCTATCCTTCCTTGATTTTAATATTTGTTCCATGAAATAAATAATGTGTGATAATCAATGCAAGTCTCAAAAATAGTTTAATTGGGGCCATTTTGTTTCTCCTACTTTTACCATACTTCCAGCATTTTACAAGTCTCTATCTTGTTCCATTGAGCATCCCTTGGGTAAAACTTATGCAATTTGAACCAATTTGGTGCTATTAAGATAGTATAGTTGAATGATCCCCTGGAAATTGATCTCTCCTTTTATTTGTGGTATAAAGTTACAGATACCAAAAAATGGAACTTGGAAAATAGAATTCAATGATTAATGTTATGCCATTTTGACACTAATGTGTTTGATGAATATAGCAACTTTGAGAATTGTCCTGCAATTCCCTTGTTTCCCTTGATATTGCTGATAGTATATCTTATATATTTAATAGGCCATCATAAAGCCACAGTATGTTGATCATATTCCAAAGGCAGTTCAAGGCAATGTGGGACAGGTGCTTGACCAAAAAGATGAAAGGGAAATGAAAGCAGAACTCTGTGCTGATCTTGATCTCAACCAGGTCATAGACCGTAATGTTGGTGATTTATCTGGTGGAGAGCTTCAGAGATTTGCTATTGCTGTTGTTGCCATACAGAATGCAGAGATATATATGTTTGATGAACCTTCAAGTTATCTTGATGTGAAACAGAGACTGAAAGCAGCACAAGTCGTTCGATCTCTGCTCAGGCCTAATAGGTTAAATCTTCATTTTCCTTAGCCTCTAATGTTTCTTATAGTTTGAGTGATGCTAACTAGGGGAATCATATTTTTCCACTGTGTACTTCAGCTATGTGATTGTGGTCGAGCACGATCTTAGTGTCCTGGATTACTTGTCAGATTTCATTTGCTGCTTATATGGAAAACCGGGTGCATACGGAGTTGTAACCCTTCCCTTTTCTGTAAGAGAGGGAATCAATATCTTTTTGGCTGGATTTGTCCCTACGGAAAATTTGAGGTTCCGAGACGAATCTTTGACCTTCAAGGTAAACCTGTTACTTGGGTCATTTGTGCACCCATCATTCATCTGTAATGTCTTCCCATCTTTACCTATCCGTTTCTCTTTGTTTTAGGTTGCAGAGACCCCACAGGAAAGTGCTGAGGAAATTGAAACCTATGCACGATACAGATATCCAACCATGACAAAAACTCAGGGCGGTTTTAAACTTAAAGTAATGGAGGGCGAATTTACTGATTCTCAGATCATTGTAATGCTGGGTGAGAATGGGACAGGAAAGACCACATTTATTCGTATGCTGGTATTTTTCGTTTTCATCATTTGTGCATGTGTTCTAAGTTATTGCACGTCATGTCTCTTAGATAATTTGATTGATTTTATTGGATAACCTGCAGGCTGGTTTGTTGAAACCTGATAGTGTTGAAGGTTCTGATGTGGAGATACCTGAGTTTAATGTTTCATACAAACCCCAAAAGATCAGTCCCAAATTTCAAAATACAGTCAGGCACTTGCTACATCAAAAGATACGTGATTCATACATGCATCCCCAGTTTGTTTCAGATGTGATGAAGCCTCTTCTCATTGAACAATTGATGGATCAGGAAGTAGTGAATCTCTCTGGAGGAGAGTTGCAAAGGGTTGCATTATGTCTATGCCTTGGAAAGGTAAACGTTCTTTACTTCCCAAAAGCTAAGGGTTGCAAATGGTTCGACCTTTTTCTATTCATGTACTCATGTTTCAAATGCATTTGTTTGTCTTATTTCATGCAGCCAGCAGATATTTATTTAATAGATGAACCGAGTGCTTATCTTGACTCGGAGCAGCGTATTGTTGCATCTAAAGTCATAAAGAGGTTTATCCTCCATGCAAAGAAAACTGCATTTGTGGTTGAGCATGATTTTATAATGGCGACTTACCTCGCAGATCGTGTTATAGTGTATGAGGGGAAGCCCTCAGTGGATTGTACTGCAAATTCGCCTCAGTCGTTGTTGACCGGCATGAATCTCTTCTTATCTGTGAGTGTCAATGTTGTTCTCTCTTTGGATTTCTAGATTGACTACCCTGTTCATTTGAAATTTGTTGGTACACGTTGCATTTGGTGCTCACTCTTGCACATGATTGTACTCTACAGCATTTGGACATTACTTTTAGGCGGGACCCAACCAATTACCGACCGAGAATCAACAAATTAGATTCAACTAAGGACCGGGAGCAAAAGTCTGCTGGATCATATTATTATCTAGATGATTGACAGATTTGCATGACTGGTGAGGGGGTGCAGTAATATGATTCTGTTAAATTGTTTAGGGACTTTTTCAGCGTGCTGGTTGGTGAACAAGTTTTTATGTCCATCACAGCTTCTCTAAATTCGGATAAGACGAGTCGAAGCGAATGAATGAAGGGTAATGTGGGATCTGAGATGGTGATGAGTGGAAAAGAAGTCCCTTTGTTTTGTGAAGAGCTCATGTCTCCATCTAGTTGCTAAATGAGCTGAGTTGGTGGTGTGTTAGTTTGATTGGTGAGTCAGTTAGAAATATAGAGCTACTTTTTTGTTTTCTTGCTACATCTACATTTTATTACATCAATTTAGTCTTGCAACTGAGCAAGGATTGTGGAATTCAGATATATATTGAGCTACTCCATGTAATGATTCCAGGTTCAACCCTTTTACAGTTACTCCTTGTTTTGCCTGCTCTAAATGGTCTCTAAGAAAAAAAATATATGAAAATTAATATATAAGGAATAATATTTATTGTTTTTTATAATAATATTGTACTATAATCTATCAATAATTTTAATGATATAATATATATAAATGAGTTAGGATTTACTTACACAATGTAAAATTAAATTACTTTTATATCTAGTTTGGGGTACGAGGTTGTCTCTTCCAACAAGGTCTCCTTTAAGGTTTGAACTCGCCTCCTCTTTTTGAGAGTGCTATATGCCTTACCAATGACCAAATACTTGTTGGTGTGATATGATAATTTTTTAACTATTCAGGTATGATGTTTATACTCATGCATCTATGCTTATACTCGCGTTGCATGCTTGTGTCTATAAATTGCATGAAGTATAGTGAAGTAAGTTATTAAGTTTATAAAGCTCAACATTAAGATGTTTTCGTTCGCATGTTAATAGATTTGTTCGTTTTCGAAGAGCCTCATTAAAGAAGAATTTCATCACTCGAGTACACTACCTTTATTTCTTTAGTGGATTATATATTCATAAAATCTTATTGCTTTTTGATTTATAACTCTTTTATCGATATTTTTATGTATGATTAATTTTTACTATGAAGTTCCTTTTTGCATAAACTCAGTTACTTTTTTTTATTTATGTTCGATTTCAGTTTTACTAGTTTCATTTTAACTTAATGAATTGATCATTTTATTAAATAATTGTTTGAAAAATTCAGTCAGTGCCTTCGATTCAAAACTGTCTTATGAACGAGCTTTTACTACAATCAATTTGTATAACTAATATTTAACTGAAACAGAATATTTTTTGTTAGTTAAAATCATTGCCAAACAAGCTGTTAATACAAAGCCCCCAACCTCAAGCCATCTTTTAGTTTTTTCACAAAACAAAACATTAATAAAATCCAACAAATGACAAACTATACCATACTATGTTATGTATGTCAAGCTCAATGCTAACAGAACAAAATAGTGATGAAACAATAGGAGTTATCTTAAGGGAATAATAATAAAAATAATAGTAATGACAACAATAAAATGTCTAGGTTTTTCATAGAATTAAAAAAAACTTAACTAGAAATTTTATTAGTAAATAATTCATTTATTTGATATGTAAAATTGTAAATTACTACCAAAATTTCTTTTTTCCAAAAATGGCATCCCATGCTTAACTTTTCCACCATGATGTCCATAAGCAACATGCCCCAACACATATGGTTACAAATATATTTAGTAATTGCATACAATTTATTTTAAAATATTAAATATTAACAAAAATATTACATTTCAAAGGTCATTCTTTTTACCTGAATGAGAAGCTCCAGGATAATCATGTGGAGGGTGTGCACCTTGAGGATAGCCACCTGGTTGAACACTGTGAGAATAACTAACCGGCAGATAATTTTAAGGGAGATAACCCCTAGAGGAATAATCCTGAGAAAATAACCTCCATATTGAAGGTATCATGTATTAGGAGGATACCCACCAAGATGCGGATATCCTGCGGAAGGAAGATACCCTCCTTCCGGAGGAACATATGTCCCATGTGGAGGGTATCCTCCCGAAGGTGGAGCATATGTACCTAGTGGATATCTTCCGTGATGGTGTTGTCCATGTTTATGCTTACCTTTACTCTTCTTTTCCATGTTTTCCTAAACCGATCATGAATCAACCTTGTGCCGCCAGTTAAGATAAAAACACACATACATAAAAAGACATTCAAATTCTAATACAATCAACAACTACATAGAGTAAGAGAAAGTGACAATGCATCAACAGAAGAAACTAAAAAAAATTGATAGAGAAGTTCAAAACAAGAAAACATGTGTGAAAAAACAAAAATAGATCATGCATTCAATATATATATATATAATTAAGTAAACATGTGAGAGACATCAAGTGTGGATAAAATTGGGGATCTTACAAATACCATGTTGGGATTGAGTATTGTCGGATCAAAATCGTTAAATAAGACATGGGGTTTTATAGCTTTGATTGATTAAGTACAAATTCAATATTTCAGAAGATCCCTACGTTGTTGCTTGAAAAAGTAACCAATGCTACTCATATTCACGAGGAATGTAATATACATGTTATTTATAGAATTTACTACTATACATATTTATTTGAATATTATCGTATCGAAATCTTACTATCTCTCTATTTTTACCATGTTACTTATTGTAACAAGGGTTTTTCCCTTCTCCAAAAATAATGTTTAAAAAAAATGTGTGTTTACAATATCAAAGTAGACGTCATCCGGAAACCGGGATAACACTCCTAGCAGAATACCGTAAGAATTTTAAAAAATGAAATGAAAAATGGATGGTGGAATGGAAAATTTAAAAAATAGGAAAATTTTGTGGTAACCAAAAAAACCTTCCCTTTTTTATTTCATTCATTTTTTTCGAATCCTTTCGTTTTTTTATTCGAACTCCCCCATGCGGCATTTGAATCCCGGGTTATATACCCGTTTTACATGCATTTAAAAATAAAAATATATTACAATTTGCATTTTTTCAAATATGATCTTAGATCTTAATAATCTCACTTTTTGTTGCTTTTCTGACAAGGGCGGTGGAGCAGGCGGCAATGACAAAGTGGGCGGTGGCAAGTGGCCGTTGTTGGCGCGCATGGCCTAATGACGCCGCGCGTGGGAATGTGAAGGGATATAGGTGGCGGCTGACAGGGCAAGTGGGTGGCTAGAGTTTTGGTTATTAGGGTTAAGGGTAGTTAGGGTATTTAGGTTTATTTGGGTAATTTTGTAATTGGGGTATTGTAATATTGGGTTTAATAATAATAATAATAAATAGGTCCGATTTGGACTTTGGGTTTTAGGTAATTGGGTTGGTGGTTATAATGGGTATTAATAATAATAATAATAATAAAATGGGCCCGGTTTATGGATTTGGGTCTGGCCCGGACTAAAAATGGGTACTACAGCTGCCAATCTTTGCGCATTGTTGTGTAACAGGAATAGAGGAAAGACAAAAGAGTAACCATTTTTGCCTGGCCAGTCAGGGTTCCTTCTTTGGCCACCGCTTTTTCCTTGGGCTTCTCTTGATCTTCTTTGTCGCTATTATAAAAAAATCTTCAAAATGGAGGATTCGTTGGGGAAGACAAAAATCTAAAGTGATCCGTTAGAGGAGACAAAATGAGCTCGACTTGCTATGACTCTGACGACAATGCAATGCCTGGAGAAAATTTGACCTAGCTACAACACTGATGAAGAGACAAGGTCTGTAAAACTTGATCTAGTTACAACACTGACGAAGACATAGGATCGAAGGATGAAGGCCAGCTACAACACCGATGAGGAGACATGACCGAAAGTTGGTAAATTTTGATGCAGAGCTTCTTTTGCCTTTTCCTAAATGCACATGGATTAACGGTTTTGAGTTGCCTTTACCGGTATCCGTTTGCTCTGGGCTAGTTGTATCATTCCCTTGGGTACAATCAGTTTATACCAATCATGACATTGGATTTTTCAAAGGATTTATTTTCCTTCGACCATTTGTGAAAATAGATTTTTGATGAACATTTGAATTATCCATTATCTTAAACTTTACCGTGTTTAAGCACGTTGTGCCAACATTTCTGTTGGACTTGTTAAAATTGTTTGATCCAGCTGCAACACCGACGAAGAGACAGGATCGTAAGATGAGGGTTCTGATGTTTGATCCAGCTATGACTCTAACGAAGAGACAGGATCTGAAAGAGTAAATTTGGCCCAGCTACAACACCTGACGAAGAGACAGAACCAAGAAAGGTATGGTTCGACCAATCTACAACACCTGACGAAGAGGCAAGGTCTGAAGTTAATGGGGTTGATCCAGCTACAACACTGACGAAGATGCAGGATCGGAAGTCAGTAAATTTGGTCCAGCTACAACACCAATGAAGAGGCAAGACCTGAAGTCAGTAAAGGTTTGACCCAGCTACAGCACCGACGAAGATGCAGGGTCTGAAGTCAGTAGGATTAATCCAGCTACAACACCGACGAAGAAGGAAGATCAGAAGTCAATAAATTTGGCCCTGCTACAACACCGACGATGAGGTAAGACCTGAATTTGACAACACCGGCGAAGAGACACGGTCTAAAGGTGAAAGTTTTGATCCAGCTGCAACACCGACGAAGAGGCAGGATCAGAGAATAAAGCTTTGATTTTTGATTTTCCCTTAATTTTGATTTTTTGATTTTTTTGATTTTTTTCTTTTTTTCTTTTTCTTTTTTCTTTTTATTTTTTGATTTTTATTTTTTATTTTTTGAGCTACAACTACAAGAAAGATATAATATCTGAGGAAGAAATTTGGTCTAGCTGCAACACCGACGAAGAGGCAAGACTTGGATAGGGTTTGATCCGCTACACTACTGATGAAGAGACAAGATCTGAACTAAGTTGGACTACCACCACTGACGTGGGCATGATCCACGAAATGGTTGTTATACTACGCCACTGACGGAGAGTCAAGATCTGAAAATGATTTGATCTGCTGCACCACTGACGGGGAGGCAAGATTTGGAAACACTAGGATCCACTACACCACTGACGGAAAGATGAGATCTAGAGGAAAACTTTGATAAAAATGTTTGATCTGCTGCACCATCTACGGAGAAACAGGATCTTCAAAATTTTGATCTACCACACCAGCGATGGAGATGCGAGATCTAGGAAATATATGATCCACTACATCACTGATGGAGATATGAGATCCAGAAGAAAATTTGATCTTGCAACACTACTGACGAAGAGGCGAGATCAGGATAAAGTAGGATCTGTTACATCACTGGCGAAGAGTCGAGATCCAGAGAAAACTTTAATCTGTTGCACCATCAACGGTAGCGCGAGATCTGAAAATAAAGAACATTAATTAGTAATTGTTCAAAATTTTGCCATTGATCTATGGATGTTTGAGCTTGTTTGCATATTCAGCCTTCTTCATGGCTAGAGGTTGATCATCATGTTGTTGCCCCCGTGATTGAGGTTTTTTGGTCTCATTCCTGGACCTGCTTATGTGTTTTAGCCAAAAAATGAATGCATGATGGGTGCCCCTAACTTTATGCCTAATGTATGTTTAATGCATGTAACTCGTATGAATGTATGATGTATGCACTTGATGCCAAATGATCTTAATGGATGTGTAAATGATTTTTTTACCCCTCAAAGGGATGACCCTGACTTCATATTTGGTCGATATTGAGTTCTCGGTCTTGTTTTGTGAGGATGCCCCTAATCTTTCTTGACTTGATTATCTTTCTGTGAAGTTATCTTTTCGGGTGTATGCTCATCACGAAAAAAGCTGTGTAGCAAATTTGAGCTTTGAAATTCATGATGCCTTATGTCATGGTCATACGTAGGTCATACATAGATTTTGATTTACATTACGCACATGGACGATCAAATTAAGGTAAACAAAATGCATTAACCTTGTAGTTTTGGCCCTTACAAAAAGATCCCACTGTCATTGGGCTTAGACAAATAAGACACGCAAAAGAACATCACTTTAAGAAAGATGAAAGCTGCAGGAGGACCTACTATGGTCACAAAATTGTAATATTTGAGCCAATTAGGCTTGAGCCATTGTCTTTTTTTTCACAAAAGGCATCATTGATATATTCAGACATTTTCATGCTTCGATAGGGGATCCTTGTTTATGGCTGGCCCAACTGTGTTCTCAAAACATATTACCCTGAGCTTGATAAATTTTTCCATAAGCTTTTTGAAGCCTTGGCAATTCTCAATCAAGTGGCCTACTTGCCCTGCGTGATAGTCACATCTAGCATTAGCATTGTACCATCTTGAGAAAGGATGTTGTATTGGAGCTTGGTGGAAAGGTGCTACCGAATGGCTGTCATACAATTGTTTGTATAGTTCTCCATAAAAAATTGGTAGTGGAGTAAACTCTATCTTTTCGGCATTCTTCCTTTGTCCAAAATCTGTTACCGGCTTTAGAAGACTAACATTACAAACTCCTAAAGCATTCACCTCATTATCATTTTTTTCATATGATGACTTCTTTTGGGATGAACTTACATCGACGTCGATCTTACCGTTCTTCACAACGTTTTCAATGAGCTCACCCGATAGTACCAAATCAGCAAAATTGGTAGTTGAATTTCTTATGAGGAGATCTAAAATCAGGCATTCCAATGTTTGGACAAATATAACCACAGTCTCTTTCTCACCGAGTGGGGGTTGAACTTGGGCAGCTATGTCTCTCCAGCGTTGTGCATATTGTCTAAAGCTTTCATTAGACCTTTGTTTCATGTGTTACAGAGCCCAACGGTCTGGCACCATATCACTGACGTGCCAATATTGCTCTAGAAAAGCTTTGGCTAAGTCTTTTCATGATTTTATCTGGTGACGACTCAGTTGATTATACCACATGGTGGCAGATTTGGTTAGGCTGTCTTGAAAGCAATGGATTAACAACTTGTCGTCTTTACCGTATTCGGTCATCCTTCGGCAAAACATAGTAAAGTGAGTACGGGGACAACTCGTCTCATCGTATTTTTTGAATTCTGAGGCCTTGAACTTAGGGGGCAACACCAAGTCTGGACGAGGCTGAGTTCGTTAACATCAAATCTGATGAAAGTGTCTACTACCTCCATGGCTTCCATCTTTTTCTCGAGTCGCTTGCAACGATCCTCGATCTCTTTTAAAGTCTCTATTTTTTATTTCTCGATATCAACCAACCGATCCATTTCTGAGATAAAGTTTTCAACTGGATTTCCCTGGGTTTAGCTCCTGATGCTGTAGGCATGTTCATAGGAGAATAGGTACCAGCCTGATAGAGCGGCGACTTTCCTCAAGAAAGCCTTATCTGAGGGTTAATTCAAACATCAGCACGTGGGGGAGTAAACCCCGGAGGATACATATGGCCCTCATTCACGTCGGTGGGGTTTTTGTAAGATTTGCAACAAAAGTTTCTTCTTGCTCAGGGAGTTTATGTCATAGCATTAGAGCTATCTGGCCTAGCATGTCTTGTTGGTATTTTTTGATTTGTTCTCTCATGTCTTGCTGGGCCTTGGCTAGTTGGTCCTCCAACTTCTTGGCTAAATCTGCTTGCATGTCCTTTTGAATTTGTTTAAGGCGATCCAATCTATCTTCGTTCGTCATTTTGGTCTTGAGTCGAGTTCCGTACGGGTGCTGAATTGGTTGACCTTTCGATTTATCCAGTATCACTGTCATGGGACATCCCAAGGATTAGTCCTAAACCTTTAATAATGAATGTATGTAAATCCAACGTGCATGTCCTAAAATGTAGAGGTACTGATTCAAAAGTGGTTTCCACGGCTCAACTTCAGAATTTACGGGATTTATTCACAACTTTGAACATTGTATTTAATATCTATGGTACTAGATTTTCTCCCGATAGTGAATTTTTAAATTAGGAACCAGTCGTGAATCAGTACTTTTCGGTGAAATGCAAAATATTAAAATGATGATGTCATACAATTAATGCAAAAATGAGTGAATTTAATCTTTTGTGATCAGAACAAGAAAATGAGGCCAGCCTGGATAAAAATAATCAAATGAACAAAATAAAAATTAAAACAGATAAAAAACTATATATAAAATACAAATAAAAGACACCAAAGCCCTAAAAAGGGTGACCGCTAAACGGGCAGAGATTCGCACGACTTTAAAAGGGTGGCTTTTACGGCTCACTATATATGGTTTGGATCTAAAGGAAAGGGTGCCCGAACTGTCGCGATGACATCGATTTGGAGGAATACAACCCTTATACCATACGAGGTTGAAACCCCCACGAAATTTAAGGACTAGTACTCCGGAGCACATTACAACATTATACGGGGGTGAAAACCCCACAGAGCGAAGTAATCTCTCTCACTTAAGGGTTGAGGAGCTCGGGTAGAAAGCACATGAATGCATGTCGAGGGATTAAAAATTAAATCAAATCAAATTTTTGAGACAACACAAAGTCAACATTGGCCCGACTCTCTTAAAAAAGGTCATCAGCAGAGTCGCCAAGCTATAATAAGGGTTTTTCCCTTCTCTAAAAATAATGTTTAAAAAATATGTGTGTGTGTTTACGATATCAAAGTAGACGTCACCCGAAAACCGGGATGACGCTCCTAGCAGAATACCGTATGAATTTTAAAAAATAGAATGGGAAATGGATGGTGGAATGGAAAATTAAAAAAATAGGAAAATTTTGTGGTAACAAAAAAAAACTCCCCTTTTTTATTTCATTTCTTTTTTCGAATCCTTTCGTTTTTTTATTCGAACTCCCCATGCTTCATTTGAATCCCGGGTTATATACCCATTTTACATGCATTTAAAAATAAAAATATATTACAACTTGTATTTTTTCAGATCTAATCTTATATCTCAATAATCTCACTTTTTTGTTGTTTTACTGACAAGGGCGGTAGAGTAGGCGGCGATGACAGAGTGGGCGGTGGCAAGTGGCCGTTGTTGGCGCGCATGACGGCTACGCACATGGGAAGGTGAAAGGATATGGGCGGCGGCTGACAGGGCAAGTGGGTGGCTAGGGTTTTGGTTATTAGGGTTAGGGTTAGTTAGGGTATTTAGGTTTATTTGGGTAATTTTGTAATTGGGGTATTGTAATATTGGGTTTAATAATAATAATAAAAAATGGGTCTGGTTTTGGCTTTGAATAATTGGGTTGGTGGTTATAATGGGTAATAATAATAATAAAATAGGTCCGGTTTATGAATTTGGGTCTGGTCCGAACTAAAAATGAGTACTACACTTATAATTAAACAATTTATTAAAATAAATCTGGATTAAAAGATTTGAACATATAAAAAGGACTTGATCTTAGGTTTCTGTCCCATCATCCAAAATAAGAATTGTTTGATTCATTTTAAGGTTTGAACATTTTATGATATCTGATCATGATTTACAATTTATGTTGCAGGTGAATCTATTAAGCTGGTTAGCATACCTGTTTTAATTTTAAACTGCTCATCATGATTCATGATCCAAAACACATTTGAACAAACATATCAATTGGCATTAAACAAAGAAACAAACACGAAGTAGAGAGCATACAGAGGAAGGAGACCTAGAGAATGTTACGGGAACAGCACCAAAAACCACACAAGGTAGCAAACAAACAACAAAGACAAAGACAAGAAAAACAAAACAAAACAAAACAAGACGAAGAGAAAGCCATAGCACCAAAGTCGACGAGAGGAAAGTAACGCCAGCAAATCAGGTTCCGCAGTTACATGTCGTTTCTGTCATAGAAAATGATGAAATCTCTTCAGGCAACGCAGGGAAAGAGCCAACTCGAATCAACGTATCTAGAGATCCATAATCGTCCAAGTTTGAGGGCAGGAAAGAGGGGCCGAAGCCGGAGAAACAAGCTGAGCAGTCAACCTCAGCCAGACCCACAGCGAACACCTACAAAGAAAGACCACAACAAAACACCGGAAACGAGCAAAACCGAGGAGAAGAGGGGAAACATGAAGAAAAGAAATAGGGTTCCCTTCGCGCTCACCCAACCCACAACCACCTCACATCAAGGGTCCGAACCAGTCCCTTAGTTTCTGAAGAAACAGAGTCTCAAACGTGCAGGTGAAATGACAAGAAAATAAAGTACTCTGACAATGAAAGAAGAAAGAGAAGGCGGTGACAGAGAAAGAACGAAGAAAAAAGTAAAAAAGAAAGAAAGAAAGACAAGTCATCTGCCGTCGATGACAAACTAAAACTAGATTAAAGAAAAACTAAAAAAGATAAAGAGTTTTAAAAGAGAGAGTTCTGTTTAAAATGTTGAATAAAGACGCTTTGTCTGACTGATCTCTTCAAATGTCAAATATTTGCTGAAGGAAAATCATTGCTTTTCAGGCTGGGGCACCTTAAATATTATGAGTGTGGGATACTGAGGTGATATACGTATACATGCTAAAGAATAGTTTATAAAATGGATAAAATTTTGATACATATAAAATTAATTTTATATAAATTTGTGTATTTATATTATAAAAATTTAAATTTTAAATTCATAACCCTAACCCTAAAAAACTAAACTCTAAACTTTATATCATATACACTAAATTCTAAACACTAACCTTAAATTCTAAACCCTACAACCTAAACCCCTAAACCTTAAACCTTAAATTAATTTTATAAAAGGCTGTGTATCAAAGTTTTTTCCTTATAAAATTGATCTGTTGGGAAAATGTTTCTTAAATTATTATGTGATAGTTAAAATAAGGCTTAAAAGTTTAATAAGCCCTTAAACTTTGTAAAAAATTAATTAAGCTTTTAAATTTTTTTGCACCTAATCAAGCTCTCAAACTCATGAAAAAAATTAATTTAGCACTTTGACCGTTAAATTTAACGATTTTTTTAAATTTTCTTAGCATGTGTTGCAACAGGGATAATATTACTTGTCGTTTTTAGAATTTTTAAACTTCAATTTTAAAAAAATATATAAAAATCCGAAAAAATCTAAAAAATTCTAGAAAATTATTTTAAAAATATAAAAAATATTTTTAATTCCAAAATTTATTTAAAAATAATAAATAATAATTTTTCAAAAAATTAAAATATTTAAAAAATTAAAAATATTAAATATTATTATACAATTATAAAAAAATAAATTGAAAAATATATAAAAATCTGAAAAAAAATATTTTTTAGATTTTTTTGGATTTTTATATATTTAAAATTTTTAGTTTTTTTTTTCAGATTTTTATATATTTTTTAAAAATTAAAGTTTAAAAATTCTTAGAAATGTCAAGTGGCATTATCCTGTTGTGACACATGCCAAGAAGATTAAAAAAACCGTTAAATTTAACGGTCAACGTTGGTCAAAGAGCCAAATTAATTTTTTTCTTGAGTTTGAGGGCTTAATTGAGTGTAAAAAAATTTAGGGGCTTAATTGATTTTTTTACAAAAAATTAAGGGCTTTTTAAACCCTTAAGCCTTAAAATAATTTTTATAATGATAATGGTATACAATATAAAAATTCATATTTTGATACAATCTAATATCTTTTGTAATGGAGCAAACAATCTTTTGTAATAGAGCAAACACATTTGATCAATTGGCTATGCTGTTCATCTTTTTTCTTTTATATTCTCTTAAGTCGTGAATTCTAGATCTACTACGAACACTTTCCTTCCTTTTCTTAAATCCTTCTTTCTCCTCCCTTTAAATAAGATTAGCATTAGTATTTTTTTTGTTGAACATGCCACAAATTGTGTAGTAACGTCCAATAACTATTACATTGATAAATAAAAAGTACACGATATTATTTCCAAGCAATAATTATATAAAGGGTAAAACTTTGATACACAGACCGTGTAAAATTAATTTTGCACAAGTTTGTGCATTTACACTATAAAAATTTAAATTTTAAATTCCTAACCCTAACCTTAAAAAACTAAACCCTAAACCTTAAACCCTGTACATTAAATTATAAACACTAACCTCAAATCCTAAACCACACAACCTAAACTTTAAACTCTAAATTAAAATCCTAACACTTAAAACTAAAAAACACATGTAAACTTTAACGGCATGCGTATCAAAGTTTTTTCCTTAAATAAATAAGGAAATGATTTTATGGTGTATGCGTATCAAAGTGCTCTGTTTTGGTTGCTCACGCGGTTGCTGTAGCTAAATCGAACTCAATGCCCGAAGGTCCATACCATTTGAGATGGGTTAATTTTCAAGTTCCATGGAACCTTTGAACCCTTGCTCTGTTGCTTGGAACAGTAGCATCCTTCGGTGGATTGCGAACTTTCCCGGGACTATGAATCATCTATTATTATCTTAAGGCTGCCAAAATCACTAATCGCATTTCTATCTCCGGATTGATCCATCATCCATGTTTTCATGTGCTTGGAGTCATTCAAATCAGCGCCATAGTGCAACAAACGATCGAGTCCGGGACTGTGGGTTTTAACATGATATTAAGTAATACATTATCACCTACTTATCTACCTCGTACAACTATAGAATCGATCGAGCAAAACTTAAAACATCCACATGTCGATGCCAAACTAAGACATTTACTAATACCCACCTACAAGAAAAGTAACAAAGATTTCGATCAACAAAACCTCAATGCAGCTTCCAGCTCTTTTTCATCCTCGCAGTTGTATCCTAATAAGTAAGCTCTCGCTGCCACAGCATTGTAAAATGAAAATGAGATACATGCAGATGCAATCAAAACCAGGGATTACGTGAAAGATTTGAGATTCAAGTAATTTTTTTACCAAAACGACCAGATCCCATGAATGGTTCTGCTTCATCTGTGCCACCAGCTTGCTGCTCTTCCTGCAAGTTTTTTTGACAAGGCACGTACAGTTGTTGGAAAATGGAATAATAAAAAAGCTTAAGATGATCAAGTCATAATCTTCCTCCCCTAACACCACATGTAGCACAAATAGAGGGTGCCTAGCTTGTTCGTGGATGATAAATGAAATAAATACAGCACCCTGTAATTTAATAGTGTGAATTGTGTTATTGGACGTGTACAGGTGCACGTAAAGTGTGAAACATCTTGGGGAGTAATCTAATTTCCAAGTTAATTTGAACAGAGCACCAAGTTGGCTTAAATCCTTAATTGACGTGGTCGGTTATTCGTCAGCTACCTAAGGAATGACCTTCAACGTGGTTGCCAAAGCCCAATTGCAATATTTATGGTTTGCTAACATTTACCTGTAATGACCTTGGTATCTCAATCATTTCTCCATGACATGTAAGCTCCATTAATCTTTATTCCCCTCCCCCTTTCTTTAGTCTCATGCTACGCCATTATTCTTTCTTGTCTATGCCATTTTCACACTCCAAAACTTCATGAAACTTAAAAATTTTAATGTTGAAATAAATAGTTAAGAGAAATTCTACTCACAGTATCCAATTCCATTTCGAATGGAGACAGTAACCTATCAAAACTGTGGCCTGAAATTGTGCAGACCAAAAGCTCATTGTTGGGATCCAAAATGACTTCTCGACAAGTATCGTCACATACTGAGACAGGAACAAAAATAAGAACCATAAATTGAATTCGCGTGATAATTTGGCAACAAATGAAACCATTTCCTACCATGAACCTGTCCAGTCTTCTCACAAACAAATACATCCCCAATTTGGTAGTAGGTACATGTTTCTCCAGAACAAGCATGGTCAATGAAAAACTTATCAGTCAGGCCCCGACTACTTCTCCACATAGATATTTGATCAGCAGCTGTCTTGTCAAGAATTATTGAGTCGTCCTTCACCTTCACAGGCACAGACACGCACAAACATTGAGAAGAAAACATTTCAGTTCTGGTTCATGAGAGGAAAAGTGAATTAAGCATCTTCATGCATGTCTCTAAAGAATGAAGTAGTACTTAATATTTCAGTGTGTCAAGGAAACAGGCCAGAAAAAAGCATGTTTTTATTCGAGCTAGTCATTGCATTCAAAATGAAAATTTCCAGCTGCAGAAATGGAGATGGCTTTTCAGGAACATTTCTCATTATATGTATTTAGCACAACATCACGATTCTCTTTAAACACCATGGCATGTATAGCTTTTGACATACATGAAAATAAATGGAATATTCACTACTCAAAAACCCATTTCTGTGAACTTAAGGACATGACAAGCTATCTCTACAACAACATCAGTGCATAAGAAACTAAAACATTTTTTCCTCTTTTAATAGATCAAAATAAGTGTCACCTTGTTACCTGAGAAGGAAGAGGTGCTTGGCTTCTTTTAGCTGCTTGCATTTGGATGTAGTATTCTTTAAATTCAGATGGACAGCTCCTAACAAGTTCAGTCATGTCCTCTTCATCACGCTGTGAAGAAAAAAACATGTTTTACCATAAAGTTGAAAATGTTAAAAGGGGAAAGCAGAAGCATGCAGACCAGCTGCGTTAACCGCAAGTACACACGAAAAGAATCTTGAGAAGTAAAAACCAAAAATACCTGAATATAAAGCTTCTTCCAAGGACATTCCCTCATTTTTATTGGAGGCAACAAACCCCATCGCATACAATACCTGGACAAGTTCAAACATTTTGTTTCAAGTAGCAAAGCAAGGATTTACTGACTGAAAGGGTCGATATTGGTTAGAAATGCATATAGATAAGCACAAGTGTGATAAAAACACATATTTAGATCTTTACAACAATATATATATATATATATGTGCAAAATTAACTAAAACAAATCAATGACACTGAAAGGGAGTGGAAATGAGCCTTCGGTCACTCCAATTCCATTGATCTTACAAAGGAAGACTTTAATTATGCATTAATGGATAAGTAGGCCATGGAGTACAAACAATCAAAAAAGTTCAAAATCTAAAAGGCAAAAAAAGAAGAGACTTCGAAGTTTGAACATCAGAAATCAAATGCAATAAAACACTCACAGGCGGCGCCATAAGGATTCATCAGATGCCGCATAATTCAGGAAACTGCACACCAGCGAGCACGATACAAGATCCTGTAAACTCACACATAACAAACACAAAATGAAAAACGGAGACCTTATTGATAGGGACGAAGAGAAATTTACACAGTACAGAAAAAAAGACCTCGGACGAGAGAAATTTTAGGATATGAGTAAACAACTCAGGTGGAATCTTGCTGAATGTGCCACTCTCGATCCTCTTAGGAACACTCCTATTATTGTTGTTCTTCACTTGGCCCAGGTTCGGGTTCATATTCGAAGAAGAAGGCCCATCTCCTTCGCGTTCTTTTCCCTCTTCCTCGTCTTCCTTTACAACGCGCAATCGCTTGGCTTCTGGCTCCTCCTAAAATCGGAACCAAATCAATTTCATGAGAGAAGTATAAAGTTATAGTCGGCAAAGAAACGAGTGGGGGTAGGGAAGAGAACCTCATCGGAGAGTTCGGATTCGAGGAAGTTCGAAAATAACTCATCTTCTTCGTCTGACAAGGTCATCGGTCAGATCGGAGGGTGATCGGACGATCAATTCGCCGACCGACGGTGGAATTGGATTTATATATCTCTTGAAAAGACCGAGCAATTTCTGGTATATGGATGGATTGGATACGAAGGTGAGCGGAGAGGTCGCTCGTGTGACCAAGCATATTTACGATGGGCCGGTTCCGGGTCAAATCTACCCGATTCTATTGCGTACGTTACGTTCCGAATCCGATACTTGAGCGTCAAAATATCTTTTCTATGGGCACCTTGTAGTTGTACGGTATAGGGGCGAGTCTAGCTTATTCGCGGGGAGACTGGATAATATTCTCGTACTTGTTGCAAAAACGAAAATTAAAAAGGGAATTTTCAAATTTTCTTTAAACTTGTATAGGCACTTATTGATATTCGAGTTGAAATTTAAATTTAAATTTAAATTTAATTAATTTAATTTAAATATTAATTAAATTTTAATCGAACGAATTTAAACTGTTCACGAGTTACTTAACATAATTAACAATTTTAATTTGAATAAAAAATTGAACAAAATGTTTTATTTAGGGTAATTATATAAATTATCACAAAATTTTACTCTCAAATTTATTTTAATTATTTAAATTTCAAAACGTTCTATTTATTCACTGGAGTTTAGACATTAATTTTTTTTGTCACATTTTCATTGAATTTTTTACTTTTATTTACTGATGGATGGAGAAATGTCTCCAAAATCCAAACGTTGAAAAATTTTATCGGCATAAAAGAAGCAGCATACTAAAAAATAAATTCTATCTAACGACGAAAGAAGAAAATCGACGAGAAAAAAATCAAAAGATTTTTTTATCAATTTGTGAACTTTTGAGCACTTTCTAAAAAATGAAAGTTGAATTCAGACTTAAAGGCCGAGACGAAACAACTGATAAAATTTAAGATCAAACGTTTATAATCTGATCGCTTAGGGTTTAATAGTGATTAAAAATGTTCAATGTCTAAATTTTAGAGATAAAAACGTTTAATGTCTAAATTACAGTGAATAAATTAAACGTTTTAAAATTTTAGTGATCAAAATAGATTTAAGAACAAAATTAAGTGATAATATCATAATACAATTATTATATTTATTAGATTCTATTAAAAAAATAAATAAACATTAATTATAGAAATTTTACTAATTTTTTTGACGAATAATTATTACATAAACCATTTCTATCACGTAAGATATCGGCCAATCCAATAAAAATAAAACATGTCAGCATTTTTTCATATCATCTATACGTGTGGAAATAAAATCTTTAACTCGTTTCAATCTGTAACTTAGATTCTGATTATTAATTAAAACCAACTATAATATAAAGCTGAACGGTGATGATTATGTTAACGGTGGCAAGGCTCCAGCCTTTAAATGTTTTGAAGTAGAAAGGGCTTTTAGCTGATGTGGGAAATATTGAATAAGTTAAAGATTTTATTTATAGGAAAAAAATGCTGACATATTTTATTTTTATTAGATTAACTTATATTTTAGGCAGTGAAAAGAGTTTATGTAATCATTACTCATTTATTTATTTATATTTTTTATAATATAATTAAATAAAAAAGAAAGAGAGGCATCTTTTCTTTAACTCTTTATTTTTTTTAAATTTTTTTAGTCACTTGATAATTTTTTTTAGCGCTTTAAGTTTTATTTTATAGTCGACGACTACATTAATTTTACTGTTAGTTATCGACTGCTGGATTTATTTTTATTTTTTTTAGTTTTTTAATAAAATAATTCTATTTTTGTGACACGATATTTCTGCTTTATGGTACGTTTATTTTTGTTTATTGGCATGTTTAACTCTGTCTATTGGCATGTTTATATCTGTCTATTGGCATATTTTCTTCTACTCTTTCTGTCGTTTTGATCGTTTTTTATTTTATGTTTTTTTCAGGGTTGGATTTGACGACGCAGACGCTTATTTGTAATCATGTTGATCTTCACTGCTCTGGACCTTCGGTTTAAATTTGGATACGCGTTTTGCGCTTGTGAAGAGTTTCTCACGGTGCTCGGCTCTGATTTGCGTTTTCTCGGTGCTTTATCAATAACTTCATCCCCTTTTGTGGTTCCTTTTGCCGATGCAGTCAGGTTTCGTATCTATTTTTTGATGGAATATTTAGATGAGTTTATAACATTTTCATGTATAGTTCATGTCTGATCTAAAGTGGCTAGTTTTAGGAGAATGTTCAAATTATGTATTTAGTTTACAATGACAGTCTGTAAACATTTATTGTAATTTTTAGTATTTGTTCGTTAATAAAATCAGTGGTTTCTTTTAAAAAAAAAAAATTAAAGAGAAGGAGAGAGTGCTTTCCTGGGCAGAGATTAACTCCCGTCTTTTCCATCTCCATCACTTGTTCCCTAATTTATTCAATGACCTTGTAAAGTTAATTAATTAAATTATTGAGGTTTGTTAATCCTTCACTGCAATTGTGGACTGCAAGTGTTTTCACAACATTCAATTTATTTAAAACAGCTTGAATGTCAATCTCAGAGTGTTACAACTTCTCAGTCAGTAGTATAGTATATTACCGTGAACTATGATCCTCCCAAGATGATTCAATAGTCCGAAATCCAAACCTACCTCAACCGCACACGGTGGAGAGCCATATAAGCGACGAGTCGATAGCCGACCAGCATAAGTGCCATGACCGACACATCGATCCACAAATGATTCAGCCCCATTGATTTGATAGCAGGAAGATCCCCTACCCTGCAGGATTTGCCATTCGAGCACTCGTAATACTCGTCCTCTTTGTACTGAACTCCAAGCAGAAGCTTGTAACAATAGTAGCTGTAGCTCAGGTACTTTAGCCACACTATGAAGGCCGGGATTTGTTGAACATAGTATCCGCCGGCTATAAGGAAGACGAGCGTCGTTACTGAAGCCAATGTGGTGGCCTGTTTAATGTCCATGAGAATAGCCCCGATGGCTAGTCCTAGGCCTTGAGACACAAGCACATTGTAAAGCACCACCAGCAGAGATAGGATGAATGTAACAGGGTCAGGTTTAAGACCGCCCATCCAATAGATTATGAAGACAAAGGCTATCGGAAGTGCGAGCTCCAACGGTAGATCTCCAAATATTCTAGCGAGGAAGTAAGACGAAAGGCGGTACATCCCGGAAGATCGTTCCTTGATTAGCATTGTTCTTTCTTGTGGGAATGTGAATACTGCATTGTAGAGTGGATAGAATCCCCAGAACACAGAGAAGAAAAACAGCAAGGCAATCTGTTTTTGAAAATGCAAAAAAAGACCTTTGTTTAGCATCAAAGTGTCACCATTGCCACTTAATTAGTGTGTCCATTAACGAAGAAGAGGCCTTACGTGGTTTGAGATGTGCGAAACCGGGGTCTGCCACCATAGTAGTCCTCCGAGTACGGCGACGCTGATGACTTGGAAAATTCTTAGCCTGTTGAAGGCTTCGTGCCGCCTTTCTCTAACCCCTCTTTGGAGAAGCACCTTGAACTGATGCCACCAACTTGTGCACCACTGTTCTGATGGAGCATTCCCTGCATCGATCGATTCATCACGGATTAGTACTCGAGAGTTCAGTTCTAAACTAAAGAGTAATTTAAGGGAAATCGATGGATTTCGGAGAAATTACTTGCAGATGCTTCTTTTGTACTCATACAGCTATTGACATCTGAATTGCAAAGCTCAGCTTTCAGTCTTACATAAATGTTTTTCTCGTAGGCAGAAATAAGAGCATCCTTCACCGCTTTCTGTTCTTGTTCTGTACTCTCAACTTGCTCCACTGAGTGTGCGAAATCCGGTCCGATTCCTGCGTCACAGCAATTAATATTGTTCAGGAAGCAAGAATTCAAGTAAACAGATACATGTATAATTGAAGAAGCAGAGCTGAAAATTTACCATTAGCAAGGTCAAGTAAGAGATCAGCTGGATTGACAGTCATGGATGTTGAAAAACCAATGGAGGAAAAATGTTCGAGGGCTGCTGATGCCGAACCGTAGTAGATGGGGCATCCCTCGGAGAGCAGGACGACCTTGTCGAACATGTGATACAGTCGACTAGAGGGCTGATGAATGGTGGTGACAACAGTTCTGCCCCCACTAGCCAGACGTTTGATCGTGGTCAGGATCCGTTGTGCCGTGGTCGAGTCCAAACCCGAGGTGGGCTCATCTAACAAAAGCAAGCTCGGGTTGATTAGCATTTCCTGGCCTATGCTAACTCTCTTCTTCTCCCCTCCTGATATCCCTCTAAACAGTGGCCCCCCAATCATGCTGTTCCGGCACCTCGTTAGTCCAAGCTCGGCGATAACTCGCTCGACATGTCGGACTTTCTCGTCTCGGTTCAAGCTGTCGGGTAGCCTCAGCAGTGCAGTGAACAAAAGGGTCTCGGTCACAGTCAAATGAGGGTATAAAACATCATACTGAGCCACGAACCCTGCTCTTCGCTTCATGGCACCACAAAAAGGCTGACCATTGTACGTGATCTTGCCGGATAACTTACCGGCAAGGCGGCCTCCGAGAGCCGTAAGGAGGGTGGTTTTACCACTCCCTGATGGACCTAACATTGCTAGCAATTCCCCCGGATAAACAACGCCGGAGATACCATTGAGTATGGTCTTTTCTCGAGTAGTCCACCCACCCCAGCACGATCCTTTCTGCTCCAACTTGACCTTGTAGACGATCTCTTCGAACTGCGAAAGCCGAAAAGAGACGCACAAAACAGACAAATCTAATCTGCAGTAAGAAATAAGAATAGTTGCAAATAAGGTGATGTGTTATTAGTCCATGATTTTACCTTGAGAGTTATAGGATACAGGGTGGTGAATGTGCCAGGAGGCTGTGAACCGTGTTGAATTGGGCCACTGCTGCTGCCATGGTCTGGTTTTGGTGCTATGAAGTTGATAGGCATGGCTAAAGCTAATGGAGTGATATTATTGCTGGTTTTGGACTGAAAATGTAGCTGGACTGGGACCTGGGGGAATGATGGAAAGGGAGAGAAGCTAACGAGTTCCTTTCAACTTGGCTTCCCACAATGAACTGGAGAGCATATAAATATATATACACACATACATTCTCTTGCATGTTAAAAAAGGTTTCTTTTTCTTTCTTATAACCATCTGTTTTTTATTTATTGATCTACTAATTTGAATCGAATAATACAGGCAACTTTTATAATTTAGTTAGTTTTATTTACAAATTTTATGTTTTATCTTCTTAATCCATTACACTAACTAATAATTATCGTGTACACTTATAAGATGTAGGGATATTGTTGAATTCTCCATGGTGGAACCCCACCCTGTTTCCCTTAATTTAGTCTAATACCAACTCCAAACCATTATATACGCACACTAACCATCTTTCCATTCATCGGCATCATCGCATCTTTTTTTAGTAGGGTAACCTTGGACGTTGAACAGGACGAAATTAAAATTTGAGGTTAAAAATAAAACATAAATATTTGAAAGTGGGAAGAAGTGATAAATAAATTATTTTTTAAATTATATAAAAAGACAAAAAAAATTGGGGTTGCTCCCACCCCACATAACTCCGTCCCTGATAGAAAATGCCGGCCCTATAACTGAATGCAATAGTTAAAAATACCTATAACTGAATGCAATGGTTAAAAATAATGGTTAAAAATAATGGCCACCATCCATAGGTAATTACCGGCCCTATAACTGAAAATGGTTAAAAAAATAATGGTACTTTCCACCATTTGAAAATGATGAAAAGTTTTCCCTAATAGGAAATGCCATTGCCACCAAGAAGTAATTTATATGTAAGAAGCAATAGCATTATAGACAACGCAACGGGTGAAATCCCTTTTATATCAATGTTTTATTGGTGTCCTACACGACCATATGTATAAATCATTTTCATAATAGTTAATATTTAATTTATTAATCGATTAATTCAAATAAAAAATAAAGTTTAATATAAAATAAAAATTTCAGACAATTTAAATAAGTAGAGGAAAGGTTTTCTAGATATAGGAACCCCGTGTTTATTTATTTAATTTATTTTTTGAATAAATATTATTTTATTCATCCAAAAATACCTCCAATCAAACTAAATATAAATCACCACCCAAAATAACCAGCCTATAAAAAAAAACACAATCTATACAGAACTGCCCATTACAAAACTAAAATTATTTATTTAATTTGTAATTTGACCATAGGTCTCTAAACTCACAAATAGTTTTTATATTTTTATATAGGGTGTTTAAGAGTTAGTATTTGACATGCGAAAAATTTAAATTTTTTATTTTACAAATAATATTTAACTATTATCATGTCTTAAATTTTAAATCTTAAATGCCGTACGTCATTCATTCAACTCTAACTCTGAATTTTTAACTACGCTAACAGTATATGAAATACTTTTCACGTGTTTAACTCTCTAACATTAGTAATTTTGTACATCACATATGTATTTGGGTATCTACTTATTTTTATTTAATTAATTATATATTTTTATCTATTTCATAATATATGTTTATACCATTTAACATAAATCACTAAAATACTTTTTGTAATAACATATATATCATTTATTTATAAATTATAATGGGTTAAATTACAATGAAGATAGTTCAATATGAATATAAAAGTGCGATTCAATGTTTATTAATTTTTTTTATAAACAATGTTTATTAAACTTTATGTATTCAAATTTTGTCTTAATATAATATTAAATGTGTTTTGTCATGTCAAGTAGGATAAAACCACAAGAACCACAATTTTCTTTCATTGTTATCATTTCAAAGGTCTTGGTATTTTTAAATAGAACCTAATATCTTAGTTAAATTGGAACAATCTCGTGTTAATTGATATAAATGTTATATTTTGACTCAAATTCTAATTGGTAATTAAGTTAAATTTTATTATAATTCTAATGGTTAATATTAGTTGGTAATTAGTATTTACTTTAATGAGTAAATATCTATTTTTGGTAGAGATCTTATTGAATAATGTTTCTTAGTGACCAAGTATTTGAGTCTATAAATATAGACTAGGTTTAACCTTTTAAATTATGAGGGAAAGAGAGATAAAGAGAATTATTCTCTGGAGAGATGTAACCACTTTTAAGTTCTCTACAACTATTGTGCCTACGTACTATTGTGCCTACGTAGAGTGTTTTGGTTCCACCGGGTCATGAGATTTATACACCTAGTTTTGGGATTACATGGGTTGTCATGTATTTGTATTCTTCGGGTTCTCTACGTTGATAGTAGATTGATTTTTCTCGTCCGTGGAGGTAGGCTATGCTGAACCACGTTAAATCTTATCTCATGTGCATGTCTTGGTCTATATCGTTATCGCTTTGGTTATTTTGCCGCATAACAAATTCTTAATAATAAATGTTTGATGATATTATAAAAAAATTAACTCACAATGAATATAAATTGTAAATTAATTTATCACACTTTTTTATATATTCAAATGTTAACGCTTCCTCGTAACAAGGCTTGTCTAAGGATTAGCCGAACTCTCGCTTAATATTTGAAAGAGTTTGGACAAAAAATTTAGCTAAACTCAAAAAAGAGCTTGTATAAAAAACATAGACTTGTTCAAAACATAAGGCTGAGCTCAAGCCGACACATTTGTTTTAGTTTTTAATATATTATTTATTTTATATATCATGTAATTTCTGTCATATAAAATTTAAATTTGTATTACTAAATAATATTATAATATAAACACTAAAAGTTTAAAGCTTTAAATTGACACATTCCCTCCATTAAGTTGTGGGTTTTAGACTCTTTAAGAGTAAATTTCCCCTCTCCTAGGTAAGAATTGTTAAATATATATATAATTAAAAATAACATAAATATATTAACGGTTATAATTATAAACGTTTTAGGTGGGTGTTTAAACTGGACAAAAATTATTTGCCCTTTTTCGGTGTCTCTTTCTATGTTCCAACACTAAAAAATATAAAAAAAAATAAATTCTAAACATGAACCCTAAATTCTAAATCATAAACCTTACACCCTAAAAATTACACCCTATCCCAAATTCCCTAAACCCTAAACTCTAAATCTAATTTTTAGTGTGAGGGCATAAATAGAGGCACCAAAAAGGTAGAGGATTTCTATTCATTTGAACCTTTACTATTAGAGTTATTTTTAGGTATCCAAGTCAATAGAAATCTTATGTCCCTTTTTGGTGTTTCTTTCTATACTCTAATACTAAAAATTAAAGTTAGAGCTTAGAATTTGATTTTTTAGTATTGGAGCATAAAAAGAAGCATAAAAAAAAGATAGATAATTTTTGTCCTACACAAGTTATGTTAAAAAATGTACTCAGTTCTTTATATCTAAACTATAAAAGCTAAATCCGTAAATTAAAACTCTCATCTCAGAATAGACAAATTTACATAGACTTTAGTTTATACCGTATGTATCTCAGTATTATCCTATTATATTTGAGTTTTAGAAGGAAAAGATAGCATATCACGGATACTCCATAACATGTTGTAGCATGATGTTATTATGATTTATGCATAGGAGGGAACTGTACAAGAAAATCGAGACGAAGCTATCCTATGGTTTGGGGTTGCGGTTCTCACTTTTCGAGATATAATGAGATTTTTATTTTTAATTCATTTAAACTTTAATCTTTAATTTTTATAATTAATTATATTTTGTCCCCTAATCTTGATTCATAACTCCATCGCTGATCATAGAAGGCAATGCTGTGCTTCCCCCACCAAGCATTTCCCACAGTCGAACATTGAGCTGTTTCAAGTTTCATCATCGAGTCCTGTCGTAAATATCCGTGACTATAATGAGTTGAGAATGTTGGCATTTCACTTTGGCTTTGTTAATCGGTACTTTAAGTATGCATTATCCAGGATATATCAGACTCGAATCTCCATTGGAATCTGGTTTTAAATCTGGGTGCATCATGCTGAGTCTGACCCTGATTCTTGCAAAACGCAAATCTCTGGAGAATGGTGTCGAAAAGACACCGAAAAGTAGCAGGAACTAAGGGCGGTTCAAAAATTTTGAGGACTTGTATAATTTTTAAAATGCAACTTTTTATTTATAATCGATAAGAAATATAATTTTTTTTCTTTTAAAAAAATTACCTTAATAGAAAAAATATTATTATATTATTCTTTTAAGGAACAAAAAATTAACTTATAAAAATTAAACATTTTCACTTATAATGTGTCATTCTTTTTGCATGTTTAAAGTTTTAGATAATTATTATATATACACATAATTATATATACAAATTTATAATTTTTTAAAATTATTTAACTTAAATTCTTTATTTTTGGGCCTCTCGGTTTCGAGGCCATGTATTGTCGCTCCTATCGCGCTTGTCCAGAATCCCACTGGCAGGAACAGTACCCTTGCTGTTTTTTTGTATGCCAACATAAAGGAGGTTATACATGTTTATGATATACGGATACGATGATTTAGTGTTTGTGTGTTTATTTTTTTCTTTCTGATTATGTCCGTACCAAAACAATAAAAAAAGCAAATGACGTCATCTCTCAGATTCTCAAGTCTCAACCCTAAAAGAAAGAATAGAATTTTGCATAGCCTTTGAATTACGACCGACCGACCGTGTTCCCTTTTTCTCTGCCGGCAAACAGGTACTACTCAGTCAAAACATAAAGCAGTTAATGCAGATGCTGCGTGACATTCACGGGGATCTGTCAGAGAATTATTTCTTCTTCTTCTCCGATGGATTATGCTAATAATTATAAAGAAAAGAGGAAGGGTCGGGTGGGGGGGGGGGGAGGGAGGAATTTGTTTAAGAGTATGAGAGAAATCAAAGTGAAGCCATTAATGGTTCCTTTCTTTGTAAAGGCAATTGATGCTTTGATTCCCCTGTCTATATATTTACTTCTTTAATGTTGTAGTATAAAAAATACTAAAAAAAGACAAATAATTTTTGTCTAAAAAATTGCTAAGAAAAGATAATGACTTCTTAAAGACGCTAGAAAAATACAACTTTATCCTTTCTATTACATTATCTTTATTTCTTAAAATAATTTTAAACTCAACCACATAAGAGACTCCTTTTTTTGAACAAAAAGAGTATATCGAATTTTATTTAAAGTGAAAAAGATTATAAAATAATCACATCACAACAATTAAATATTTAATACAAAAAATAAATACAGTAAATTTTAAAGAGTGTGAAAGAATGAGAAGCAAAACGCATTACTTTGCATAAAAACTTGCACGATCTTCTAAATGAAATCTAGCAACAATATACTTTGACCAGAAAATATGAATCAAGCCGCTGCGAGTTCTTGGCACATCGACAAACTACCATAAAAGAATTAGAAGAATACCAGATTGTCGATCATCTTGTGACTAAAAACACTCGATAATTCTTATTATTTAAACGTTAAATTGCCATAATAGCAAACAATACTGTCACAAAGACAGACAAATAAACTGTCATACAAACATACAAAAAAATAGAAAAACAGGGGTAGAATGACTCTGACAAAGCAAAATAAAAAAAAACAAAACTAAAAAAGAACAAACGATTCTTCATCAAAGGAAAAAAATCTTATTTATATTCAATCAACATAAAATTTAAAAATCAATCGATGGCATAAAGGTCATCATCAAAAACAGTTTCAACAAAAAAATTTTAAGATAATTTATTTTGAAAATAACTTCTTTAGAAAAAATAGAAGTAAGAAAATAGAAAAAGAGACTCCTTTTAATATCATTATTCATGCAAGAAAGTAGTTACGAGAGAGATATTATTAGCTACTTGACTGTTGTGGTGCGCATCATTTCTGATAGCACCCCTATTTGCCTCCCCAACTTGATCATATATATTATGATAAAAAAAAATTTGATCATATATATATATATATGAGTGTTCATTATCGGGTAATTGAGGTATTGAATATTAAATTTTTTGGCCCGTGTTTTGGCCTGTTTTAATTAGGTACTCGCAAATTCGGGTAACGGTTACTTATTTTTTCTTTTTTAAAATTATTTAATTTTATTAAAAACTAATAACTAATAAAAATTCGAATTATATAATCACACCATAGAGTTTAAGATCCAAATTATCAAACTCAAACACTTTTATAATATAAATTCCATAATCCTAAAAAGAAAACATAAAAGTTGGAACAAATTTTCAAAACACAAAAACCCTTCTCCTTCCAGTTTTAAGGATTTCAGATTTTATTTTAGGGATTTTAGATTTCATTTTTAGGGATTTCAATTTTCAATTATATCACGTGATTTTTCTTTACATATTTAAATTTCTAATATTTTTATACAATATATATATAATAAATTATAAAAGTAAACACAACCCGGGTCATCGGGTACCCGATAATAGGTATTTATGCGGCCCAAGCTCGACCCGGAAATATGAACATTTTAGCGGGCCGGGTACTAAACTCGGGGGAAATTTTTGGATAAATAGCCGGTAATTTTACATTCGGGTTGGTTGGGTCGGATATTTTTGAACACTCCTATATATATATATATATATATACTGCCCTCTGTTTTTTTAATCACATATTCTGAATTCATTCCCTCTCTTAATCACATTCAAACCTGGTTATATCCTCTACTACTATTATTATTATTATTATTACACATATTCTCCCAACTTTTCTCATGTTGATCTAGCCGACCTGGATGCTTCAACGTCCTTCAGTCACAAGCTAAAAGTGATGTTTTTAACTTGGTACCGTATAATGGCATCCGTTTTACATTATTCTATGGTTTGTAGCACTACTACTGCATGCTTTTCTAACATGGAAATGGGCGGGGTCCTCCCTCTTCCACAGCCTCTAGGGAACAAGATAGAGATACCCTATCCCTCACTAATTTATTATATACCCTTCATCTTCATCACCACCCATCAAATTCAATTATATATATATATATATTTATGGTCAGGCTCAGACCATCCATTATATGTATAAAAGTTGGCACCAATTAATAGGAATCTTTATCTTGCTGTGCTATTATTTTCATACAACCAACTGGTGTAGGGGTTGTCTTAACTTGTTTAAAGTTTTGGATTCGAAATTTTAAGAATATAACAGTGTTAAATACTTGAAGAATAAATTCTGTTATTTTTGTGGTCTTAAACAGCTTAATGTTTTTTGTTTAAACCGTTAAACGTATAGGTAGAAAACACTCATGATTCACAATCACTCAATCAAGGACGAAGCCACCTTATAGGTGGGAACATTCTGATTGAAACAGATGATTGTTGGGTTTTATTTTGCAAACTAAACAGACTCTACTAAAAAGCGATTGAATTTTATTTTTCTTATTTTCACACTTCTTTTTACCAAAATTTTCGAACTCTTTTGAGTTATTAGTGATCTAGGATGTATTATATTTATAGTCTTTCTAATAAAAAGTTGGGAAAACTACATATTTAGTATTCTAACTTATGTTCGTGTTATTATTTTGGTACCCAACTATTATTTTTGGCAAAAATGGTACCTAGCATTACATTTTTGTTATGTTTTGTACCTCCGCCGTTTAAAATTAACGGAAATGATACGTGGCTCGGGTTAATAACAGTTTTAGTCCAAAAACTTATACAATCTATCAATTTAGTCTAAATATCTATCAATTTAAACATTATTTTAATTTTTAGATTAAAATTGTAAATTCCCTAATTTTCTTCTTCTTCTAGTCGAGCACTTTTTGGGTTTTGGAATTTAAAAAATACGCTAGGGATAATCAAAACTTTAGGATTTGGGAATTAATAGGGGCTAATGTGGGGTCCATTAGAGGACCCAAACTCCACGATCGGGATATCGACGAAAATACGAGGGGTGAGAAAGGGATGAGATAAAATTCTATCAAAATTAAGATGATGTTTTAAATTGATAGATTTTGGACTAAATTGATAATATATATAAGTATTTTGGACTAAAATTGTGGTTATACCAAGCCACGTCATCATCTTCGTTAGTTTTTAACGGCCGGGTACCAAAACAGAACAAAAACATAATGTTAGGTATAATTTTATAAAAAATAATAGTTAGGGTACTAAAACAATAATACGGACATAATTGAAGTACTAAATATATAATTTTCCCTAAAAAATATGTTTTTATTTAAAAAAAATGGGAGTTAAATGATAATGAGAGAGTGCGGGAGTACTAGTGGAGTTCGTGAAAGGCGGAGGGACTTGGGAAATAAACACGTGGCATGCACTCCCAGTGAGATTCACTGTGTAAACTGCACCGCAAGAGGACTACCTACGGGTTCTTTTTGTAGCCTTTAGACTTTTACTTTGATTGTTTTGGAATGATTTGTATTATACACTTAATTCTATTGAATAAATTTTTCAGCAAATTTTTTTTAGTTAATTGCACCACACGTCCTAAAACTATGACACTCATTTTAAATTTGTCCCTAAACTTTAAAACATTCTAATTTCATCTTCAAACTATTACCTTCATTTTAAATTGGTCTCCAAACTTTTGATCATTCTATTTTTATTCTCAAACTATGATTCATTCTAAATTGGTCTCAAACTTTTTGAATGTTCTAATGTCATCCCCAAATTATCAATATATACTAATCATATCTTATGTTAACGAAATCGTTATAAAATTTATTAATTGTCACTAAACACTAATATGAATTATGTAATAATATGATGTGGTATAAACGATAATTAGAGGATGAAATTAAAACGTTCAAAAAGTTTGAGGGCCAATTTGGAATGAGAGTCATAGTTTGAGGATGAAACTAGAATCTTCAAAATTTTGGGGATCATATTAGAATGAAGGTCATAGTTTGAGAATGAAATTGAAATGTTTTAAAGTTTAGGGTCAAATTTAGAATGAGTGTCATAGTTTGGGGACATGTGGTACAATTAACTCATTTTTTATATATTTAAAGTTTTGAACTTAAAACATACTTGAGCAAGACCTGCTTTGATTACGATTTTAATTATATGAGAGTGAGATTAATGACTGAGAATTAGAATAACAAGAAGGCTACTAAACTGAACGGATTGATTAGGATGATGAGCAAAACGTTAAGGCTTACGTTAGGATGATCAGAAAATGAGAGATAAAGCCTAAAATGGGTAATGCGAGTGCTTTGCAAGCTTAATAATAAAAGGGAAATTAAACATATGATATTATAGAAAACCCACACAATCATTTCATCATAATAATTCTTCCACTTGCTCCATCATATTGGCACACAACAACAACAACTCATCAACATCAAATATCACTATGCTACGACTTATATATATATATATAATATGTACTTTATAATATATGTATGTATAAGTAAAGGGAAAAAAGGAAATTAGAAATGCTGAACTCGGTAAGTGTTTCAGTGAAAATATATATAGTGTTTATATTAGAAAACACGGGTTTAAATCGTTTTGTCTATAAAGTGTATGCGCATTGTTAACATATTAAAAATATGTATAAACATTTATTACATCTTATAATCACCTTAAGACTATTAAAAAATAGTAATGTTAGGCATTTGATGAAGTACAAGTGGGTGGGGTTACTACACACGCGTGGTGATTGTGGGTTGTGTTGTCTCTGCCTACAAATCTTGGAAAATTTATATAATTAGAGCCTTTAGGTTTTTTTAGGTATTTGATTAGGAATTTCAATTTCGTCCGCATCATTTCCACTTTATGGTCTCACTGTTTGAGAGAATCAATAGCTGATATAGAGACGGAGTTAGGATCAAGCATTAGAGGAACAAAAGTATATTAAACTTTTAAATATAAAATTTAAAAAACTAAAGACTTTATTTAACTAACATTTTAACTAAAATGGCCTAAAATGTTATTATGCCAAATATTTTGCTCCCACATTTTATATCCATCAAATATTGATATATCATCATTTCTTCATTATGATCCCACTACATGATCTAACCCTAAAAGGGGTTTGTTTTATGCTTTTTCTTCTTATTTTTTGATAAATCCTAATTTTAATCCTAGTCTTATTTAGAGGGGAGTGGAATGGACACTCTAGGGGTAAGGAATGGGTGTTCTACTGGGTATAGAACCCATGACCTAAGGGAATATGATGGAACAAAGATGAGCAGCTTGACCAACTGGCCAAATATACTTTGTTGGGCTCGATTTCCTTCAACCGAATTGCTTGCCTAGTGGTGGAGAAGTCGATTTTTGGGTAATGGTGGTGGAAGCAAAAGATAAGAAAAATTGCACAAGAATTTAAAGTGGTTCGGCTTTCTAACCAAAGCCTACATCCACTTCCTTAGCTTTCCCACTAAGGATTTCACCCAATTCACTATGAATTCTTCCCCTTTTCTAGGTTTAGGAGACAACCCTTACAACACTCAAAGCTTGAGTAAACACTCTTTTACGAAGAGAAATTCTAAGCAAACTGAAATCCCTCTACAAGGTTGAAATTTGCACTCTTAAAACACTCACCCAAATCCTAAACACTTAAGCAAATATAACAATTAAAGCTCACAAGTGTTGTCTATACAAAGAATGAGAATTTAAAGCACTAAGACTTGATTACAATCATAATAGATGTTGGCAATTTGATCATTAGCTTCTTCAGATGCTTCTTGAGGCCTTTTATACTCCCAATTGAGTTTTTAGCCGTTGGAGACCGTTGGAGATGATTTGGAGCTATTGGAGACTTTATTTCCCGCAATAAATGCAGTTCTGGAGCTTACCGTATCGATACACAGGGTTGCCGTATCGATACGCGTTCTTCAGAAACTAGCCATTATGCTCGCCACCCTTAGTGTATCGATACACCTTTGGAGTGTATCGGTACGGTGTATCGATACGCTCTTGTACCGTATCGGTACGGTGTACCGAAACGGTGTTTCGATACGCTGCAGGAAAATAGCCGTTGGAGGTTTTGAACTAGCCATTGGGGATTTAAAACATAGGGTATCGATACGCCTATATGCACATCGGTACGACCCTCACCGTATCGATACGCCTAAGTCTGTATCGATACATGTTTTCGGTTCTGGAAAATTATTGTAGCTGAAACCCTAAGGTGTATCGATACTGTGTGTAACTGTATCGATACGGTGTGCAACTGTATCGATACGGTGTGCAACGGTATCGATACGGTGTGCAACTGTATCGATACGGTAGTGCTGAAAACTTGAGTTTGGCTACTTTAAAACATTTTAAACACTTCCAAAACCTTTTGAAAATTCCTCAAACTTATTTTCAAGTTGTTTGGACTTAAAAACATTTTTAAAATCTTTTCAATTTAGTCCAAAACTATTTTTCAATAATTATATCAAAACAAATATCCTAACATACTTGCTCTTTTCCTTCTGGTTATTAAGTTACATTTACATGAAGTGTACGTATATATTGATACAAGAATTGAGTTGCGTTCTTAAGTGGCATGTATAACCAGAATTAGCATATGAGGCTAAGGTGAGGCATTGGAATTCGCAAGTTGCTTAGGGTGGGAAAGTTGGGAGTGCTATTGGAATTATTCACGTTGTTTGTTCATTTGTTGATCACTTGATTGGAATATATTATCTTCCTACAATCTCTATTATCTTTACTCAACAAAGACATTACACATTTGCAATAGAGTAGAAATGAGATAAATTATTCTATGCCTATTCCCTTCTTTCCTAATTATTCACCTCTCTTTTATATAATATACTTTAAAGTGTTATCCCACACCACACAAAAACCTGTTATTAATAATTAAGCATCTCTGGCCAACTTACCGACTATTAGTTGGTCTAGCAAGATGAGAGGCTTAGTCTATTAAATAATGTCTGATGTTCAAATTGTAGCGTTGTGAATGAAGTAAATTAAATTGAAAATTTTGCCCATAATGAGCTTCTATAATATTTGATCTGAATTAGTCAACTAATAAATTAAAATACGGATGATTATAAAAAAATATCACTAACTAGCACAAAGAAATCAAGATTAGGTCCTATCAATATGACCACGGATTTGTATTTGTTGTTGCTATATAATTAAATATATGAAGATTGAGTTGACTATGAGAGAAAATAATCAATATATTTTAGATCCAAGTAAAAGTAGAAGTAAACAAATCTTCGGGACAAGAGATGAAAGTCTCTTTTCATGGGATGGATGATTCCATATATATATATATGATCCATTTATATATGTATATATATATATATATATATATGATCCATTTATATTGTGTAAAACTTTATTAATTTCGTATTTTTTTAAACAGTTGAATTATAATAATAAGTGATTAGGATTATTTCTTTATTTTTTTCTAAACGATAATTTTCACATTTTTTTACTATTAATATCATCTATTTATTTACTTTTATTCAACAATTTAAAAAATATAAAATGTTTAAATTTTACCTAGCGTAATATATATATAAAGGAGAGGATGATTGGTTTGCGGCTGACTTAGCCCATCCCTAATGGCTAATGGTGCGCACTTACTTTTACCAGATTTTTTTTTTTTGTTCAGATACTTTTACCAGATCAATACCTTACTTTTACTACAATAATAATTCAAAGCTTATGATTATAGTTTTAAATAGAGTGAAAGTACATAATTAAATATATATAATGGAGGCTAGGGGTATAAATGAACAGAACGTTCAACGTGTCGTTCGTATAATATTCGTTTATATTCGTTTATTAAGCTAAATAAACGAGTATAAACAAAATTTTTATGTTCGTTTAATAAACAAACGAACACGAACATAAGTGTGTTCGGTTCATTTATTTTCACGAACAAGCTCGTTTATAGGCTCGTTTTATTTTTATATTTTAAATATTGATGAGGTAGAGACTAAATTGAACACATGGTAAACTTAGGAGTTCATACTGTGAAGCCTGAGGAGCTTAAGGACTAATGGATTAATTTCACAACTTTGGAGTTCATTTTATTTTTGGTTGTTTAGTTAGTATTTTTGAATATATAAATGAACATATTCTTGAACGTATAAACGAATACGTTCGCAAAAGATTAAAGTCGAATAGGAATCCATTTTCTAAAAGATCATGGCACACGTTCGCGAACACTAAACAAACGAACACAAACACCTCAAAAATAAATAAACGAATACAAATTGAATATATATATCTTTAAAAATAATCAAATAAACACGAATATAATCTTGTTCGTTCAAGCCCAATTTAATTACACCCCTAACAGAGGCCAGTTGTGTTGAGAGAAAGGTTAAACATGGGTAACTAACTGGGCGGAAGCTGTTGTGCCTGCTATAATGGTACATAACACCCATATAGCCCAAAATTAGGTTTCTGCTTAGTCCATTGGTCATGAAAGGCCCAAAGTTAGATTTTGACCTTTGAAAGAACAAAGGTGCCAACCAAACAGCTGGTTGGTGAATTGAAATTAGCCTCTCAAATAAGGTCAGTTGTTTAAATCCTAACGTTATAAATGATATTATTTTTTACGTATTTAAATTGTTCTAAATATGTTAATTATTTTTGTTATGTATTTACATCATTACAAATATATTCATTATTTTTTAAATAAGTTCACTATTTTTAACGTATTTACATCGTTGTAAATATGTTCACTATTTATTCACGTATTTACATCGTTGTAAACACGTTCACTATTTTTCACATATTTTTATTATTTTCAATGTATTCATTATTTTTTTACGTATTTACATCGTGTGTTTAAAAATTAATATAATAATCAATGTCAAAACAAGGATAAAATATGAAGCTAAAGTTTAAGGGTAAAGAGGTACATTCATACATAACACTTATCTGTTAACTTTATCACAAATTTCAACAATCAAACACTTTGATGTAATAGCAAGTAATAACCATCTTTTATTAATATTTTCAATACATAAATGTTATTTAATATAACATACATCTTTTACATTCGTTGTACCAAATAAGACGATATTGTATTAAATCCTGTTAAGTATAAAATTAAAATAACTTTACCCCTTTAATTATTTAGGACAACTTTTAACTTGGGGAACAAAAACAAATGCAATTGTATTACAAGTTGCAAAGTTCCGTGTTGATAAACTATCATGATATTATTGTCATGTGGACAAAAAAGAAAAAATCCATGTGGATGAGAACAAAGGTTTTTAGTGTTATTTTAAAATTTGATGGACTGAGTCATGAATCATACAGGGTTTGTTTGTTTTTTTTAATATTGAAGATTTTAGTATTATTTTAAAATTTAAAGTTTAATTCTGATAGTTTAATTTTGTGATATTAAGTTTATGTTATTTCTTTTTTAAAAATTTTAGTCTCTCTATTAGCTTATGTTTAATTTTACGGTTAACTATTGATATGATAAAAAAAACTAAAAATAACTTTTTAATTATGTACATTTACATTTTTAATCAATTTGACTCTTAAAGACTATAAATAAAGATGATTGAAATAATAATTTTATTTAATTAATGATATTTTTTTATTTTTAAATATTAAGGGTCATATTAATAAAGACTATAAATGTATGAACTAAAAAGTTATATTACCTTTTTTTTATAATTCTCGGCTAAACAATTAACAGTAAAATTAAACATAGATATAACCAAGATTTTTAAATTAAAAATAATACACAGACTATATATTGTAAAATTAAAGTATATAGGCTACATTTTAAATTTTAAAATAATACAAATATCATATTTATTTTTTGTCAAAATTTTAGAAATAGTTCACGTGCTTGATGTTTTATGCAAATGCAATATTTTTATTATAATTAGGTCAATTTTAATAAATTTGAAATTATTTTAAATATATATATATATATATATATGTATTCTAAAAATAATAATTTTATTTTAAAATACAGAAATAAACATATAAACAAAAAGTGTATGTAGTTAATAAAATAAAATTTTATTCAGATTCTTTATATTTTCTTGTATAATATTTTTTTGACTTACAATCCAATGCATCTCATCTAAACCTCCTGTTGTTAGCCTCCAACAACTTATCATGCAATACACATGAGATATAATGTGATATGGATCTCTTTAATTAATTAAAGACATAAAATAACATAAATAGTTTGAATTAATATAACATGTATAGAAATAAAGTCTCTTGAGATCAACAACAAAATTTTACAGTATAACATGTAATTACTAACCATTTTGTAACAATTAAATAGTGTATTTATCATTCTATTTCAAATAAAATAGTCCAATGACCATTATGTAACATTTATACAGTTCAATGATAATTTCGTAACAACTAATGTATTGTTTTAGTTGCCGGTCAACCCGTAATTAAGTTGTTGACAACATCCAACGACTCAGTGTCTATTTGTAACAAAATTCAAAGTTTAATGTTCATTTTGTAACTTTTAAAAATTTTGTGATCAAAATGAATATTTTAAGATAATTTAGCAATTATTTGTGAACTTTACTATATGTTAATGTCAGCTCACACAAATTTGAGTGCTGGTGTTATTTCCACAACTCGGTCATAAATGTCGTGCAAATAAAATTAGAGAATTATTAAATGGACTCGTTATACAATTTCTACTGTTATTTACTATACAAAGAATATCAAAAACTAAGATTTTCTTTGCAACTTGTTTTTTCTTGAGTTACTTTCTTGTTGCTTTGATTTTCTGAGTAGATTAGTACAATTTTGATTGTGTTTGAAACTTGAATGAAATGATAGAGTATTTTATCTAGTGACGACGATGATCATAAGAACATTAGACAACGATGGCACAAACGAAAGGAGGTCGACGATTGTTATAATTTTTTTTAGAGTTTTTGGGAAAGAAGACAAGCCTAACAAGCCATACCAACACTTCTTATCGACAGTCGACGACAACAACCATAATGAAAACGAATTGAAAGTTTAATGATTATTTTACAAGTTTTAAAAGTTTAATAATCAAAATGCAAGCACTCTAAAAATTTGGTGTCCGTTTATGTTTTTCAACCAATACGTTAAGGTGCAAATTGGAAAAGGTGCTATATTTTAGGGGCTAAACTGTGTATTATACCTTTATTATATTTCTCAAATGTTTTTTTTTCCCTCCTCTGAGAGTAGACCCCTTCAATTTTGCAACATTGCGAAAAGCAAAGTACCAAACGGAACGGGCAACATCAAAAACAGAAGCAGCAAACCAAGCTCCAGGACAGCATTAGTTGTTATCCAACCACCTCATTTTTTGTTCATTTTTAGACACCCTTTCGTTCTGTCAACTAACGCGAACCATTGACCACTCAGTTCATTCAGGTCGTACTTCAGTTTCCCCACTCTCATAATCCAAAACCACCTACCCAAAATTTCTCATTTTTCAATTCCCCCTTTGTTGCAATTCCCTGGCGTCTCGCCGGAGTGAGAAGGAAGGAGATGACCGGAGTAAACGGAGGGTTGGAGAAGGAAGCATGGAAAGCTCATGCCTCCATGGCTTTGGTTCAACTCATCAATGGAGGCTACCATGTAATTACCAAAGTAGCCCTCAACGTTGGTGTCAACGAGCTTGTCTTCTGCGTCTTCCGTGATCTTCTTGCTCCCTCAATTCTTGCCCCCGTCGCCTATGTTCGTGAAAAGTATGACCCCTTTTTTCCCCTTCCATCTCTTTGTCTGGGGTTTACTCTGCTTCTTTGCAATCCATTGATTGTCTGAATCAGGGTTTGATTGATCGATTTGTTTGTTCACTTTCCTGCAGAAGGATTCGACCACCTTTGACCAAACGCCTACTCCTGTCATTCTTCTTTCTTGGCTTAACTGGGTGAGTCTCACTTATCTAAACACAATCCTAGTTGGTCTGAAAATATGTTATGCATTGAATATCATTGTGACTGATAAAACTTTATCCGGTTTTGTTTAATTGGAATAGGATATTTGGGAACCAGCTTTTGTTCCTCATTGGTCTTAGCTAGACAAATCCAACTTATGCTGCTGCCACACAACCTGCAATTCCAGTCTTTACCTTTTTCTTTGCTGTAATGATGGGGTAAAAGCACAACTTTATATGCTTTTCATTTTTCTCTAAATTTTATTTGGTTTTGTTTGATTTCTATATTTCTGTTAGTTTGTGCCGTAATTTGTATGAAATTGTTCGTGCAGTACAGAAAGAGTGAATTTGCTAAAAACTGAAGGTCAAGCAAAGGTTGGAGGTACCCTGGTCTGTGTTTCTGGTGCAATATTGATGGTTCTGTTTCGTGGTCCGGCTTTGCTTGGACAGTCAATGCAGACTTTGCTGCCCAAAATGATATAAGTGCCAGGGGTCAACTAGAGCCTGCTGGATGGCTTATGTCTGGTTTTCTCGAGTTCGGACTTGATCATTGGCATATCGGAGTTCTATGTTTGATAGGGAACTGTATGTGCATGGCTGCTTTCCTGGCCATTCAGGTATGCCATAATGAATCAGGCAAGTCTTGTTTTCCTGTAAATTATGTTCTTTGCTTGTGGTAGAGGGAACCGTAAAGAAATCTCTGAGTAAAATAAAGAGGAAACGGCCCGTGTGGTCTTGAATATGATTTGAGGTTTGATATGCCACTCTTGTTCCCTGACCTGTTTGATATGTAACTCGTTAGAATTTTAGTGATCTGATCCCTTCCGCAAAGAGACTTTAAGGTTATGTAATCAGATCGTCTTGCCTATAGCCAATATTTAGGAAGCTACTTTTTAGCTTTGATCAAACATCTTGCATTTGTTTCAATTTCAGCATATCAAATCCCCTTAGGTCCACTGCATTGCTATGTCATTCTTGTTTTAATCATTTCCCGGTGTAACCATCCGCGGTGCTTTCCGCTATCTTTGCTTGGGCAGCACTAACTTTTACTTGGTGCCTTTCACAAGTAGTGGTTCTTATAAATGTGTATTTCAGCATATCAAAACAGTGCTGAGTATTTGGTTTATCTGTTAAACTTTGAATGTGTATTTTGCTGTTATTAAGTACTTGGTTTATCTGCAATTTCACTTTTTCTAACAATTCCAGGCTCCAGTTTTAGCCATGTATCCCACCAACATTTCTGTGACCGCGCTTTCCTATTTTTTCGGTGCTATATTGATGGTAGTCACATCATTTTTTTGCCACCAATGAGTCAACAGATTGGCATTTGACACAGTCTGAGCTTTTCGCCGTTGTGTATGCTGTAAGTTTCTTCTGTATTTTATAGGATCTCGAATCTTAGAAAGTTTTGCAAGTCGATTTACTAGTAGCCTATATCAAAGTTGTGGCTTTATCCTAGTCCGAAATGTTATATGATATCCGTGCATGTTTTTAAATCTTTCTGCTCAATTCTCAATCTGCTAGTTTTATCGTAATAACCAAGGCTGTGGAAGCATAAGAAAAGTTATCTGATATGTGTTGATGGTTGGCTTTGGCAGGGAGTTGCAGCATCGGCTCTTAACTACGGACTCCTGACATGGTCGAATAAGATCATGGGTCCGGCTTTAGTCGCTCTCTATAATCCGCTTCAACCTGCAGCATCAGCTTTTCTGTCGAGGATTTTCCTTGGAAGTCCGATTTATTTGGGAAGGTTTTATTTCCGTTGCTTCCACTACAAATTCGAACCTAAATCTCTCATCTAGTACAAAACTAATGCTTAAATCGTTTCATATGTGATGACGGTGTTATCGGGGGATTTCTAATAATTGCCGGACTATATATCGTCACTTGGGCATCCTACAGAGAAAGACACTCGGCTACGGCGATAATGCCTCAGATGGTTCGGTCCTCCAAACCACTCATTCCCAAAGATGCATCAAGTAACAATAACCCGTACCAGAGAGCTCGCATCTTCTCGGAACCATCTGTTTTGTCACCGAAATCCGGTGATTAACTGTATAATCGGATGTGATGTAAAGTTGCAGGACCTCTTTTTCCACTTGTATATTACTAAGCTCAAATGGCGTCACTTTGATGGGTACATGTTCCAAATGCAACGGAGGACACCCTGAAGCTGGGGGTGGTTTGTTGCTTTATCCTGTCTGAATTTGTTGTAAGCAACACAGTTTAAATTCACTTATTGGATTGGGAATATTTACCCCCAAACAAATGAATACCGATTCATCATATTCACATTCGTTTTACTTATTTGTTGCCAAGCTTTAGGTGTAATATCCCAATTTTTGCTTAGTGACTAAAATGTAATTTTTGAAAGTTTTAGGGGTTAAAGTGTAAACATTGGAAATGTTTAGGGACCAAAGTATAATTTTAAAAAGTTATGTAGTTTAATCCTATAAATGAATAGTTCACCCCATGAGTGGTATTTCCGTGCTACCCGAATATTTCATAGAAGGCTTATATTATTCGAATTTGGATCGAATAAAATTTTTAAGCGTGCTCAGGCCAGAGAAATATTAGGATGGGTGACCTCCGGGAAGGTCCTATAAAAGTGTTTCTATCGATATTTTGGACTTAGTAAGAGTAGAGAAAATTCGTATGGATTATCGATAAAGGAATTCTAAGAGAAATTTTATTCTATGAAGATTTTCGATAATTATCGGAATAATAGATTGAGTAAGGAAAATTTAGTCTAAGCCCTTGGAAAATGAAGTTTTTATGGGATAATAGAGTTTATTTCCCGAATATGGAAATATAGAATTTTCGGAATAAATCCAATAGCTCGGAGAAGGTAAAATCGCAGTAGAAGTATTTTATGGATATCGGTATATCGGATCGAATTAAAATTTTAAAGACGATTCCAAAGAATATGGAAAATTCATAAAATATTATTTTATGAATATTTTATTAATGTTGGAGGGATTCTAACTAGATTTAGTTAGAATATGATGGAGTGATTATAAAGCTCAAAGAAAGAAAATTTTGAAATCGTATTGAATGAAATTCGAATAATTGGATCGGATAAATATTATAAATTAAAATTTATGATATTTTGGGAAGGATGCTTGTTAGAATGGAACCAATTTGGTTCAATTTTTATGGACCATTTTGGCAAGAAATTAGGGGGATTATTTTGAAAAGTTAGAGGAAAAAAATTTATTTGATGTTGGAAATGGGTAGGAAATACTATTTTAAGCCTAAATTGACAATTTAGGACCAAAATTGTACATTTGGAAAATTTTGGTGACCTATTCGGCAACTTTAAAAAGTTAAAAGAGGGATTTTGAAAATATTAGATTAAGGAGGGATTAAAGAGTAATTATTGAAAATGTGATCAAATTGGCTTGAAATGATGAAAAAGGACCATTTTGGCAAGAAAGGAGAAAATAGAGGATTATTTTGGAAATTTATTGTTTTGATAGTGGCTTGAAGATTCAAGCATGTTATGAAAGTTGAAGGATTGAAATGATAAGAAAAGGAAAAATTTAAGGACCTTTTCGAAAATAAAGAATTTTGTGAAGGACCAAGTTGAATAAAGTTGAAGGAAAATTTCAAGAATGTTAGAAAATAGATGAATTGTTTATTTGTACATGAATTTATGTACAAAAGTGAAGTATTGACTAAAATGTCACTTTTATAAAGTTTGAGGATAAAAAGGTAATAGTCCAAAATTAGTAAATGATTATGGAAATTGTTCAAATTAGGCTTGAACAATTGTTTAATGTTCAAAATGGTCACTAAGGACCTAGGGACCAATTCGGCAACTTTGAAGAATATTGGGGAAATTTTCAGAAAATTTTATATTCGAATAGTTATGTTTAAGAATCAAGTTAGCAATGTTAGATTTAAGTTTAACGAAAGAGAAATGATGAAAATGTTCGATTGATCTTATACAGTTCTAAAAGAGATCGAAGGAGAATCAGTGATAAAAAGAAAGATAAGAACCTCGAGCAAGCTTAGTGAGGCATACTATTACATGGCCCAGGTGAGTACATTGAAAATGGCATTGCATTTCATTGAAAATGGCATTGCATTTCTCTATAATACATGCTATGATACATTGCTCGACATGGAAAGCTTGAAGGAATACCAGGTACGAATTATTGTGTGCAGAAATGATGATGCATTATGCATACATGAAATATGGATAATGACAAGATTAAAATGAAACAAGATACACCCTAGGGTGCAAATGGCACTAGCGAGATGTTTTAATATAAGGAGCAAAGGGCGTCCTCCCGAGTACGTACTCTACATGGCACTACAGTGCATATAGGCTACGGGGTTTCCATGTGCGTCTAGCCAGACACAATGATAATAATAATAAGATAATTACATTGTAGATTATGAGCATGCAAATGACTACATGACAATACATGATTCATATAACGAAAATGATACATAATACATAGATGTTACATGATTACATGATACATGAAAAAGATGTTACATGATTTCATGATACATGATAAAGAAGTTATATGTTACATGACTGAGAAGTACATGACATACGAGATAGAAATGTTATTGATATATGATAGAAATGTTATATGATACATGATAGAAATATTACATGCTATATGATATAATACATGTTATGAAAATGATGGCATAATGAAGTATGACCATGATAAAGTACACGATATGTAAATTATTACATGTTGAAAGCATGTCCATGATAGAGAATATATTATGCAATAATAACATGATTTATATGATAGTTATGATACATGACATGTACATTGTGATATATTTACCATGTTATAAAGAAAACAAAATGTACTTTTATGTATACCATATTGTATTGCATTATTTAATGTTCCTGAAATAAATAAGTTTAACTGCCCCACTAAGTTAGTACTTAGTGTGTGTCTTATGTCACACGTAGGTTCTCCGAAATTGCCTAGCGAAGAGGAGCTGAACGTTTGGAAAAATCAAGTTACTACAGTAAGTCACAGTAAGTACATCCTTATCGTAAATTGATATCTAGTGGGCATGTAAATATTTTATAGTTAAACTGTTTTAAAGTATACATTTACTAGTTAAAGATATGTTTTGTGATGAATAAGTTTAGAAATATAGTTTGTTAATGGTAGTAATAAATTTTGGTACAATTAAACATAGTTTAACCCTGATTGTGTAGAAGTTTTAAAATCAAGAAAGGGTATAGGCAACACACATAGTTTTTACCCTGAGTTATATTTTTGTTTCAGTAAATCAATTATAAGTTTTGTAAACCAATTCAGGGTAAAACTAGCTACATCTAGACGACATAGTTTTTAATTTAAAACCGAGGAAGGGTTAAACTAAAAGCTGAATTTTGGTTAAAAAAATTACAAGTCAAGATCTTTCCAACAATTTTGTAACATCTTTAATGTATATTCGGCATACGAGTATACGTTAAGGGTGTTACACTTATTGGTATCAGAGCTACATGTTTAGCCGATTCTTGAGGCTAAATCGAGTTTAATGTGATTTAATGTTAAGTACATGCCCCTAGGATGTCATGTTACTAATGTACCACTGTATAACTTGATTATGCTCATCAATAACATTAATAAGTTTCAGTAGAAATAGATGATGTTAAGTATTGATGGACTGCGATAAATGTTTAATTATGGAAATCAAAAGAAGGAAGAAGAATGTTTAAAGCCAAGTATGTTGGCAACTAGTTAAAAAAGAAATGTGCAGCAGTCCTAAGTTTCAATAAGGTACTCGTACTGTTTATGAGTACAAGCTGAATTTTAATAGATTAAGTCAATATATAGTTGATTTGATACTGACTAAGAAGTCCCCATGAGAATGATTTATCAAGATGTTTCAATCGGGGCTTAAAGAATTGTTTTTAAGTATGAATTTACCAGTTTAGTAGAATTGTTTAATTGCGGTTTGGGTTGCGTGCTAATGCAAGAAGGTCGAGTAGCAGCCTATGCATCAAGGCAGTTTAAAAACTAATTAAAAGAACTATCCAACGCATGATTTGGAAATGACAGCTGTGATTTTTGCTTTGAAAATCTGACGACGTTATTTGTATGGTAAAAAGTGTCACATTTACACGGATCATAAGAATTTAAAGCATCTGATGACTCAAAAGGATCTGAATCTGCGACAACGAAGGTGGGTTGAATTTTTAAAGGATTGTGATGTGGTTATTGATTACCATCTTGGAAAGGCTAATGTAATCGCAGATGCTCTTAGTCGAGAGACATTTTATGCTTTGAGTATGATGAATGCATAGTTGTCATTGGAACCAGATGGTTCCTTGACAGCAGAATTTCAGATAAAGCCAACTTTATTGGATTAGTTCAAAGATTTGTAATCTATGGATGAAAGATGTCTTGAAAAGAGGAGACGAGCTAAAACTAGGAAAGTATAGGACTATGAAATTAAGCCAAATGGTTTTTTATATTACTGAGGTAAAGTATATATTCCTGATAATGATAACTTGAAGAAAGAGATATTATCAGAGACCCATTATAGTCCATTGACTATGCACCCAATGAGTATTAAGACATATGAAGATTTGAAAACTAGAAATTGTGATCAGGAATGAAAACAACAATCACAAAATTTGTGGCAAATTGTTTAATATGTCAACAAGTAAAAGCTGAACACCTGGTACCTTCTAGATAACTTCAGCCTATCTCTATTCCCCAATGGAAGTGGGAATGAGTAACTATGGATTTTATAACGTGATTGTCAGCTACATCAAGTAAAAAGAATTCAGTATGAGTCATTATGGATTGTTTGACAAGTTTGATCGCTTTATTCCAGTTTGAATAGATTATTCGCTAGATAAATATGCATAACTCTATGTTCGAAAAATAGTAAGACTACATGGTGTCTCAACATCGATGGTGTCAGACAGAGACCCAATGTTTGCTTCAAGGTATTTAGGTACGTTATTTGAAGCTTTAGATACTAAACTAAATCTTAGTACAACTTTTCATCCGCAAACAGATGAGCATTTTGAAAGGATTATATGGATTCTATAGGACATGCTAAGAACTTGTAAAATTAAGTTTACAAAATCATGAGAAAAGTACTTGCCCTTAACCAAATTTGCTTATAACAATAGTTATCAAGCAAATATTAAGATGGCATAGGGAAGAAAGTGTCGAACTCTTCTTAATTTGGTTTGAGTTACAAGATCGACATGTGCAGAATAACGCAAATGTTGGAAGAGTTGATTTAACAAAAGACATGGATAATAAAGTAAAGATTATTCAGTAAAATCTCAAGGCCGCCATGGATCGACAAAAAAATCTATGTAAATAAGAAAAGAAAATGATATTGAACATGAAGTTAGAGAAAAAAATGTTTTTTAAAAGTTTCACCTTGGAAGATGGTGATTACGTTTTAGTTAAAAAGGAAAACTTAGTCCAAGATTTATTGGGCTATATGAAATTCTAAAAAGAGTGGGATTAATGGATTACCAATTGATTTTACCTCTACAGATGAGTAAGATTCATGATATGTTTCACGTATTCATGCTTCGGAGGTATCAGTCGGATTCTTCACATGTATTTACTTCTGAAGAAATTGAATGACGACCAGATTTGATGTATGAAGAAGAAGCAATGAAAATCTTAGCATACGGAGTCAAAGAATTAAAGAACAAAAAAATTTCAATGGTTAAGATCCTCTGGAGAAATCATAAAGTAGAGAAAAATCATTTGGGAAACCGAAGAGAGAATGAATAAGCAATATATGAAGTTATTTGAAACGGGTAAACGTTGAAAATTCGAGGACGAATTTTATTAAGAGGGAGGAATTGTAATATCCCAATTTTTGCTTAGTGACTAAAATGTAATTTTTGAAAGTTTTAGGGGTTAAAGTGTAAACATTGGAAATGTTTAGGGACCAAAGTGTAATTTTAAAAAGTTATGTAGTTTAATCCTATAAATGAATAGTTCACCCCATGAGTGGTATTTCCGTGCTACCCGAATTTTTCATAGAAGGCTTATATTATTCGAATTTGGATCGAATAAAATTTTTAAGCGTGCTCAGGCCAGAGAAATATTAGGATGGGTGACCTCCGGGAAGGTCCTATAAAAGTGTTTCTATCGATATTTTGGACTTAGTAAGAGTAGAGAAAATTCGTATGGATTATCGATAAAGGAATTCTAAGAGAAATTTTATTCTATGAAGATTTTCGATAATTATCGGAATAATAGACTGAGTAAGGAAAATTTAGTCTAAGCCCTTGGAAAATGAAGTTTTTATGGGATAATAGAGTTTATTTCCCGAATATGGAAATATAGAATTTTCGGAATAAATCTAATAGCTCGGAGAAGGTAAAATCGCAGTAGAAGTATTTTATGGATATCGGTATATAGGATCGAATTAAAATTTTAAAGACAATTCCAAAGAATATGGAAAATTCATAAAATATTATTTTATGAATATTTTATTAATGTTGGAGGGATTCTAACTAGATTTAGTTAGAATATGATGGAGTGGTTATAAAGCTCAAAGAAAGAAAATTTAGAAATCGTATCGAATGAAATTCGAATAATTGGATCGAATAAATATCATAAATTAAAATTTATGATATTTTGCGAAGGAGTCTGGTTAGAATGGAACCAATTTGGTTCAATTTTTATGGAATGGCAATTTTAAGTCATGTAAGTAAATAAAGTCTAGTTGGAGGGCCAACTGGTCATTTGCCATGGATGCCATTTTTGAAATATTTTGAAACTTAGAGGGCAATTTTGAAAGGTCAAATACACATGGATTTAATAATAGCCATTGATTTTTGATGAGATTGAATCTTGGCCATTGGATTAAAAGGGCAAATTAGTAAATTCACTAGTTAAATGAATTTAAAATTCATTTAAACTTTACACATGGATTAAATAGAATAAAAGATGGATAAAAAAATCATGTTCATCAGCCAAGGGGCTGTTCGAAACAAGAAAGAAAGGGGGAGAAAGGATTTTTTTTTTCAATTTTCAAGTCCAAAATTGAAGAATCAAGACAAGTTTCAAGCAAAATTAATTTAGGTAAATTGTTATACACTTGATTCTCTTCATTTTGATAGTAATAGTGCATGATAAAATTTAATTTTAGTTCATGTTATTGATGAATATGATTATGGAATTTGAAGTCTATGGTGGAAATTAGAGTTGTATTTAGTAGAATTGATGCTGTAAACATAGAATCAATCTTGAATTTGGATTAATTCCATGTCCAAGGTTATAAACCCTAACCCTAAGAATTGGGTATTTTGGTTAGGGAGTTAAATTGAGGATGAAATTGAATAGATTATGATGTTGAGAGCTTGATTTTGATGTTAGATTAAATAATTTCCCCAATTGAAATTATAGGGACCATTTCAAAAAGATTGAGAAAAATTAGGGGAAATTATTAGAAAATTTATTTTGGCATTGGAATTATTGAATTATGGTGAAAGTAGCTTGAATTGGTGATTATGGACCAAAATGAAAATTTTGAAAACTTAGAGGACCATTTCGGCATTTTGAAGAAATTAGGGACTAAATTGTCAAAAAATTATTTGAAGTTGGAAATGGGTAGGAAATAATATTTTAAGCTTAAATTGACAATTTAGGACCAAAATTGTACATTTGGAAAATTTTGGTGACCTATTCGGCAACTTCAAAAAGTTAAAATGAGGATTTTGAAAATATTAAATTAAGGAGGGATTAAAGAGTAATTATTGAAAATGTGATCAAATTGGCTTGAAATGATGAAAACGGACTATTTTGGCAAGAAGGGGAAAATAGAGGATTATTTTGGAAATTTATTGTTTTGATAGTGGCTTAGATGAAAATGAGCTACAATTGAAGATTCAAGCATGTTATGAAAGTTGAAGGATTGAAATGACAAGAAAAGGAAAAATTTAAGGACATTTTCAAAAATAAAGAATTTAGTGAAGGACCAAGTTGAATAAAGTTGAAAGTTGAAGGAAAATTTTAAGAATGTTAGAAAATAGATGAATGGTTTATTTGTACATGAATTTATGTACAAAGGTGAAGTAGTGACTAAAATGTCACTTTTATAAAGTTTGAAGATAAAAAGGTAATAGTCCAAAATTAGTAAATGATTATGGAAATTGTTCAAATTAGGCTTGAACAATTGTTTAATGTTCAAAATGGTCACTAAGGACCTAGGGACCAATTCGACAACTTTGAAGAATATTGGGGAAATTTTCAGAAAAATTTATATTCGAATAGTTATGTTTAAGAATCAATTTAGCAATGTTAGATTTAAGTTTAACACAAGAGAAATGATGAAAATGTTCGATTGGTCTTATATAGTTCTAAAAGAGATAGAAGGAGAATCAGTGATAAAAAGAAAGATAAGAACCTTGAGTAAGCTTAGTGAGGCATACTATTACATGGCCCAGGTTAGTACATTTCTAAATGTTTGCATTTCATTGAAAATGGCATTGCATTTCTCTATAATATATGCTATGATACATTGCTCGACATGGAAAGCTTGAAGGAATACCAGGTACGAATTATTGTGTGCAGAAATGATGATGCATTATGCATACATGAAATATGGATAATGACAAGATTAAAATGAAACAAGATACACCCTAGGGTGCAATGGCACTAGCGAGGTGTTTTAATATAATGGACAAAGAGCGTCCTTATATGAGGAGCAAAAAGCGTCCTCCCGAGTACGTACTCTACATGGCACTACGATGCAGATAGGCTACGGGGTTTCTATGGGCCTCTAGCCAGACACAATGATAATAATAACAAGATAATTACATGGTAGATCATGAGTATGCAAATGACTACATGACGATACATGATTCATATGACGAAAATGATACTTAATACATAGATGTTACATGATTACATGATACATGAAAAAGATGTTACATGATTTCATGATACATGATAAAGAAGTTATATGTTACATGACTGAGAAGTACATGACATACGAGATAGAAATGTTATTGATATATGATAGAAATGTTATATGATACATGATAGAAATATTACATGCTATATGATAGAATACATGTTATGAAAATGATGGCATAATGAAGTATGACTATGATAAAGTACACGATATGTAAATGATTACATATTGAAACATGTCTATGATAGAGAATATATTATGCAATAATAACATGATTTATATGATACTTATGATACATGAAATATGTACATTGTGATATACTTACCATGTTATAGAGAAAACGGAATACACTTTTATATACGCCATACTGTATTACTTTATTTCATGTTCCTGAAATAAATAAGTTTAACTGCCTCACTAAGTTCGTACTTAGCGTGTGTCTTATGTTACACGTAGGTTCTCCGGAATTGCCTAGCGAAGAGGAGCTGAATGTTTGAAAAAAAAAATCAAGTTACTATAGTAAGTCTCAGTAAGTACATCCTTATCATAAATTGATATCTAGTGGGCATGTAAATATTTTATATTTAAACTGCTTTAAAGTATACATTTACTAGTTAAAGATATGCTTTTGTGATGAATAAGTTTAGAAATATAGTTTGTTAATGGTAGCAATAAATTTTGATACAATTAAACATAGTTTAACCCTAATCATGTAGAAGTTTTAAAATCAAGAAAGGGTCTAGGCAACACACTTAGTTTTCACCCTAAGTTATATTTTCATTTCAATAACTCAATTATAAGTTTTGTAAACCAACTCAGGGTTAAAAATAGCTGCATCTAGATGACATAGTTTTAATTTAAAACCGAGGAAGGTTAAACTAAAAGCTGAATTTTGGTTAAAAAATTTACAATTCAAGATCTTTTCCAACAATTTTGTAACATCTTTAATGTATATTCGGCTTACGAGTATACGTTAAGGGTGTTACATTAGGAGCGTAAAAGAACTGAGCTTGAGTAAACAAGATTGTGTTCATGTTTGTTTCTTTATTTTTTTTAAAGGTGTTTATGTTCATTTCTTTGTTTTTTTGAAGGTGTACATGTTCGTCTGTTTAGTGCTCATGAACCTGTTTGTTTATATGTTCACGGACTCGTTCATTTATAAGTTTGCTAACATGTTCATTTAGCGTTCACAAACACTCTTTTTTACTCTTTTATTTGCAAGCCAAAGAAAAATGGTGAAATTGCACTAGTTTTTAAGCTTATCAGCCTTCATAGTTTGAACTCCAAAGTTCACTTTATGTTCAATTTAGTTTTTAAATTTACCAATATTTAAAATATAGAAAAGGAAATGAGAACTAGGTAAACGAGTTTGTTCCTGAACATAAACGAACCAAATACCTTGAACACTTTGATTGCCCTTTCGATTCTCCAATGTTTTGTCCTGATTAATCCAGACTGACCCGCATCGTACACCTAGTTTTGGTGGGTAAGTCTCCTAGCAAGAATCTTTTGGTTACAAAAAGCCTCAAACTCGAGACATACTTAAAGGATACTAAGTTGCTTACCACTTGAAACAACCGGCATTAATAAAGTAGGTGTAACCCCCTCGACCCGGTCTAGACGCCCAACTGAATCAAGAAGGCTACATCAGGTTTGCCGCAGCAAACCAAAGAGATACAACCAAACCTGGTCCATTTTTTTCTTTTTATCTTTTATAGATGCCAATTATTAACCCTACATTTTCATACAAACATTAGGTACAACCCCAACTCAATCGGGCATCAATTTGACATCCAATTGATCACATTTGCAAATTAAGGACCAAATTGCAAATACAGAAAAATTTTGGATTAAAACTCATTTTTAGGTTACCAATCTTTAATTAGTCGGATTTCAAACCTGCATCTCAAATTTCATCTCAATTTGATCATTCATGCTCATACAATCTCATGGACAAGTTCCGGGGACTAAAATGCAATGAAAGCAAAACTGCCAAGCTAAATTACAGAAAAGGGCCTCGGGTATCGGTACGTGAGTCACCATACCGATATGCATATAACTGTCCCGTACCGATACGCCAAGGCAGGTATCGATACGCCATAACGAACTTACCTAACTTTTAAATTTTTTTAACATACGTACTGGTATGCTTACATGGGTATCGGTACACGGGTTTGGATTGAAAAAGTGAAATTCCAGAGGCTAGAATGTGTACTGATACACCATTGCCCGTACCGATACGCCAAGCCAAAAATGCCCTGGCATACCGATACGCCCTAGCGTGTACCGATTCCCCATACCAGAAAATGTCCAACCGTACCAATACGGTCTCCCGCGTATCGGTACTGTAATATCCCAAAATTTACTAAGTTGATTAAGGGTCATTTAGTACTAAGATAATAGCTTAAAAGCTAACATATTGACTAAAATGACAAAAATACGAAAGTTGGGATTTCTTTAATTATGGGTTTTGGAAAGAAAATTTCTAAGGTTTAAAGGTATCATGTGATAGATAGTGAATTGAATAAGGTATTCTTAAAGTTTGGTTGAATACCAAGGAAAATTGGAATGGGAATTGAAGTTTAAAAGTTTAGTGACCAAAATGTAAATTTTGAAAATTTTATGGCTAAAGTATAAACTTTGGAAAAGTTTGGGGACTAAAGTTGTAATTTCCCAAAATTTAAGGTTTTTTATTTCATAAGTAAATAGATCACATAAGGGTGTGAATCGAATGCGGAATTTTTGGTTCAATCTGATACTTCGATTATTGGGAAAATCACAGTTAAAGTTTAAGTGGAATTCGTATACCCGGATCGAACTGGAAAATTTTGAAAATTTACCATATAATAGAGAAAGGTTATAAAAGTCATTTCCAAGTGTTGGAAATATTTTTAGTTCGATTCAAGATGAATCCTACAGTTTATTTCTGAGTAAAGGATTATTTATCAGTATATTGGATCGAATGGAAATTTTGGAGACTAATCCAAAAGATATGGAAAAATTCATAAAATGTTATTTTATGAATATTTTATTATATTTGGTTGGATTCCAACTAGATTTAGTTAAATTTTTATAAGAATGTCAAACTAGTAAATAAAAACTAGTTGGAGGGCAAATTGGTCATTTGGCCCCAATGGCAATTTTGAAATATTTAAAAATTTATAAGGGCAATTTTGGAAAGAGAAAATGGAATATTAAATCTTGGCCCTTGATTGATGATAAAATCAATCTCAACCATTGGATAAAAGGGCAAAACTGTAATTACACTATTAAATGAATTTAATATTCATTTAATAGATATATGTGTAAAATAATGGTAAAAAGATGAACCAAATGTTCATCTTTTCCAGCAACAAACGTGAGGTCTAGGGAAAGAAAGAGATTTTTTTTTCAAGCTTGATTTATGCCCCGAAACTCGGTTTTCAGGTAATCTCTTCAACTACAAAGTTGTTCTACTCTTCAAGCTCTATCTTTTGATATCAATAATTCATGGAATCTATGCTTGATTGATGATAATTTACATGATATAGAAATTAGGGTTTATGGATCAAATTGAGGCTTTTGAGATTTTATGATTCCATGATTGAATTCAAGTTGAAATCAAGCTAGTATGATGTTAAAAATCATGATATTGAGTTGGGATTTAAGTTTTACATGTTTTGATTATTATGAAGATGATTAGGGTTTATGGATTCAAGTTTAATTTAGGGTTTGTGATGTTGAAATAATGATCTAGTAAGCTTGAATTGTTGTTTGGAAGCAAAACCCTAAGTTAAATTGTGTAGGGACCATTTTTGCAAATTAAAGTTGAAGGACCAAATCTAAATTTTTAGAATTTGGAGTTTATTTATGTTATTAATGATGTTAGAGATAAGAAAATGAAGTTAGATTGCCAAATTGGTGTTGAATTGAATTAGTGACCATTTTGACAATTTGTCAAAGTTAAGTGACCAAATCGAAATGGAAGTTTTGTATGGGGGCTAAATCTGATTTTTAGTTGTAATGATGGAATTAAGGTAGTAATGTTGAATTGAGGACTAAATTGCAAAGTTAAGAAGCATGAATCCTTATCTTTGCATTTTAGTACCTATTTCGGTAAATAAGGAAAATTAGGGAGAATTATTGTGAATAATTATTTGGTGAAGAATGTGATGAGTTGGTGGTTTAAAGCTAGTGATTGGACTAAATTGAAAAGTAGAGAAGTAAGGATAAGTTAGTATAAAAGTTGAAGTTGTTTATGGAAGTTGTGTAGAAAAACTGGTTTATGGCAGTAACTTTGAAAATTCACCATAAATTCTACAACAATGGTTAGAAGATGAATTTTATACCGATGTAAAGATTTGTTTGTATAGTTTCGTTTCCAACAAACGGAAACTTATTTCGAGTTCCGAGTAAAAAGATATGAATTTTTAAGTGGTGAAAGGTCAGAAAATAGTATAGCAAGCTGTTCCGAAATTCAATACTGGAAATTGACTTTGAAAATTCTCCATAGATCATACAAGTTGAATTTGGGCTATTAATTTATATGGTTGAAAATCTTATTGAATCTAGTTTCTATCAGAACAAACAGAATCGAATTCCGAGTTGTAGATTATTTTATAGAAATATTTCTTTGGAGGTACTGCAAACTGCCAGAAAATGAGAATTGATACACTTTGTATCTAAGGTTTATTAGTAAGCTTGAAAATGGTTAATGGAAGTTCAAATTGGTCACTAAGGACCATAATGAGTTTTTGAAAAATACAAGGAAAAAAAGAAAATGTTTGGAGATTTTGTGCTCAAATGATTATATTGGACAATATGTCTAAAATATTGTTAGATTGAGATCTAACAAATATTTTACTTATTTGAATTATGAAGTTAAGTTCGAATCAAGAGAGGTTCGAGGTACAATGAATGAAAGGATCAAAGAGGACTTAGTGAGGCATACTAATACATGGCCCAGGTGAGTGCAATGCATACATAACATTATTATACATGGATGTTTTATACATCACCGGTAGGACTTGCGATGAGTCTACCTCGTTTATATATTGTCATGATAATTATGTCATTGATCATACATTTGACATACTTTAAATATGTCAAAGGTTGAAAATAAATGTATTGATCACTAGTTATTGATGATGATTTACTATTAATGTTATTCGGTTATAAACTGCTTCATGTTAATTTAAATTGATATACATTGTCGTGGATGAAATATTTGATGATATAAAGCCCAAGTATGATATGGAGGTTCAAAGGTATAGTTGGCTAGCCATAGAGTCATAAAAAGTTGTATAAAGATTATAAGCACTTTAGGTAAAGTGCAAATTTTATAAATACTCATTGAGGAGTATACTCATGCATGGTTTGAGTATAAGGACTTATTACGGGTGCTAAGCACTTTGGAGTAATTTCATAAAAACTCAATGGGGATATATTGTATACTCCGGTAAGTATACAAAAGCACTTCGGTGCTAAGCACTCCCGGTAGAGTGCAAATAATATACATACTCAAGAAAGGTTGGGTATGGGGGGATGACTCGTGTACATAGAATCTCTTAATTCGATACCTTGGGCTAAGTAAACTGAATTGAAATAAAAAATAGAATGATAAGCTTGAAAGCTTGCAAACAGAGTTGAAAAAGGTATTGGTAAGCATTGACAGCTTACTGATGGAAATGGCACCAATATTGGTAAGATCTAATCTTATCACTTTGATATACATATATGCTATTACATATTTAATTATGTTAATGAGCATGTAATGGTAAGGTGATCATATGCATTATTAATAATTAATAATTAATATTGAGATGATATTATGACATTGCATTTAAATTTGAATTAATGCCTCACTAAGTAAATACTTAGCGTGTAACTGTTTTACACGTAGGAAAGAAGAAATGGTTGGAGTAAGGAGCATATAGGACATCATCAATCAATAACAGGTACATCAGTATCAGTAAGATATCTTTTGATACTGTTTGATATTTACTAGTTTGCATGTATATTAAAAGGATATGCCTGCTCTGATAGAATTTGTATTTTATTTGGTATCTGGATGAATTTTAAATCAGGCAGTTTTTAGGCAGTTTTATTAATTATATCAAGACAAATTAAATTTATAAGTTGTTGCCTGAAAATAAATTCGATTTGAAGATGAAAATATTATTTTTAAACTTTACACGAATAACTAGATTTGTAAATAAAAACTAAATATATTGTAAATTTTTTAAAGAAACAAAATTTTACCGAGTTACAAATGTAGAGGGTTTTACAAATGTTTTGTGATATCTTTGACTCGTATTCAGCTATGAATACGGGAAAGGAGTATTACAGGTACGCATGGACCTGTAATGTCACAAACTGCAAGTTTCTCATTCTAAAAGAATCTCAAACCATTCTAACATACTCATAACATAACCCTAGCATACCAAGCATACCACAATCATTCAGGCTTCACAAATTCAACATCGCAATATGACATCGTCCAACAAAGAGATTCTATAGGCATGCTTCTTAATTTCTATCCAAGCAACATGTCAAAATGGTAAACCATCATCAAAACCAACTTTAAAGGCCATTTACAACCCAAAAGCAACTAAAGAAACATGCTCAAATAGGGAGTTCCACAAAACATCTCCCAAAACACAATAGGTACCCCATTGCCTTATTCATTATAGTCTAAACCAAGACATACTTTGGAAACAAGTCTTGCCAAGATCCGCTTGCTTCTTGCTGCCTTCCAAGACCTCAATTTTCTGCATTGATGGACAATAAGAGCGTAAACACACAAGGCTTAGTAAGGAATGCTCCAAACAACCACCATCAATGCATTTAAAACCATTTATTTAACACCATCCTTTAAAAAAATCATCATCATGCCCCTTTTGAAAACATTCACTTTATATCATTAAAACCAGCATAATAAACTATATGTTACATGTATCATTAATCAACAGCAAATCCCATTGCTAACCCTCCACTTAAGCCTTCCCATGCATTACTACCAAATGCAAAGCTTAAGGAGAAACATGTATAAATCACATTATACAACATAAAACATTCCAATAATACATTAACAATTATATTGGCTTACAAGTGATCAGTATCAAGTCCATTAACAAAAGTGTTCATCGGATACATGGATTCAACAAGTGTTAACCCAACACTTCAAGCCATCTCAACCGGAATAGATACAATCACAATCGTGGTACAATAACAACCGGGTACAATAACAACCGGGCACACTTTCAACCCATAGGAAAACCTATCCCTCTCATCGGTTAGATGCTTAACCCCACTAACGGGAGTATTCGGTACCGTTAAACCCCTCTACCGTTAGGGTACTTGGATGGAGTATTCGGTACACAATATAAACCCCTCAACATCCAATGCGACTTATTTTACAGTGCACTCAATCCCATGGCCGGCCAACTATACTCGATAACAATTTTAAAACCACATCACTTGCCAATATAATTAACCATTTAACATTTACCTCACTGTTTTAAACAAGCATTAACCAAAACACTTTTCCAAAGCAACAACCATGCTTTAAACCACAAGTATAAACCACATACTTACAAGGATCACTTACCACATGCATCATTCAGCATTTCATGCTTAAAACCAATGTATCAAATACTTTAAAACATGCTTAAACAGTAGGTAACATGTAAATTAAAACAAGTGCATAAAACCATTTCAAACTAGCACGAACGAGAGAGATATCCACTTTATGCTTACTTCCGAGTCTAGGTAAGCGCTTCAAGCTCTACCATAACTCCCAAAACTCTGTTTCCAAAACATCAAAACACTTTAAACCACGTTTTCACTCACCGATACGCGAAACCTCGATTCGTCAACACGAATCAAGTATTTGAAGCCTCCAACACTTCTCCAATCAGCACCATTCCCACCTCGAGCCAACAACAGACAATCACGCCTCTGGTGGTCGCCCGACCCATAACTCCAACAAGCATTAGCCATCACAGGCGCATGTGCCTAACCCTCCCTGGCCAACCGTGGGCAATCTAGCCTCAAATGGTCTTAGGATCCACAAACCCAACAAGTGTTATACGAGGCTCTAACCTAGGCACCCTGCCCTTGGACTCTACACCCTACAACACCTCCACCTTGCCTGACCACCACTATAACCCGAATCAGCAGCTCTCTTACCCGAGCTCAAACCTCGTGATCCAGAAGCCAAGTCTAAATTTTTCTCCGCATTCTTGGCTCGCAAAACCAACACATCAAAATCGGTATAATCAGTAGCAATCATATATGCCTTAACATCATGTACAAGCCCATAACAGAAACGATCACTTCGAGTACGCTCGTTAGGAACCAACTTAGGTGCATACTAACTCAACCTCACGAACTGCACCTCGTATTCTGCAACAGACATGCTGCCCTGCACTAGAGCCATAAACTCTCGCTTCATCTCGTCTTGATATCAGACTACCAAAAACTTCTTCCGAAAAACCTTACAAAAAAACTCCCAAGTCACATCTTCGGTTGTCATACCCGATATAGTGGTAATCCACCACGTATAGGCATCACCCTGCAACAGAAAAATAGCACAACACAACTTACAGGCATCGGTGCACCCCATTTGGCCCAATATCCTCTTAGTACTGGCCAACCAACCCTCAGAAGCCTTAGGCAACAACCCTCGGAACTCAACTCTGCCCAAACTACGAAGACACTCAAGCAGCAAACCTTGCCCATCAACCGATGGTACTGGCACACGAACACCCGTAACTGCTGCCTGAAACGCACCGGTCATGGCATGTATCAACGGTGCCATATCACTCATCCCTGGCCCAGCCGGCACAAGTGGTACTTGCTCCACTCCCTCAGGTGGATTAGGTGGGGGCGGTGGCAACCCTCTAGGAGGTACAACTTCTCCTTCATTATCCTGCCCAGCTGCAGCAGCAAACGTACTAGATCACAACTCTCTCATCGGTCCCATCGTGCTAAAAATATCTAAGGCATAATAATTATTTCAAAACAAAATAGTCAGGCCAACCTCAAGCAAGGATTCCAATACTTTCATTTCAAAAATCAAAACTTTCTAGACTATAATAGTAAGGAAATGGGTACCCCAAAACATCTTCAACATAGCATATGACCACCAACATACATATATCAATCACCGTGCAAACCAAACATGGCAACAACACAGTAACCTCCTAAACGAACCAAACTTGGCTCTGATACCACCAAATGTAACCCTTTTCGACTCGGTCTAGACGTCCAACCGAATCAAGAAGGCTACATTAGGTTTGCCGCAGTAAACCGAAGAGATACGACCAAACGCGGTCTATTTTTTTTTATCCTTTTTAGATGCCAATTATTAACCCTACATGTTCATACAAACATTAGGTGCAACCCTAACTCAATCGGGCATCAATTTGACATCCAATTAATCACATATGCAAATTAGGGACCAAATCGCAAATACAGAAAATTTATGGATTAAAACTTATTTTTAAGTTACCAATCTTTAATTAGTCGAATTTCAAACCTTCATCTCAATTTGATCATTCATGCTCATACAATCTCATGGACAAGTTCCGGGGAATAAAATGCAATGAAAGTAAAACTGCCAAGCTAAATTACAGAAAATGGCATCGGGTATCGATACGTGAGTCATCGTACCGGTATGCATAGAACTGTCTCGTACCAATACGCCAAGGTAGGTATCGATACGCCATAACGAACTTACCTAACTTTTGAATTTTTTAACATACGTACTGGTACGCTTACATGGGTATCGGTACACGGATTTGGATTGAAAAAATGAAATTCCAGAGGCTAGAATGTGTACCGATACACCATTGCCCGTATCGATATGCCAAGCCAAAAATTACCTGGCGTACCGATATGCCCTAGCGTGTACCGATTCCCCAGACCAGAAAATGTCCAACCGTACCGATACAGTCATCTGCGTATCGGTACGCCTGGACCTGTAATGTCACAAACTGCAGGTTTCTCATTCTAAAAGCATTCTCAAACAATTCTAACATACTCATAATATAACCCTAGCATACCAAGCATACCACAATCATTCAGGCTTCACAAATTCAACATCGCAATATGACATCGTCCAACAAAGAGATTCTATAGGCATGCTTCTTAATTTCCATCCAAGCAACATGTCAAAATGGTAAAACAATATCAAAACAAACTTTAAAGGCCATTTACAACCCAAAAGCAACTAAAGAAACATGCTCAAATAGGGAGTTCCACAAAACATCTCCCAAAACACAATAGGTACCCCATTGCCCTTATTCATTATAGTCTAAACCAAGACATACTTTGGAAACAAGTTTTGCCAAGATCCCCTTGCTTCTTGCTGCCTTCCGAGACCTCAATTATCTGCATTGACGGACAACATGAGCGTAAGCACACAAGGCTTAGTGAGGAATGCTCCAAACAACCACCATCAATGCATCTAAAACCATTTATTTAACACCATCCTTTAAAAAAAATCGTCATCACGCCCATTTTGAAAACATGTACTTTATATCATTAAAACCAGCATAATAAACCCTCAACTTAAGCCTTCCCATGCATTACTACCAAATGCAAAGCTTAAGGAGAAACATGTATAAATCATATTATACAACATAAAACATTCCAATGATACATTGACAATTATATTGGCTTACAAGTAATCAGTATCAAGTCCATTAACAAAAGTGTTCATCGGATACACGAATTCAACAAGTGTTAACCCAACACTTTAAGCCATCTCAACCGGAATAGCGATACAATCACAATTGTGGTACAATAACAACCGGGTACATTTTCAACCCATAGGGAAACCCATCCCTCTCATTGGTTAGATGCTTAACCCCAATAACGGGAGTATTCGGTACCGTTAAACCCCTCTACCGTTAGGGTACTTGGATGGAGTATTCGGTACACAATATAAACCCCTCAACATCCAATGCGGCTTATTTTACAGTGCACTCAATCCTATGACCGACCAACTATATCTGATAACAATTTTAAAACCATATCGCTTGCTAATATAATTAACCATTTAACATTTACCTCACTGTTTTATACAAGCATTAACCAAAACACTTTTCCAAAGCAACAACCATGCATTAAACCACAAGTATAAACCACATACTTACAATGATCACTTACCATGTGTATCCTTCAACATTTCATGCTTAAAACCAGTGTATCAAATACTTTAAAACATGCTTAAACAGTAGGTAACATGTAAATTAAAACAAGTGCATAAAATCATTTCAAGCTAGCACGACCGAGAGAGATATCCACTTTATACTTACTTTCGAGTCTAGGTAAGCGTTTCAAGCTCTACCATAACTCCCAAAACTCTGTTTCAAAAACATCAACATGCTTTAAACCACATTTTCACTCACCGATACGTGAAACCTCGATTCGCCGACACAAGATCAAGTATTCGAAGCCTCCAATGCTTCTCCAATTACTTCCGGATCAACCTCCCCTATTTTTACCACAAAACAACAGAGGATTAATGCATCATAATGCATTCTAAACACATCAAACGCAATCCTCCTAGGAATTCCACAACACTCTCACAATTAACCCTCCACAACAACCGAAATCAAGACCAAAGCACTTCGATTCACAACCCAACCAACATCTATCAACCTATCATCATTTTCAACACCAAAACACATCTAAAAATAGATCCAAGACAACCTACCACCTCCAGCAACCTAACAACCATAATTTCAACACAAAACCTCAAAACTAACAACCTAAACAAATAGAGACTCTTATGTTTCGGGATTCCATTGATAAAAATCACTTATCAACATTTTTAAACATCCAAAATATGAGTCAAATCACCATTACATACTGGAAATCAGATTCAATTCGCGAATCAACACATTTTCCCCAAAGATCTTATTAAATTATTATAAAATTATTAAAATCAGATTAGAAATGCAAACGCAAGGATCAAATGCTTGGGAATTTCAATAAAGAACCATACAATAGAGGAGATCTCGGACCTTACTCCTATTGTGAAGTTTCTCCCTCAATTGATTTGTGAAAAGCTATGAAATCACAAGATTAATGTGAGATTTTGTATAAACAATCTTTGTAAAACAATTTGGAATAATAAAATCAAGTTAGAAACCACCTCACCTCTGGAAATTTGAGAAATTTGAGTGTTTGGCTGAGGAGAGAATAGAGAGAAACAGTTGAGAGAAAAATGACGTGATTTTTGTTTAAGAAAAGATAAACACCTTTTTAACAAGATTCACTTTAATTATTAATTAAATCACATGTTTAAAATAATTAAATTAAGGGAGAAGCCTTCAGAAACAAATTGGTAAAATAGCTCATTAAAGATTCTAAGTATTTGACCCTTTTCATTTTAGTCACTACAAAATCACAGTTTCAAAACTTTCATTTTGGTCACTAACCAAAATGTCTACCTTCCAAAACTAATTTTTCAAAATTGATTCCACAATTATTAAATATATAATTAATAATGATTTTTAAACATTTTCCATAATTTTTCCAACACCGAAAATATACGATCCCAAAATCGACTCGAATCTCTACTCCGGTCCACCAAACCAGCTAATAACCTACTAAACCGCTAAGCTCTAAAACTGGGGCATTAAAACTCTCCCCCACTTAATAAATTTCATCCTTGAAATTTACTTGGAGGAAACATGTGCGGAAACTGGTTCACCATATTCGACTTGCGTTCCCACGTGGCTTCCTCAACCCTGCGGTGCTTCCACAACACCTTAACCAGCTCGACTGTTTTGCCACGAAGCACCTTACTGCTGGTATCAAGAATCTCTACTAGCTCCTCATCATAAGATAAATTTGGTCTCAACTCGATTTCTTCTACCAGCATGACATGCGATGGATCCGACATATACCTCCGCAACACCGAAACGTAGAACACATCATGAATCTTTCCCAACTCCGGAGGCAACCTCAAACGGTATGCAACAGAACCCACACGCTCGACGACCTCGTATGGTCCAATGAACCTCGGCTAAGATTCCATTTTCGTCCAAAATGCAACACCTTTTTCCAGGGCGACACTTTCAAAAACACTTTATCACCCACAACGTACTCTATATCCCTACGCATCAAATCTGCAGAGGATTTCTGGCGATCTGCAGCCACTTTTAAGCGCTCACATATCAATTTTACCTTTTCGGTCGTGCCTTTCAAGACATTGGGCATATACACAAACTTTTCCCCCGCTTCTGCCCAACACACGGGCGTACGACACTTCCTGCCTTACAACGCCTCATAAGGGGCTATCGGTATGCTAGCATAATAACTGTTATTGTAAGCAAAATCCACTAGCAGCAACTGCTTCTCCCAAGTTCCCTGGTACTCAATAACACAACACCTTAGCATATCCTCGAGAACCTGAATCACGCGCTCCAACTGGCCATCCGACTGAGGGTGGTACGAGGTACTGAAACTCAACCGGGTTCCCAAAACACAATGTAAACTCACCCAAAACTTTGCGGTGAACCGCGGATCCCTATCCGAAACTATAGATTTGGGCACCCCGTGCAAACGCACTATCTCATAGATGTACAACTCAGCCAACCGGTCCAAGGTATACGTAGTATGCACTGGCACAAAATGCTCACACTTCGTAAACCGATCTACGATTACCCAGATATAATCCTTTTTGGTCAGCGTAAAAGCCAGTCCAAACATAAAATCCATGGTGATTCTTTCCCACTTCTATTCTGGTTTCTTCAACAGTTGCAACAACCCAGAAGGAAACTGATGCTCAGCCTTTACCCGCTGACAAACCATGCATCGAGCTACAAAATCAGCCACATCCCTCTTCAATCCAACCCAATAGTACTCATCCTTCAACCCTTGATACATCTTAGTACTACCAGGATGTATAGAAAAAGGACTAGCGTGTGCCTCAGTCAAAATAGTACGCCTCAACTCTTCGTCCTCGGGCACCACTATTCGACCTTTGAAACACAACACCACATCATCGTTGAAATGAAAATCCGTAGGATTTCCATTCATGATATATTCCACATGAGATACCAAACTCTCATCACACGGTTGCTTCTCCTTAATCTTTTGCGACAATGACGGCTTCACTTGCAACTCAGCCAACAAACCTTCGTCATTCGTCACACTCAATCTAGCAAATATGGCTCTCAACTCCACAGTCGCTTTCCTACTCAAAGCATCCGCTACAATATTGGTTTTCCCCGGATGATACTCAATGGTCAGATCATACTCCTTAAGGAACTCCAACCATCTATGTTGCCTAAGATTCAGCTCTTTCTGCGACATCAGATATTTTGAGCTCTTATGATCCGTGTAAACCACACATTTCTCACCATACAGATAATGCCTCCAAATCTTCAAGGCAAAAACTACCACTGCAAGCTCGAGATCGTGAGTATAATAGTTACGTTCATGCACCTTCAACTGCCTAGATGCATACGCCACTACCTTACCCTCCTGCATCAACACGCAACCAAGCCCGACATATAACGCATCACTATAAACAACGTACTTCTTCCCTGATTCTGGTTGAACGAAAACCAAAGCTCAGGTTAAGGCTTCCTTCAACCTTTCGAAAGCTCGCTGCCTACCCTCCGTCCACTCGAACTTAACATTCTTCTGTAGCAACTTTGTTAACGGAACTGCCACACTAGAGAACCCTTCCACAAACCTCTAGTAATAATCCACCAAACTGAGGAAACTCCTAACTTTCGTCACAGACTTGGGCTCCTTCCAACCCATTACAGCCTCAACCTTATGCGAATCGACACGAATTCCTTCAACATGCCCAAGAAACACAACTTCCTTAAGCCAAAACATACATTTGCTTAACTTAGCATACAACTGATTCTCCATCAGTTTCTGAAGCACAATCCGTAAATGGCTATCATGATCATCCTCGGTACGAGAGTACACAAGGATATCATCGATAAAAACCACCACAAACTGATCTAAAAACTCTTGAAACACACGGTTCATCGTGTCCATAAAAGCAGCCGGAGCATTGGTCAAACCAAATGGCATCACAAGAAATTTGTAATGCTCGTATCTTGTACGGAAAGCTGTTTTGGGCACATCCACCTCTTTCACCTTTAACTAATAGTACCCCGACCTCAGATCTATCTTGGAAAACACTGAAGCTCCCCTAAACTGATCAAATAGATCATCAATCCACGGTAAGGGATACTTGTTCTTTAATGTCAACTTATTCAGCTACCGCTAATCTATACACATCCGCAACGTACTATCTTTCTTCTTAACAAACAACACCGGCGCTCCCCACGGTGAAATACAGCCTGCAACTGTGTCTTCAACTTCTTCAATTCTTTCGAAGCCATGCGGTACGGAGCAATCGATACTGGTACCGTGCCCACAAAAACCACGATGTGAAACTTTACCTCACGGTCAGGTGGTAACCCCGGTAATTCCTCTGAAAAAACACCCAAAAACTCACATACGGTACGGACATCCTGCACTCTCAACTTCTTTGATCCAGGATTCATAACATAAGATAAATAAGCCTGACATCTTGAATCTAACATTCGTCTTGCCTCCAAAGCTGAAACAACACTAGACAAAAACTTGGCATTCTCGCCAACAACCACCACCTCATAATCATCTGCCAACCTCAAAGATATTTGCTTGGTCTCAAAATCCACCACAGCTTGATGTTCGGTCAACCAATCCATACCCAAGATCACATCAAAACCATGGAATGGTAGCTCCATCAAGTCTACGGCAAACACATGTCCTTGAACCATCAACGAACACCTTCATAGTAGCTCCAATAACCACCACCTCATAATCATACAACAACCTCAAAGATATCCACTTGGTCTCAAAATCCACCACAACCCGATGTTTAGTTAACCAATCCATACCCAAGATCACATCAAAACCATGCAATGGTAGCTCCATCAAGTCTACGACAAACACATATCCCTGAACCATCAGTAGACACCTATAATACAACCTCATAACCACGACATCTCTCCAAGAGAACTAGTCACTCTAACTCCCACATTAAGAATTTCAACAGATATATCAAGCAACTCATCATGTTCACTCAAAATGCATGAAAGAGTAAATCCAAAATCAACCAACAAATACAACGACAGAGACTGAAGGGTAAAAGTACCTGCAATCATATCAGAGTTATTGCGACCCTCACGGTGCGCATACACCTTAGCCGGTCCACCTCCCTCAGGCTGATAGCAATAGTATCAGCCACAGTCCTATGTCCCCTATCTCGACGCTGAAACGGTCCGCGACCATGACCACGACCCCGCTGTAGAACAATAATAGGTGCAACACCCTGCCCACCTCGAGCCAACAACAGACAATCACGCCTCTGGTGGTCGCCTGAGCCACAACTCCAACAAGTATTAGCCACCACAAGCGCATGTGCCTAACCCTCATTGGCCAACCGTGGGCAATCTAGCCTCAAATGGTCTCAGGATCCACAAACCCAACAAGTGCTATACGAGGCTCTGACCTGGGCACCCTGCCCCTAGACTTCACGCCCCACAACACCTTTACCTTACCTCGGCTGTGGACGAAACCTCATGTCACGGTGTCTTTTGGCCTGACCACCACTATAACCCGAATCAACAGCTCTCTTACCCGAGCTCAAACCTCGTGATCCAGAAGCCAAGCCTAAATTCTTCTCCGCATTCTTGGCTCGCGAAACCAACACATCAAAATCGGTATAATCACCAGTAATCATATATGTCTTAACATCATGTACAAGCCCATAACGGAAACGATCACATCGAGTATGCTCGTTAGGAACCAAATCAGGTGCATACTAACTCAATCTCACGAACTACACCTCGTATTTTGCAACAGACATACTGCCCTGTACTAGAGCCATGAACTCTCGCTTCCTCTCATCTCGATATCAGACTCCCAAAAACTTCTTCCGAAAAACCTCATAAAAAAACTCCCAAGTCACATCTTCGATCGCCATACCCGATATAGTGGTAATCCACCACGTATAGACATCACCCTACAACAGAAAAATAGCACAACCCAACTTACGGGCATCGGTGCACCTCATCTGGCCCAATATCCTCTCAGTACTGGCTAACTAACCCTCAGAAGCCTCAGGCGATAACCCTTGGAACTCAACTCCACCCAAACTACGAAGATGCTCAAGCGGTAAACCTTGCCCATCAACCGGTGGTGCTGGCACACGAACACCTATAATTGCTACCTGAAATGCATCGGTCATGGCCTGTATCAATGGTGCAATATCACCCATCCCTGGCCCAGCTGGCACAAGTAGTACTTGCTCTACTCCCCTAGGTAGATTAGGTGGGGGCGGTGGCAACCCTCTAGGAGGTACAACTTCTCCTTCATCATCCTGCCCAGCGGCAACAACAATCGTACTAGATCGTAACTCTCTTCTCGGTCTCATCATGCTAAAATATATCTAAGGCATAATAATCATTTCAAAACAAAACAGTCAGGCCAGCCTCAAGCAAGGATTCCAAGACTTTCATTTCAAAAACCAAAACTTTCCAGACTATAATAATAAGGCAATGGGTACCCAAAAACATCTTCAACATAGCATACGACCACCAACATACATATATCAATCACCGTGCATAACAATCAGCGTACATATAATAATCACCGTGCAAATAAAACATGGAAACAACACAATAACCTCCTAAAAGAACCAAACCTAGCTCTGATACCACCAAATGTAACCCCCTCGACCCGGTCTAGACGTCCAACCGAATCAAGAATGCTATATTAGGTTTGCCGCAGCAAATCGAAGAGATACAACCAAACCCGGTCCATTTTTTTTCTTTTTATCCTTTCTAGATGCCAATTATTAACCCTACATGTTCATATAGACATTAGGTTCAACCCCAACTCAATCGGGCATCAATTTGACATCCAATTAATCACATTTGCAAATTAGGGACCAAATCGCCAATACAGAAAATTCTGGATTAAAACTTATTTTTAAGTTACCAATATTTAATTAGTCGGATTTCAAACCTTCATCTCAAATTTAATCTCAATTTGATCATTCATGCTCATACAATCTCATGGATAAGTTCCAGGGACTAAAATGCAATGAAAGCAAAACTGCCAAGCTAAATTACAGAAAACGGCCTCGGGTATCGATACGCGAGTCACCGTACCGGTACGCATAGAACTGTCCCGTACCGATACACCAAGGCAGGTATCGATACGCCATAACAATCTTACTTAACTTTTGAATTTTTTAACATACGTACCGGTATGCTTACATGGGTATCGGTACACGGGTTTGGATTAAAAAAGTGAAATTCCAGAGGCTAGAATGTGTACCGATACACCATTGCCCGTATCAATATGCCAAGCCCAAAATGCCTTGGCGTACCGATACGACCTAGCGTGTACCAATTCCCTGGACTAAAAAATGTCCAACCGTATACGCCTGGACCTGTAATGTCACAAACTACAGGTTTCTCATTCTAAAAGCATTCTCAAACCATTCTAACATGCTCATAGCATAACCCTAGCATACAAAGCATACCACAATCATTCATGCTTCACAAATTCAACATCGTAATATGACATCGTCCAACAAAGAGATTCTATAGGCATGTGTTGCGTGTAATAAGTGTTACGCAATTGTGCAAGTATACACGTCGAAAGTAATAAAGTGATTTGAGTATCGAGTATCGTCTCCACAGGGATTGGTTTGGGTCACTTTGCTTAAGTTACTGTGTTGGAAAAGAAAAAACACAAGTAGTTGATTGTAGGAATTATAACTAATGAGTAATCTAAGAGCAATAAACTAAAAGAGTATATAAAATCAAATAAGAGAGGGAATAGGCCAGGTTATCGTGAGTTAAGGTGTGATGGCCGATTGGATTGTCTTGGAAAAAGAGTGCAAGGGCAACTCAGTTGCCGTGGCAACTTGCACAGCGGGGTTGCCTTGGCAACTAATCGATGGTTGCCTGGGCGACTAGTTGGGCAATTACTTGGGCGGCTGGGCAGCAACTTCAAGGTTCGGCGGAGCGTTCTTCAATGGTTTCTTCTTATCCCTAAGTTGAAACTCTAGCTATTTGTGCATGCCTTGATAATACATCCCTGCGTGAATCAAGGGTGAACAACAACTAATCTTACACTCCTCTTAACCGTTGAAATCCTTAGCTTATTCCTAAGCCGAATTAATCTTCACCATCAATAGATTGAATAAAGACTATACTCATTCGTTTCTTGAATCTAACTATCCCGATATTAGATAAATAGATGAAGTTACGAGATCCTCTCTCAATTCACTCGCAAACAAGAATAAGAACCAAGAATGAGTAAACCTTGAATTGGAAGTGCAAACTCTTATTAGCTAAACAAAATCCAATTGTTTTTCACAACAACAAAACATAATAACCCCAACCAATCAAGTTAGTTCATGGTTGGGTTCAAAAGATATACAAAGAATAATCTCCAAACCATGAATCTAATGGAAGCAAAGAAGAAGAAGAAGAAATTGAACTCTCTCCCCCTTTCCCTCTTGTCAAAATCTCTTCCTTCTTGCCCTTTGGAGTTTGTCGAAATTTCTCTCTTCTTCCCCCTTGGAGTTGACAGCTTGGTGATCTATTTATAGGGCTAGGTCAAAGTCCTCCTTTGAGGAGGAAGTTAAGTTGGAATTAAATTATCTTTAAAGAATATAATTCTTTATTATAATTATATTCCTTTTAGAACTTTTCCTATCTTCTTGGAATTTAATTCTTCTTTAACCTCTTCATGGAAATCAAACTCCTTTGGGATTTAGCTTTGCTCCATGTCATCTTGGGCTTGTCTAGTCATCAATTTCGACTACCATATCACCTTATTCTTTGTCGACAATTGCCCTGGAAACTGGCACTGCGTCTCCTTCATGCATTGCCATGACAACTAGCTCGGCATCTCCTTCATGCATTGCCCTGGCAACTAGCTTTAGCCTTGCTTTGGCAAGTGATCCTGCTCATACACACAAAACACACCAAAGCAACATCTTTTCCCACAAAAACAACCAAGTTATGCAATCAAGCTCAACGATGGAAGAAAACATGAATTAATGCATGAATGACTAATTATGCAACTAATATGAGCTTAAGTCTAACAATAATATGAGTAAAAAGGGTAATAAAAATAGTACTTTTGAGCACTTATCATCATGCTTCTTAATTTCCATCCAAGCAACATGTCAAAATGGTAAACTAGTATCAAAACAAACTTTAAAGGCCATTTACAACCCAAAAGCAACTAAAGAAACATGCTCAAACAGGGAGTTCCACAAAACATCTCCCAAAACACAATAGGTAACCTATTGCCCTTATTCATTATAGTCTAAACCAAGACATACTTAGTAAACACGTCTTGCCAAGATCCTCTTTCTTCTTGCTGCCTTCCAAGACCTCAATTATCTGCATTGATGGACAACAAGAGCATAAGCACACAAGGCTTAGTGAGGAATGCTCCAAACAACCACCATCAATGCATTTAAAACCATTATTTAACATCATCCTTTAAAAAAACATCATCATCATGCCCCTTTTGAAAACATGCACTTTATATCATTAAAACCAGTATAATAAACCATATGCTACAGGTATCATTAATCAACAGCAAATCTCATTGCTAACCCTCTACTTAAGCCTTCCCATGTATTACTACCAAATGCAAAACTTAAGGAGAAACATGTATAAATCACATTATACAACATAAAACATTCCAATGATACATTGACAATTATATTGGCTTACAAGTAATCAGTATCAAGTCCATTAACAAAAGTGTTCATCGGATACACATATTCAACAAGTGTTAACCCAACACTTCAAGCCATCTCAACCGGAATAGCGATACAATCACAATTGCGGTACAATAACAACCGGGTACACTTTCAACCCACAGGGAAACCCATCCCTCTCATCGGTTAGATGCTTAACCACACTAACGGGAGTATTCGGTACCGTTAAACCCCTATACCGTTAGGGTACTTGGATGGAGTATTCGGTACACAATATAAACCCCTCAACATCCAATGCGACTTATTTTACAGTGCACTTAATCCTATGGCCGGCCAACTATATCCGATAACAATTTTAAAACCACATCGCTTGCCAATATAATTAACCATTTAATATTTACCTCACTATTTTAACCAAGCATTAACCAAAACACTTTTCCAAAGCAACAACCATGCTTTAAACCACAAGTATAAACCACATACTTACAAAGATCACTTACCATGTGCATCATTCAGCATTTCATGCTTAAAACCAGTGTATCAAATACTTTAAAACATGCTTAAACAGTAGGTAACATATAAATTAAAACAAGTGCATAAAACCATTTCAAACTAGCACGACCGAGAGAGATATCCACTTTATACTTACTTCCGAGTCTAGGTAAGAGTTTCAAGCTCTACCATAACTCCCAAAACTCTGTTTCCAAAACATCAAAATGCTTTAAACCACGTTTTCACTCACCGATACGGGAAACCTCAATTCGCCGATGCGAGATCAAGTATTCGAAGCCTCCAACTCTTCTTCAATTACTTCCGGATCAACCTCCCCTGTTTTTACCACAAAACAACAGAGGATTAATGCATCATAATGCATTCTAAACACAACAAACACAATCCTCCTCAGATTTCCACAACACCCTCACAATTAACCCTCCACAACAACCGACATCAAGACCAAAGCACTTCGATTCACAACCCAGCCAACATATATCAACCTAGCATCATTTTCAACACCAAAACACATCTAAAAACAGATCCAATACAACCTACCACCTCCAGCAACCTAACAACCATAATTTCAACACAAAACCTCAAAACTAACAACCTAAACAAATAGAGACTCTTATGTTTTCGGGATTCCATTGATAAAAATTACTTATCAACATTGTTAAACATCCAAAATATGAGTCAAATCACCATTATATACTGGAAATCAGATTCAATTCGTGAATCAACACATTTTCCCCAAATATCTCATTAAATCATTAGAAAACCATCAAAATCATATTAGAAATGCAAAAGCAAGGATCAAATGCTTGGGAATTTCAATAAATAATCATACAATAGAGGAGATCTCGGACCTTACCCTTATTGTGAAGTTTCTCCCTCAATTGATTTGTGAAAAGCTAAGAAATCACAAGATTAATGTGAGATTTTGTATAAACAATCTTTGTAAAACAATTTGGAACCCTCACCTCTGGAAATTTGATGAAATCTGAGTGTTTGGCTGATGAGATAATAGAGATAAAAAGTTGAGAGAAAAATGACGTGATTTTTTTAAGAAAATATAATCACCTTTTTAACAAAATCCACTTTAATTATTAATTAAGGCACATGTTTAAATTAATTAAATTAAGGGAGAAACCTTCATAAACAAATTGGTAAAATAGCTCCTTAAAGATTCTAATTATTTGACCCTTTTCATTTTAGTCACTAGAAAATAACAGTTTTCAAAACTTTCATTTTGGTCACTAACCAAAATGTCCACCTTCCAAAACTAATTTTTCAAAATTGATTCCACCATTATTAAATATATAATTATTAGTGATTTTTAAACATTTTCCATAATTTTTCCAACACCGAAAATATACGATCCCGAAACCGACTCGAATCTCTACTCTGGTTCATAAAATCGGCTAATAACCCACTAAATCGCTAAGCCCTAAAACCGGGGCGTTACAGTAGGGTTGATTATTAATTGTGTTTTTTAATTTTTCATTTAAAAATAATAAAAAGTATGAAAAGGCGAAAATAAAAGTATAATAATATTAATCATTATTTAAGATAGTGCTTTGCTCATTTCTTAATTGAGTGAACACTTGTTTAACATACGAGACTGACTCAGTCAGAAGCATTATCAATACTTCAATAGTAAGATTCTTTTTTAATACTTCAATAGTAAGATTAGCTAATAGAGTCCGTTTTTATTTTTATTTTCTTGAAAAATAAAAAATAATGATAAAAACGTATTTGATTGTAAAAATAAAAAATAATTTTTAGAAAATAAAAAATAAAAGTGAGTGAAATTTTGGAAACATAAAAAAGATGTTTCATTAAAAATATTTTAGGAAAGTGAAAAATATAAAAACAATGGTTTCTTAATTTTAACCTGAATTCAAATCTTTCTATTGCCATTTTTATAAAATTTTAGTTTATTTAATTATATTTTATTTATTATTATAATAATATTTTTAACTATATTTTATTTTAGTTATTTAATAATTGTTTTTCATTTTATTTTAAAAAATTAGATACAACACATTTTCACTATTTTTATTTTTAAAAATAAGTTTTTATTCTTATTAACCAAACATATTTTTAAAAATTAAAAATAAAAATTATTTTTTGAAAACAAAAACAAAAAACAAAAAAATATTTTCTTAAACCAAAGAGACTCTAAGTATTTATGTAAAGAAATTAAAAAAATACCATATAGTTTTTTATACGATACCTAACTAAACTATTCAACGCTGTCAGATGTCCATTATTTGAATCCATGTTTACTTGTGTTAATGTAATTATCCAAAGCAGATTTTGAATTACAAAATGAAAATATATTTGCTTTTGAAGTGATTTGAACATTGGACATACAACTTTTAAGAAATCTATATTTTGATTTGTGTGGATTGAGATAATCGACATATGAGATAAAATTTGAGTTATATTTTGATATACAAGGTGTGTAAAAAAGTTTATACAACCTTTTTATAAAATGTAAAACTTAAATTCCAAACTCTAGCACCGTAAAACATAAACTTTAAACTCTAAAACATAAACTTTAAACCCTAAAACATAAATTTTAAACTCTAAATTCTAGCCATAAACGTTAAATTCTACACCCTATACATTAAAATCCTAAACCCTAAACCCTAAAATTAAAAGACTTGTGTAATTATACAAGCTTGTGTATCAAAATATTTTCTTTAAAATTTTAAGTTCATTTGTTTTGCAGTTTCAGATATATGACGAGTAATAATATTTAATTTAGATTCAAATAGTAACACTATCATAATTTGCAGATATGTTTTTTAAAATTTTTAGATGAATTTACGCATTCATATTCAAATAATTAAGAATGTGCAAATATTTGACCCATTGTCATTTCTAAACCGAAGGTTAATGATTTTCTTAAAGAATAAATTGTAGTTATTTAGAATTTATTTTTAATAAAAATACTAATTATCCTTATTTTATCATAAATGATCAAATAAATTATAATTAATAAACTGAAAAAGCAAATCTATTAGGTTTATCAACAATCTTATCAATCAAATTATTTGTTTATTCTATAAAAAAAAAAAAAAAAAATCTCATATAAAGTTATCATTTGGGGAAAATGAAATGTTCTAAAGAAATAAAATAATAAATATAAATTATCATTTGATCTAAAGAGATGCAATAAACATTAGATTTTTAGGTGAGATTAAAATTTAAATTCTGATATTGTTAATAAAAATTGATTTAAATAATAATCTTATGATAAATTTGTATAGTATTTAATCCGAACTCGTAGACCAATGAATTAAATAATAATGGTTATACCAAATAATAAAGGGTGATTATACCAAATAATAAAGGGTAATTATTCTATACAAGTGTCTTGGTTTTAGGGTCTAGAGATTTAGTTTAAAAGTTTAGGCTGTTACATTTTAGGGACAATGGTTAGAATTTAGAGTTTACATGCTAAATTCTAAATCTCTCACTGTTTTACCATAAATTCTAACAACTATCTCTAAATTCTAAACCCGTGAACATCAACTCATAAATTCTAAATCTTAATTTAAATTCTTAAACCTTAAAATTAAGACACAAAAAAAACTTTTTAATTTTCACCGCGAATTGAATATAAATCTAATAATAAATTGATAAATAAATGAGAGAAGAATAGATGTGAAGGAGAAATTGACTAACAACAGCTTGAAGGGGTCAGTCAATGTAGAAAAAATGGAAAAAGACTGGGTAACTGATGCAAATACAAAGAAATAAATATGTTAGAAACTGGAAATTTTTGCTAAAACAAATATAAAAAAGAAAGTGGGAAAAGCAGAATAAAAAACGTAACCTTTTTCTATCTTGTTTCCAGGGGAAGAAGAAGAAGATTTCTGCAGAAACCAGAACGAAAAGAAGAAAGAAGAGAAACCTAAAGGCCAAAAAGTATTACGTTTTCCATTGGATCTGAGATACTGATTCCCCAACTGACACTTTGATTGTAAAACATTTTTGGTTCAGTTTTGATTTCCAAACACTGCGATTCTGCGAAGAACAAGGCGGAGATCTGAGCAACTGTCGCCGCCAGAACTTGCCCGGCTGGTATTCCTCGAACTTGGTTGTAGTCTTTTACTTGTAATGGTAGATTTTATTGGAGATCAATCTTTCTTGAATAAATTTTGCGAAATGAACATGATTTTTGTATACATTTTCTTGTCGGTTTTCAATTCTTATTTTTGGGTTCTTTCGTTCAAATGTATCAAAATCATCAATTTGTTAGGTTTGGGCTGAACCCCAGAATTTAATGAACATTGCTGCTTAGTATGTTTTGCGTTTGCCCTGTTGGTCAAGGTTTCGAACTTAGATATCTTTGTTTGCTGATTTATATCATGTGCACCACTGATTTGATTTTGGCATTTAGGATTCGTGATCACTGATCTTATCTGCTTGGTTGTGACACTGGGGTATTCGACATTTTTGGCAAAATCAATGTAATCTTCGAATCGAATTCAATTGTAACGGCAAGTTTGATGTGGGCTGTCTCAGATAGTATTCAAGCAGCACGGCAGGTAAATTAGAAATTTCAGTATTGGCAAAATATGTCCAATGAATAGCTGTTAATTTGTATGCAAAATGGAATTAATGATATTTAGTAGAATTGCAGAAGATGTATCTGGTGCATCGAATCTTTTATCTGCTACGCTGTCTTCTGCAGCTTCATTCATGTCGCCTGCTTTGTCACCACATACAGATAGAAATGTTCTCCATGGGTTTGGTTTTGCTAACTCTGGAAACAAGAATAATTTGCGCCTCTCTTCATCACTCCAAGATTTCTCATCATATCACCGTCTTGATCCAGAAGCAGCTAATATTATTTCTGAAATTGACAAGAGCATGACCTATTCGAAAAACCTTCTACAACGAGAAAATGTTGCAGCAAGTTTCTCGAAGGAGAAGGGTTTGCCAGGTGGAACACCTTTTATAATTAGAAAGTGGGTGCGATTTATCATGGTTTTCTTGTGCCTACTCTTGTTCATTTTTGCGGCATACATGGTTTGCATGTATATTTATTCAAATTGGTCTAGAGGAGCCTCCAAGTTCTATGTTGTTCTTGATTGTGGAAGTACTGGAACTCGAGTTTATGTGTATCAGGCTTCAATTGATCACAAGAATGATAGTCTGCCTATTGTCATGAAATCATTAACCAAAGGTCTTTCTAGAAAGCCAAGCACACAAAGTGGACGTGCTTATGATAGGATGGAAACTGAGCCTGGGCTTCATAAGTTGGTGCACAATAAATCTGGCTTGGCGACCGCAATATACCCACTTATTTCATGGGCAGAGAAGCAAATTCCTGACCGTGAGCATAAGAATACTTGTCTTTTCCTGTATGCTACAGCTGGAGTTCGCAGGTTGCCTAATGCTGATTCAAAATGGCTTCTGAAAATGCTTGGTCAATACTAAAGCATTCACCTTTCTTGAGCCGCAGAGAGTGGGTTAAGATTATCAGTGGGACAGAGGAAGCTTACCTTGGGTGGACAGCCCTTAACTATCTCACAGGCACCTTGGGAACAGCCCCTAAGAAGGCAACATTTGGTGCACTTGATTTGGGTGGATCATCATTACAAGTTACATTTGAGAATGAGCACCTTCAACATAATGAAACCAATTTAAACCTTAAAATTGGGGTGGTTAATCATCATCTTAGTGCCTATTCTCTCTCTGGCTATGGTTTGAATGATGCATTTGACAAGTCTGTAGTTCATTTATTAAGGAGGCTTCCAGATGGCTCCATTGCCAACCTGGCTAACGGAAAGATAGAAATTAAACACCCTTGCTTGAACTCTGGCTACATTGAACAATATATTTGTTCTCAATGTGTTGCAAAAGACCAAGAAAGTGGGAGTCCTTTAGTTCAAGGCAAAATTTTGGATAAAGGAGGAAAATCTGGAATTCCAGTGCAGCTTATTGGTGCTCCAAATTGGGAGCAATGCAGTGCAATTGCTAAAGTTGCAGTCAATTTATCTGAATGGTCGAATCTATATCCAGGGATTGATTGTGATTTGCAACCTTGTGCACTTTCTGATAGCTTGCCTCGCCCTTATGGCCAGTTCTATGCCCTATCTGGCTTTTTTGTTGTTTATCGGTTCTTCAATTTGTCTCCAGAAGCTGCACTTGATGATGTACTGGAGAAGGGTAGGGAATTTTGTGAAAAAACCTGGGAAGTAGCCAGAAACAGTGTTGATCCACAGCCCTTTATTGAACAGTACTGCTTTAGAGCGCCATATATCGTATCACTGTTGAGAGAGGGTTTGCAAATCTTGGACAGTCAACTTGTCGTTGGTTCTGGAAGTATTACATGGACCATGGGTGTTGCATTGTTGGAAGCTGGGAAGTCATTTTCAAGCAAACTAGGGCTCCGTGGATACCAAATATTGCAGACCAAGATTGATCCAATGATTCTTATTGCCATTATTTTAATGACATTGGTTTTGCTTGTTTGTGCTTTATCATGTGTTGGTAATTGGATGCCAAGATTTTTCCGGAGGCCATATCTTCCTCTTTTCCGGCATAACAGTGCATCTACATCTGTTCTTCATATACCATCTCCATTCCGGTTAAAGCGCTGGAGTCCTATGAACTCAGGTAACATCTCTTGTATGGCCTATTATTTGGGGCATAATTCTACTGCTTTCTTGGCTGTGTTTTCCATGGGAGAGAAATATCCACTCAAATAAGTTAAAGGACACCTTCCTTCCATGCAAGGATTCGTACTTTCAAATTTTAGTCACAGCCATCCATCTGCATTATGCTCCAAATTATGCTCCAAAACAATGAAGATATTTTCTTGTTCAGATTTTTAACCATGATCCACGTCTTACAAACCTTGTTTATTCATCCTCAAGAATATTTTTTAATACATGGATACGACTAATGATGAAGTTCTGGCTCTCCTGTGTCTTGTACTCTTATTACTTGGATACTCTAAATTTGCAGTTAGCATTACATATCTTTGAGCACTCAAAAATTTCCTAGTTTCAAGGATTTTTCGGACATAATAATTTGGATGTGATATTTCCCGCAGCTATTTGTGTCGGCAAATAAGGGATGCTATTCTAAACTTGCTTACTACAGGATCTATTAACTTACATTATGTCTTTTACAGGGGATGGGAGAATTAAGATGCCCCTAAGTCCAACAGTTCAAGGTAGTCAACAAACACCATTTGGCTTGGGACATGGTCTGGGCAGCAGCATCCAACACTCCGAGTCTTCCTTGTACCCCTCAACCAGCAGCATTTCGCATAGTTATTCCTCCAGTAGCTTGGGGCAGATGCAATTTGACAGTAGTAGCATGGCTTCCTTCTGGTCCCCTCACAGAAGTCAGATGCAACTGCAAAGTAGGAGATCACAATCACGAGAAGACCTTAATTCCTCACTGGCCGAGACACAAATGGTGAAAGTTTAGGAAAAGGCTTTGCAGAAGTTATGGTATGCATCTTACCTCATAAGAAAATGACATGAGAAATTTACAATATTTGTTTTCTCTAGTCAATTCTAAACATTTTTTCGTAACATGCAGAACTTCAGTTTAAAAATGAGTTGAACACATTCATTTATCATAATCATATAATCTTGTTAGAACGGGACTCGGACTCTCATTACTATGCCTGGAAAAAACAAAAATATTTGCTCATCAGCATTAATGCATTGTACTTGATCTTTAATAAATTGCATTGAATTCATTGCCAGATGCTACGAGCAATACCGGCTTTATGCAAGACAGGATGACTCTAGGCAAATGATGATGAGATGGTCTGATCATTGTTTCCTCCAGGTTTTGGCTAGAAGGAATTTCCGGGTATTGTTAACCAGCTCCACGACGTACCTGCGTTTATAAATTGCATATTTCTTGGGATTTCGAGCATTGGTTACCATTCATTCATATATTTCACAAGGGTAGGGTGATGTGCCGACTTATCGTTTAATTCGAGTGTCTCTTCTACCTCTTCGAGTATTAATATTGCACAGCCGATACCCGGAAGAATATCTGTCATTACACAGACACAGCTAGATTAATGCTATTACTCTGCTTCTTTCCCCTCCCTATAAGACCAGAAATGATTCTTGTTATCATCGATTATTAGCAAATGGTAATGTATGTTACAAAAATAACATGAATATATTAAAAATATATGGTATAAAATATATGGAGTTAATTTTTAAAGACTTATTATTTTATGCATTGACAGTGTAATTTATTTAGATAAATGTATTTATTTAAACTCTAAAAATTTAATATCATAATATTTAAATCTTAAAACAAACATTTATGTAAATTTTTAAAAAAATTTACCTAATAGTATATCTGGTATTTTTTTTTTATTCATTAAAAATGAAAAAGAATATAATTTTAAAAAACTCAAACTTTCAAAAGTCTTTCTCTAGAACTAACGCAAAATTGAAATTTTGATTGATAAAAATCAATTTAACTTTTCATTTTTTTAATGAGTTATGTCAGTAACTTTTTAAATGCATTTTAGAAAATTATGTTTTATGAATTTAAATTAATTTAATAATATTTTTGTATTTACGAGGGAGATATATATTTAATTTTACTAATAAATTATAAATGTAACCTTAAAAATTTTAAATGTTTTAATGGTATAAAAATAAATTAAAATCCCTGCCATTTTTGAATGTTCAAAGTTAAAATTGTAAAACTTTATATACCTATTTTTATCAAAAAAATACTTTAGACACTTAAAATTAAAAAATATATATATAATTTTAAACTCGATAAATTTATAATTGTTTGATACTTATCTTTAATAAAAATAAATAATTCTTCATAAGAAAACACAATATATATTCACAAAAAAATTAAAGTTATTTTTAAAGAGTTATTATTTGATACACTAATAATATATTTTTGTATTAAGTATGTCTATTTAAATTCTAAATTTAATATCTGAATATTCAAATATTTAATTTTAAATCATACAATTTAAATCTTAAAATAGACATTTATATAAATTAAAATTTACACCAATAATATATCAAATGTTTTTTTATTAAATTTAATTAATTTAAAATCAATAATTGAGGGATAAATTAGCCATTAAATTGATTAATAAAAAATCAATTTAACTTTTTGTTTTTTTAATGAGTTATGTTAGTAAATTTTTAAATGCATTTTAGAAAATTATTAATTTAAATTAATTCAATAATATTTGTATATTTACGAGGAAGATATATATTTAATTTTAATAATAAAAATATAAATGTAACCCTAAAATTTTTAAATTAATTTTAATGTTCAAAGTATAAATTTAAATCCCTCCCATTTTTTAATGTTCAAAGTATAAATTTAAATCCCTGCTAATTTTTAATATTCAAAGTATAAATTAAAAGCCCCCGCCATTTTTTAATATTCAAAGTAGGCTTGCCGAGGGGGCCCGATTAGTGATCAATTTTTTATTCACTCCCAGCTTTGGCCTAATGCAAGAAGATTGTTGGATTTTTCTTAGTTTCAGTTTAAACAAAAAGAAAAAAGAAAGAAAGTAGGCTGCCATTTTTGAATATTGAAAGTATGAGTCAGCATAATTTAATAAAATTATTTTTTTTTATTTTATGTTATTTAAGTTAATTTAATTTTTAGGTATTTTAAGTTTGAGATGAGTTTAAATTTATAAATTTTAATAATTGAAAAATAAAAATTAAAGTGGCATTATTTTACTCTTTAGTTAAATAATTTAATTATTTTGTAATTTGGTCTTTTATTTATTTATTTTAATTTTTTTTTCCTTTGAAATCTATTTTAATTAAATCTAAATCACATACTTTTCAACCACTTTAAAATATATGTATAACTTTAATTCTCTTTTTGACAAAAAATTTTTTTTAATAATTTAGTCTATTAACTATATGTTTTTTATTAAATATGATTAATCGATTGTAACTCTTTGTAAATTCTTTTTTCATCAATATTTTAACTTTTCATTCACCACTCAATCGTTTTGAACATATGAGATACGGTCACAAATGTCTTATAAAGTAAAATATAAAACTATAATTTAATGATTCGAAACTCCACCTTAACCATTTAAAATATGTCTCAAAGTTTCAAAATTTCCATAATTTTCCAACAATGAGTTGACAAATGACAAGGATGAGATTATTGGTTGAAACATCAAAGCTAAAGGGAAAACTTATTTCATATATCAACATCAGATGTTGATGTTAGCACATTAGGACAAGTATTTGCCAATTTACAGTGTTCAGCTGTCTCTATAATTCTTGATTAGAAGCTGCAAACCCATCCTAAGATCAGAGGTAACTCCTGTCATGTCTTTGGTCTTCTTTATTAGCTTTGAAAATCTTTATTACATCAGTTTCCATAGTTTATTTACCGACTTTACCATGTTTCTATGGTTTTACTGCTTCTAAATTCATAAGTAAAAGAGTTTTCATAGACTTAATTCAAAGCAAGTTTGCTGTAAGCTCTTTCTCAGTCTTCTTGTCTGTAAAATTTAGAAACTATAGTTATGAATTGATCCATATTCTCTACACCAAAACTTTTAATGATTATATACAGTAATTTTTTTACAATTTGTTTCTTGTTGTTTAACCTTTCCTTTGTTGTGTCTTAATATAGTTAAAAATTGAAAGAAACAGCACAAATGGGTATGCGTTTACATCCAGTTTTAATGATTATATACAGTATTTTGGCTTTAGAACAATTTGTTAACCAGTTGTTCCAACTCATCTCTAGAACTCTCTGCCCCTGTGTGTGTCTAGAACTGTTAAAAATGGAAAGAAACAGCACAAATAGCACTGCGTTTGAGAACAGGAGGAAGCGGTACTGGCACTGGCACTAAAACGGGAGGAAGCAGTACTAGCATCGGCTCTGGCACTAGAACGAGAGGAAGGGGTACTAGCACTAGAACGGGAGGAAGCGGTACTAGCATTGGCACTGGCACTGGAATGGGAGGAAGCGGTATTAGCATTGGCACTAGAACGGGAGGAAGCGGTACTAGCACTAGCACTGGCACTAGAGCGGGAGGAAGCGACAAGTTGGCACCAATAGTTCGTGAATTTGTTAAGATAGAAGGGGTTGGCAATGCCAGAGGCCAAGGTGATGCTATCAAATTCCGTCTTGTATCATACAACATTTTGGCACAGGCAGTTTTTCTGTTCTCACTCTTTCTTTGGGGTTGGGAGATATACTCCCTTTATTCAGAATCATTACTCAATGCTTGAATTGTATTGTATTGTATTTGTACCCGTAGGTGTACGTCAAAAACCACGATCACTTTACGCATTCTCCATCTCCCTGCCTCCGGTCAGTTCAAATCAAACCATTATACTTTACTTATATTTCCTTATGTCTTTCCAATCTTTCTGGTTTTCAACTTCGATTATAAACTCGACAAACGATAATCATTGATTCATCATTGTTCAGTACATAACTAGAGACTACATATGTATTTGCCTCTATTGGTTATGGTTTGGTACTCTAAATATAATCTATCAACATCAAACCCTGTTGTTTTCAGATGGGAGGCTCGTTCTCAACAGATTTTAACTCTTCTTAAAAACCTTGGAGCTGACTTTTATTCCCTTCAGGTTTGTCTTCCTTCCTTCCAATGAAATTCATAAATTTTCTTGTTTCCCTACTCCTGCTTCTACTCTCCCATGCATTTGGCTCGATATATATCTGCACGACTCATGTACGTTGTGTGCATATGTCCATATTATTCTGATTTTCCTTATATATGTTCAAAACTTGTACCAGGAATTAGATGAGTATGATTCCTTTTACAAAAAAAGTATGGAGGGCCTTGGGTATTCTAGTATATATATTCAGAGAAACGGACAGAAGCACGATGGATGCGGAATATTTTATAAGAAAAACCGGTATGTTTACACTAAAAAGACACAATCTCCTTCAACATGTGTTACTAGAATATCATAGAATGTATACTAGAAATTTGTCTCATTTTTTACATAAAGCTGTCATACCATCTTATTTTCCTAGCTACCATTGCAAAATTGTTTCAGTGCACAGTTGCTCTTAGAGGAAAAGATAGAATACAATGATCTTGTATCCTCAGAACATGATAAAGCCTCCTCATCTTCGGATAAGCGGAAAGCTCCTCAGACCAACAGAAATACTGGGATGCTCCAAAGCAAGTAACCTTATCTATTGTTAACCTTTTTCTGTCACCTTGTTGCATGATATTTTTTTAAGTTAGTTACTTTTATTCGCCTTTCTGTCCTGAATTTTAAAGACCGCCCTTTCTTTTCTGGTTTTTGGTAAAAACCTTCTTTTGTGATTAAACCTCATATCATTATTACCTGCTACAAACTAGTAATGACATGGTATGCTGGTGGTTGACTGCTTGGATGATTTATATCTGATTTGTCGAAAAAATTCTCCAGATTTCAGTAAAAAGTACTCCACAGCATCTTGGAGAATCAGATTTCAAAAAGGATTGTGTAGGAATTATGGCTGCCTTCAAACTCAGGCATCCTTTTCATCATGTCCTTGTTCTATCAAACACTCATCTTCATTGGTAAAGTATCCAAATTTCCATTGTTCCTACATTTTAGATTCCATGTATGTATATTTTGTTATAATATTTTTTTCCAGGAATCCAAAATTGGCTTATGTTAAGCTTGCACAAGCCAAGTATCTTTTAGCACGCTTAGCTAAGTTTAAAGAACATGTAGCAAAAAGATTTCACTGTACTCCTTCAGTAATGTTGTGTGGTGACTTCAACTCAACTCCTGGAGATAAGGTTTGCCCTACATTTATTGTATGTATGTATGTATGTATGTATGTATGTATGTATGTATGTTAATGTTGCTGAGTTGTGTTGGATCATGGATGCCTTGAGTGGTTCCCAACAGCTTGCTTTTCTGTTGTTTCTGCAACATTCTGAATGTTGTTAGTTATATTTTGCAGGTTTATCAGTATCTTGTTTCTGGTAACACTTTGTCGACATCATCGGAGAGATGTTTGGAATCAGAAGAACTTCCCCTTCCCTTGTGCAGCGTTTATGCCTCTGCTAGACGACGAGAACCGCGGTTTACAACCTGCACCCCCAAGTTTAAAAATACAATTGACTATGTTTTCTTCTCTCCGTCCCACTGCCTAAAGCCTGTCAGCATTCTCCAACTTCCAGAGTTGGATTCGGCTGATGTTGCTGGTGGATTGCCAAACCATAGCCACCCGAGTGATCATATGCCGATAGGTGCCGAATTTGAAATTACCAAAGACTAAAATGCTCGAATCCGAAAATCCATTTGGCTGATAAACTAAATATGCTTTGTTGGATACAATTGTGTAATCATAAAGTTGGGTACAATTGTATGCTACATAAGTCTATTTCTATTTTCGAATAAGGGAGTAAATTGGATCGGAATTCAACTACTCGATACAACGATTTATTAGATCATGTCTTTAGGCATTGTGATGCAATCATATCACATATGCATTGGATATGTATATTTCTAGGCTTTCACAGTTTTGGTTTGTATATTTATAATGATACTATGAGCGCTTTAGAGCATTTGCAAGATATATTTTCAGATACCGCTATGTAATTACAATCGGTCTTTGCTCAATAGATACAAAACACTCATACTTTAGCACCCGATACAATATCAAGCACCAGTTTAACCTTGGGAGGCGGTGATATGGTAAATTTCTAAATTTTCACAGTTTTAATTTATATATTCATAATGATTTATAAAAAGTTTTATGTTTAATAAATTATTATTTTTAGATAAATACTATATAATTATAACCATCAATCTATTTGCTCAACAGAAAACAAAACACTAACTTTAACACTCATTTATGCAACAGCTCTTGGTGCAACAACAAGCACCAGTTTGACCGGGAGAGGCGGTAATTTAATGGTAATAACTTCTTCTCCACTGCAATGACAAGAGATTGGTCAAAAGTGTCAAACTCTACAACAAAACAATTTATAGAATATTTTTATTTTTAATAAATTAAGTCACTTATATATTATTAGAATTTATAGAAGATTTAATATTTTTCTTTAAATTTATTTAAATGAAATGTTTAGAAAATGTTTAATAAAAAATTATTTAAATTATTAATTATACATTATTTGATGATGATTTGTGAAGGTGTGTTAAATAAAAGTGTTAATTTTAATTTTTTATATAAGTATTTAACAATATTAGTATAAATGATTTATTTTATTAATAATAAAAATTAAATAATGTAATTTGATTAAATTAAAAAATAAATAAAATTTTAGTTAAATTTAATTACCTAAAATATAAATTATCCTACAAATTAGAGTCATGACTTTAACCGTTGATTTCATTTAGTAGGAGGAGGCCGAGAGGAGCACGATGAAGAGGAAGTCAACTACCAATTTACAAAAGGGTAAACTACATCCAATCTCACTTAACTATGATTTTTTAACAAATAAGTCACTTTTGTTCTAAAATTATAAATATGACACTCAATTTAAAAATTATTACAAATAAATCATTCAATTAAAAAACTGTTACTAACAGGCCCCTTAATTGATGAAATTTTTAAATATAAATGATTAAATTTTTAATAAACCAATGGCCATTTCAAAAACATCCCCCAATATAAACTACCAATTTGACCGTAGCATCTTCAGTCTTTCATTTGATCGTCTTCTCCCTCAATTAAGGTATCTATCCTCTGTGTTAGCTTTTCTGCTTCGTCTTCTTTTTGTATTTACTTTTTTCATGGATTTATGTTTTAAATTTTGGTTATCTTTGTTCTTTATAAATCTTTTAAGTTTCTGTCTCTACAATTCTTGAGCAGAAGCTGCAAACCCAATCTAATAAACAAGTCAAATCAGCAACCCTAAGATCAGAGGTAAATCGTCTAAACTTTATTGTTTTTATGTATATTTGTTCTAATTGTGTTTTTCATGTCAAGATTATTACTCATGTTTGAGTTGTAACTTCTGAGTAGCAGATTTGAATACAGTTCTAGTTCATAGATTGATGTAGATTTTATTTCAAGGTTTATTTACTGAGTTCACCATGTTTCTATGGTTTCATTGCTTCTAAATTCTAAAATAATTTGAGTTTTCACAGATTAAATAGAGTAATAGAAGTATACAACATTACAATATGTTTTATCATTCATTCAAAGGAAGTTTGCTTTAAGTTCTTTCTCTCAGTCTTCTTGTCAGTAAAAATTCAAATATTTCGACTCGAATTTCAATAAATTCAACTAAATAAAATTGGGATGATAAAGTCGGACTCAGCGACTCGATTAACTCGATTTTTTTTTCACTCTATTTGACTTGATCTTATGCTCACCTACATCAGGAGGACCTCAAGTGTAGCTTTAATCATTGCTCGCCTACCCATTTTTTGTACCGAAACACTGTGGTTGTCATCTCGGGTACAACTTCTACTTTTAATGATTGTATACAGTATTTTATTTTACAAAATTGTTAACAAGTTGTTCCAACTTAATCTCATGCTCTCTGGCCGTGTGTGTGTGTAACATGTTTAAAATGGAAAGAAACATCATAATGGATATGTGTTTGAGCACTAGCACCGGAGGAAGTGGCAAGTCGGCACCAATAATTCGTGAATTTGTTAAGGTAGAAGAGGGTGGAAATGCCAAAGGCCAAGCCGATGCTGTCAGATTCCGTCTTGTATCATACAATATTTTGGCTCAGGTAGTTCTTCTGTTCTCACTCTTTCTTTGGGGTTGGGAGATCTACTCCCTTTATTCAGAATCATTAGTCAATTCTTGAATTTATATTTGTATTTGTACCTGTAGGTGTACGTCAAGAACCATTGGTTTCCACATTCTCCGCCTCCCTGCCTCCGGTCAGCTCAAATCAAACAATTACACTTCACTTTTATTTCCTTATGTCTTTCCAGTTTTACTGGTTTTGATTCTTTAATTAATATATTAAAGAAAATGGCCACATTCTTTGGAATCTCAGTTGCTGCGCATCTTTCCTTTTTCAACTTTGATTGTAAACTCAACGAACGATATTTATTGATTCATTATTGTTCAGTACATAACTAGAGACTGCGTATGTATGTTCTTCTATTGATGTCTGCTATTTATACCCAAGTGATAGTTCGGTACTCTAAATATAATCTGTCAACATCAAACCCTGCTGTTTTCAGATGGGAGGCTCGTTCTCAAGAAATTTTAACTCTTCTTAAAAACCTTGGAGCCGACTTTTATTCCCTTCAGGTTTGTTTTCCTTCCTTCCAATGAAATTCATAAATTTTCATTTTTTTTCCTACTCCTGCTTCTACTCTTCCATGCATTTGCCTCTATATATCTCTGCACTCACTCGTGTACATTGTGTACGTATGTCCATATTATTCTGATCTTCCGTATATATGTTCAAAACTTGTGCCAGGAAGTAGATGAGTATGATTCCTTTTACAAAAGAAGTATGGAGGACCTTGGGTATTCTAGTATATATATTCAGAGAACCGGACAGAGGCGCGATGGATGTGGAATATTTTATAAGAACAACTGGTATGCTTAAACTACTCTGTTTTTTTTTTTTCTTTGTACAAAGCAATTTCCTTCAAAATGTATTAGTAGAATATCCTAGACTATATACAAGAATGTTGTCTCAATTTTACATAAAGCTGTCGCACTATCTTATTTTCCCAGCTACCATTGCACAATTGTTTCAGTGCAGAGTTGCTCTTAGAGGAAACGATAGAATACAATGATCTTGTACCCTCGGAACATGATAAAGCCTCCACATCTTCGGATAAGCAGAATGCTCCTCAGACCAACAGAAATAACACAGATGCTCCAAAGCAAGGTAACCTTATCTATTGTTATATTTCCTTTCTGCATCCAACCAGACCTGCATTATACTTATTACCTGTTGCTTGATATTTTGGCATCTTGAAGCCAAGTTATGTTACTTTTATTGGCCTTTCTGCCCCAGATTTTAATGATTGCTAAGCTTCTTGCCTTTATTTTCATCTTCTTCACATTTGTTTTATGACTGAGTGTCATATCATTACATGCTACAAACTAGTAATGACATGTTGTGCTGGTGTTTCGCTGCTTGGATGATTTGTTTCAGATTTATTGGGAAAATTCTCAGGTTTATCAGTAAAAAGTAGTCCAGAGCATCGTGGAGATCCCAATGATCCACGTGTAAGATTAAAAAAGGATTGTGTAGGAATTATGGCTGCCTTTAAACTCAAGCATCCTTTTCATCATGTCGTCGTTCTAGCAAACACTCATCTTTATTGGTAAACTATCCAAATTTTCATTGATCCATTCAGTATAGCTATTATGTGTTCATACATTTTAGATTCCATGAGTTGGCTGTGCTGAAGCATATGTATATTTTGTTATAATATTTTTTTCCAGGGATCCAGAATTGGCTGACGTTAAGCTTGCCCAAGCCAAGTATCTTTTAGCACGCTTAGCTCAGTTTAAAACACTTGTAGCTGACAGATTTGAATGTTTTCCTTCAGTAATTTTGTGTGGTGACTTCAACTCAACTCCTGCAGATCAGGTTTGCCATACATTTTAACTTATTAATATATATATATTAATTTTGCTGAGTTGCGTTGGATGCCTTGTTTTTCTGTTATTTCTGCAACATTCTTAATGTGGTTAATTATATTTCTCAGGTTTATCAGTATCTTATATCTGGTAACACTTCGTCAACATCATCAGATAGATGTTTGGACGGACTTCCCCTTCCCTTGTGCAGCGTTTATGCTTCCGCTGGAGGAGAACCGCGGTTTACGACCTGCACCCCCAAGTTTACAAGTACACTTGACTATATTTTCTTCTCTCCGTCCGACTGCCTAAAGCCTGTCAGCATTCTCCAACTTGCAGAGTTGGATTCGGCTGATGTTGCTGGTGGATTGCCAAACTATTGCCACCCGAGCGATCATATGCCAGTAGGTGCCGAATTTGAAATTACCAAAGACTAAAATGCTCGAATCCGAAAATCCATTTGGCTGATAAACTGAATATTATGCTATGTTGGATGTATTATTCTTGGTTCTGAAATTGGAATTGTGTAATCATAAAGTTGGGTACGATTGTATGATACATACAATCTATTTCTATTTTCGAAAAGTAATGGAGTAAATTGGATTGGAAAAGTTCGAACAGAGTGAAACATTGTAAACAATGAGTAGAGTAGCACGTGTTTCAAGTCTATGAGTCGGCTTTGCAAATTGCAGAGGTCAGTGATTGATAGATAAGCACCAAAACCAGCACCACCGTCCATTTACCTACGGCTCACACGTACAATGTCTGTGTAAACCTTAATGTGGGATTTCTTGTTTCTTTTGCTCAATAATGCAATGATTAATACATGCCATTCAGTAATGGCACCAGATTAGATATATGTTTTTTAAATTATTCGAATCAGAAAAGGTAAAAAATAAAAACTAAATCAGTTCGAATTTGACGTCGAAATCGGAGTCGAATATCCTAACCCACAATTTATATCTACATCCACATCGAAATCTCATCGGATGTAATTTTAACACCCGGATCCAAATATTGTCTAAATAAAAAAACAAATCGAATGTCTGAACTGCAATTCTGGGTCTAAGTAAACTGGCCGTATTGGCATTGGCATTGGCAGACACCATCATAGAAGCATCGACTGAGTTTTGGAAGTAAACTGGTCGTAATGGAGTCTGACTCTGATGTAACTAATGGAAGTCCGTAAGCACACCGATATCTTTGCATCCCGCAATCACGGAACAGACCCTTTCTGTCTTCTAAAGAAATGTGTAATCTTCAACATTATATATATAATTCGCATGATTTCATCACTCCACAAATATAACAGTACCTCCCACAATTGACTCTCTGAATTTTCTTGTGAGCAATGATTACTGATATATGCTTTATTACATCATCGTTGTCAGGGATGGACGTGCTGAGGAGCAGCCGCACCTCCTAAAAATTTAAATTTCTTTATATTTTTTATATTTTCTTTGTATTTTTTATTGATAATCTAATTCTACACCCCTAAACTCTTGTAATTTTGCACCTTACATTTCTAATATAGGTTTCTGATAGTTTGCACTCCCTTACATGAAATCTTGGGTCCGCCCCTGATCGTTGTCTTCGTCGCCGTGATATAGTCAACGAATGCTTCGTAGCATTCTATTTAAGGGCTTTGTCATGTATTAGATTTGAGTGACTGAGAGATGGAGGAGAATCCGAAAGAGAGGAAACTGCAAGTGAAATTGAGGAAAAAGTGCATCGTGAGAGCTGTGAGTGACTATCTCTCACTGGAGCGTCACCGTAAACTTGCACTTTCAAACCTTGATCTTCTCTCCGGCCGCTTTCCCGTGACGTACTTGTACTTATATCGTCACAACAGATCAAACGGAGATTTCATTGGTAACAGCAACACTTTGTTTGAGTCTCTCAAGGCCTCCCTCGCCAAAACGTTGAGTTATTACTACCCTTTTGCTGGTCAAATTGTTGAAGACTCGCGGACTTGCCAGAGTCTAATCATATGTGACAACAGTGGTGCACTTCTAGTGGAGGCGCTGGCCAATATCCCTTTGAGCCAATTGGATTTCTACAATTTAAACCAGACCCTTGAAGGGATAGTCGTGCCCTGCCTCAATGTCGACAAGTTTCCTTTTCCCGTGCAGGTCCAAGTAACGTGTTATACATGCGGAGGGTTGTCCATTACTTTCACATTCGACCATGCTCTAGGTGATGCCACTGCTTTCGGCAACTTTCTCTCTTCATGGTCACGACTAGCTCGAAACATGACTCTCTCTTGCATATCGGATCTTGATCTTGGGAGGAACCTGCCACCGCGCGTCCTTCCTACATACCACCCTTCTTTCGATCGCTTCTTTGTTAAATGCACGCTTGAAGATATTAGAAACATACCTAAAACCAACATCTCGCTTAAGCGCCTTTACTTTGTTGATGCCTCGAGCATCCATCACCTGCAAACTCTTGCATCTGTCGATGGTAACAAGAGGACGAAGATCGAGGCCTTCTCAGCCTATGTCTGGAAGATTATGGCAACCAGCATCGATCAAAGCCACGCCAAGTGCAAGATGGGTTGGTTAGTTGATGGACGTGGTAGACTGAGTCGCAGCTCCATGTCAAATTACATCGGTAATGTCTTATCTGTGACCACCGAAGAGGCAAGCATTGTGGAAATAAAGCAAAGCTCCATATCGGACATTGCCAGCAATGTTCACAAGGCCATATCAAAGGTGACTAATGAAGCTTATTTCCAGGATTTGATTGATTGGATAGAGTGCCACAAGCCTGGACTGATGCTCCCAAGATTTGTTCTAGGTCAGGAAGGGCCTGCTGTTGTTATCTCATTGGGACATAAATTTCCAGTTGCTGAACTGGACTTTGGGTTCGGCAGCCCGGTGCTAGGAACAGTCTCAACAACCATCAAAAACAGCGGAGTTGGTTACATGAACCAGAGGTCAAGTGCTAGGGGCGATGGTTCGTGGGTCATTTCAGCAATCTTATGGCCACAACTGGCTGCAGCATTGGAGTCGGATTCAGTTTTACAACCCCTGTGTGCATCACATCTTCAAAAAATATAATAATACCTCCAAAATGATTAAAGGAGTTGACATCGGGAGTTTCCTCGTAGAACATAAATATATAATGTATGCAAACAACTAGCACGTATGCAAGACAAAGCCAGTTTGTTATAATAAAAAAATCTCAAGAACGCATTGGTTATTTGCAAAACAATGATAAATGGGAAAATAAAGTTGCAGAGCAGTGTTGCCATATTATCCCATATCCGAATTCCCAAATATCCTAAAACAATCAAACACAATATCTCATCCAAGTAGAGGGGATTAAAAAGAAAGGCAAGTAATTATGCTGTGATGAGAGAAGCGAAAAGCAGTACATGGGGCAAAAGATATCACCAGTCAGAACTTTGTGAATGTATACGTTTCAATTGATATAATAAATCAATACCAAAATTATATACGTTTCAAAATTGAGAGCATTGCATTGAAGCTCAGAAGTCTCAGCAATTTGACAGCCTCATTCTCCACCTTCTATTAATTACTTTCTATACATGACATGACAGAATCCAATTCAGTATTTCTACCTCAAAATCCTAATTCCCACCAAAAAATGGATTGGGGGTTGATCTACCACCTCGTTGGCCAAAGACTGAAAACAGGAATCTAGCTGATAAGGTCTTCTCTACCTACCGATTAACGGATTGATGGTGCACACTTTGTCCGTCCACTAAAAGGGAAGGCACTAGGTCATCGCACATACAATACGACAGTTTTATGCCTAAAAATGAGGAACTTGATTGTGATACAAGGCACTTCTATTCATCCAGGAGAGGTTCCTGAAAATTTATTAAGGGAAGTATTTAGGACAACACTTTCAGAATATATAAGTGAAGGAAAAGTAACAAGTAAAACAAAATTAAAATCCATTAAATTTAAAACTCCAAATAGATCCTTACTCTCCCATATCATCTTCACTATGAACGAAAGTCATCACGTCCCCCGCACAAGCACATCCTGCAGCATCCGCCTGTTGCATGTAACAGATCAGTCAGGAATCTGAAGCTGAAATAAAGGTATGAGAAGCACATCCCGCACAAGCCCTTGAATTTGAGGTACTTTTGCCAAACAAATAGAAAAGGGTTGTACGAGTGGTTTGTAAATGATCTAACCAACCAGCAGGCTGAACAAAGAGATTAACCGGAGGGGCACTTTCAAAGACATTCCAGTAAACAAGATAGACACTGATATGAAACACCATGCCCAAGGTTTGACTTTATAATTTTTTATCAATCAACCTTTGTTTTTTCACATTTCTTGAACAGAAGCATCGCTTTCTCAATTGATAATTTAAGAATAATTTTACAAAATGAAAGCATAGAAATGAAGTATCGTATGAGTTTAGCATCATCTCCATGGCCCAATCTGTCCTATGTAGATGGCCCCGAAAGATAGGGTGCCGCTGTTTATTAAGCATTGCATATTCAAAGCCTCAAGTTATATGAATTATACTCTTTTATGCAATTATGAGGAATGTAGATTGTCAGCACAGTTCTGTGACTTGTAAATTGAATAAATCAGTTATTATCTGTAATTAGTATTTATATGTAGATAATTCGAATTAGAATAGTTTTATCCTATCTGTAGTTTGAATACTAGGGTTGTATAGCTAGGACTATTGTAACTAAAGCCTATATAAGGTGCTGTGTTGTAAAGTTTTAAGTATGCGTTAAAAAATGAGAAAACCTACTGTTTTCATCAGATTACTCAAACTGAGAAAACCTAGTGTTTTCATCAGATTATTTAAACTGCAAAAACCTACTGTTTTCATCAGTTTACACAAGTTCTTTCGACTTTCAATTGAAGTTAAATCATAATATAAATTTTAAATAAGCTTCTCAAACAATCAAGTCAAAGGTATATTAACCTCTGATTATTCGGTCCAAGTGCCTTTAAATGAATAGTTAAGACCTCTAAACCACTACTATAGATAGTTTTGTCCTTTTAAAAGTATTAGAATCAAGTATTAAAACTAAAGTTTAGAATAAACAAAAGGAAGAACCATCTTTCCATTCCTAACCTGTAACAAGTTGACTAGAGACATCTTCTCCATTGCTCAATCTGTCCTAAGTCAGGTACCCAGTAAATACATTTTTTGTGCAGACCTGCCAAGTCAAGAGAACTTGTAGCAAGCACAATAAGAAAATGTCAGGAAAAAATCATGACTAGTGAACCAGACCCTGAAGTCTATTAGAGCAATATAAAAGATGCTTTCTACCTTAAAAGTCCAAGTATGGCCTTGTACTCCATTGTTTATGAGTTATGGCAACCTGCCAGTAAGGGCAATAAGGAAAGAATTCGTAAGTTTATTATATTGGATAGAAACCCACAGTCACAGCATAAACTCCTCGCACAAAACACCTAGCAAAGCATTAGGCAAAAAGCTTAAATGCAAGAGTAAATAATAAGATTAAGAATGACAAGATGAAGCATCAAACCTCAGTTGTGTAGCAACCAGTGCAGAATTCTAAAAAAAAAGATGTATCATTGTGGTCCCGTAGTCAACAAGCTTTCCTGACAAAGGATAATGCAAAGTACAAATGACGAAACATGGTAAAACAGCAATCTCACAAAGTAGGACATTATAGATGATTTTATTGCATGAATCCAGTGAGATATCACAGCAAGAATATACCATACATAAACATGCACCAACTTTCAGGACCTTCATTTTTTATTAGAGAATGCTGACGACTGAAGGCACCCATGGATCAAAGTCGTATATGTAATATCATCTAATGCTAGTCCTTCACTATTCATACAATCACATACTCTAAAAGCATCATCCACTCTTCCCTCCTTACGTAGCCCATTCGTATAGGCATTATAAGTGACGGCATCCGGTGCGATTCCATTTTTAATCATCTCAGTGAGAAGCTTTGTTGCTTCTTTCATATTACCCAATTTGCCGTATCCAACGATCATAACAGTATAGGTAATTTTATTCGGTTGTACATTATACGAAGACATTTCTCGTATAAGACTCCTAGCTTTATCCATCTGGCCTAGACTACAATAACCTCCAACTAGTGTTGTATAACAAATGACATTAGGCAACAAGCCCAGACCTCTCATTTCCACAATAAGTTGACTTGCATCATCAGGAAGACCCAATTTGCACATTCCGTGTATTAGAGAAGAATATGTGGCAATATTTGGTAGGATGCCCTTGCTTTTCATGTCATCACGAAGTTGAAAGGCCGCCTTCATATTCCCATTTTTACAGTAAGCTTTAATCAGTGTATTGTAAATAACAGTGTTGAGCTCCAGTTTATTAGCAACCAACTCATTGAACAGATTTCGACCCTCCTCAATTTGATCAACTGTACAGTATCCATCTATCATGATTGCATATGTAAAAACATTGGAAACAATGCCATGTCTTTTGCTTTCATCCCAGACCTTGACAGCATCTTCCATTTTCCCCATACTTGAAATGCCATGTATAAGCAAATTGTAAGTGTAAATGTCAGGCTGAATTCCCCGCTTAAACATCTCTTCCTTTAGCCTAAAAGCTTCTGCAACTTTGCCCTCTTTGCAACATCCCAAAATGAGTGTATTGTATGAGACCCTATCCAATGTCATCTCCCTCAGTGACATCTCCTTTATAAGCCTAATGACCTCTTGCATTTTACCTGCTTCACATAAACCATGAATTAAAGCATTTGAAGTCGCAATGTTCGCACGAAAGCCTTTCTCGAAAAGCTTAAACCAAAGCTCAATAGCCTCAGAATGCTTTCTGTCCTTGCAAAGTCCACCAAACAACATAGTCATCAGCCCATCATTGGGCCTTAAATCTCTCAACAACATTTCCTTAGTAAAATGTAGAGCAGAATCAAACCTAGACTTCAAGCATAACCAATGAATTACAGAACTAAAGGAGCCAATATTTATAGATAAACCTCTAGATAACATTTCCCTTAACAGATCCTCAGCATGCTCCATGTGGCCAATCCTGCAAAATCCCTGCATAAGTGAATTGTATGTTACAGAATTAGGCTTCATCCCATTGAATAGCATGCGATCCTTTATCCTAAGGGCCTTATCGATATTTTCCATTTTGCAGTAGCCAGCAATTAATGTATTATATACAAACTCATTAGGAATAAAGCCCTTATCAGACATTTCCTTCAAAACTGAATTGGCTTCCGCAAATTTATCCAATTTAATCAAACCATTGATAAGAACACTATATGTAATAAGGCTGGGGTCAACTCCCTGTTTTGTCATGTTCTGTTTAATCTGAAAAGCCTCATCCAATCTGCCACTCTTACATAATCCATGGATAATATTATTATAGGTGACTACATTCGGAGAGATACCCAGGTTTTGCATTCTATAGAACAGGGCGAGGGCGTCTTGAATTCTGCCACCCTTGCAAAATCCATTAATCATGGTCGTACACAAGTAGACATCAAGAGAGACTGAACGAGACAAAGTTTCAAACACTTGGTACGCCTTCTGCAGTTCATTAGCCTTAACCAAAGAATTCAAGAAAAAGTTGCAAGTCTTGGAAGAAGGAAAAATACCCTTGTCTGCGAGTGTGAAAAAGACATCAACAGCGCAAGTAAAACCCACATTCTTGAACTGGGTGCAATAGAGATGCAGCAACAAATCAACCCCCGAAACCCCCTTAAAAGAGGAATCCAAATCCGCCAATGCACTAGCAATCTGAATGTGATTAACGGTACGATTGTCAGGAGAGAAAAGTGGCAGCTTCCCATCAATCAAACGAATCAAAAGCAACCTAGCAGCGGAAGAATTATTGGAAAGAAGAAGCAAAAGAATCAGGACACAATAGGACCGAAGCGTAAAATGGAAGTTAAAAGAACGGGAAGCAAGGGAAAAGAAGTTTAAACTGGTTTTGGGATTGGCATGGGAGGAAAGAGCGAAGAACAGTCGATCAAAATCGGAAGGGGACAAAAGAGGAAGCAGCTGTTTGGATTTGGACGAATCCAGGGATGGCTTCGAGAGAATAGAAGACAGACTATCTAGCAAACTCCGGTCATTAGGGCGGGAGAAGGAATGGGTTAGGTTCACAGACGGCGGTGGCGGTGGCGGTGAAGGCGGAGGCTTTCGTTGATGATTGAGCTGTGGAACATCAGGAGAAACGGCGGTAGACGACGATGTTACGCAGGTCAAGGGACGAGTGATTGGGGTGTAGATATAGATGGGTTTGGTGACGGCCGCCAGTCTCCTCACATCCATTGATTTGGGGAAAAGATAAGCAAACAATAATGGCGAAATTGAAAATGGGAACGGGATCATAGGGTCATTGGAGATTGAGAGGACAATAAGCATCCACGCTCGTGCCGATTTCCACACAACCAACATATTTTTTACCTACTTACACACCCCTTCCGAGATTCGACTCAGTCAACTCGGCTTGCAAAACTGAAAGGCTAGGCAGCCACCCAAATGCTTGCGGAATGCAGGCAGCTGTACACGAGGAAGAAGCAAAAGGAGCTAGACATGAATATGGGCGACGACACAGCAATGAATAATTGATGGAATCAGGGTTTAGACTTTAGAGTTTTAGACGGAGATCAGATCAGGAGACAAGAATACAGGCTTTTCAACCCAATTGGACTAGCCCACTTTCGGATTGGATTTAACCTAGTTATGGAAAAGTAAAGAGAAATGCATATAAATTTTGGATAATTATTTGATATATTTTACAGTGTAAATTTTTAATTTTCACAAGCGCTTCAGTTTTAGAGTTTAAGAATTTAATATATGGTATAAGATTTAGGGGTTTATTTTAGTAAATTAGAATTTAAGGTTTATATGTTAAAGCTTAAATCATCAATATATTATCGTAAAACCTAAACTCTATCCTCTAGGTCCTAAATCTTAACCTTAACACCTAATTCTAACAATTACGCCTAAATTCTAAATTCATACACCCTAAATTCAGCCTCTAAACCCTAAAACTAAGGCGCTTGAGGAAACTAAAAGTTTCCATCGCCAGTCTATTTGATATAAATCTATAATTTTTTTAATAAATTTGTGAAGCAATAACAAAAGGAAAAAGCTGACATCAAGGACAGATCTTGATAAAATAATTTAGAGTATATTAAAAGGTTTTAAAAAGTTTAAAAGTTTAAATTATTTTTTTATTTTGAAATTCAATAAAAAAATTTAAAAAAATTAAAAGAAACTTAATTAAAAATATTTAAAAAAAATAAAGTTTAATAAAAGAATTTAAAATTTTGAGGATCAAATGTTAATTGTCCAAATTTTTGAGTCCTCTGCCCCTACAGTCCGCCTCCGGGTATGGCATGATTACAAAAGAGACTTTAAGTATTTGGATATGAAACTTATTTTGCATTTTTTATAATTATGGTAAACTACATCAGTAGTCACCTAACTATAGTTTCTTTTATATTTTGGTCACCGAATTATTTTTTGGCAAAAATATCGCTAACGTTATATTTCCTTTCTATTTTGGTCACCGGCCGTTAAAAACTTAACGGTTTTGCTAATGTGAAATTTTATTTTTTTATTTTTTATGTCGTTTCTTTTCTCTTCTCGTAAGCAATATATGTTATTTTATAATATTTTTATTCAAACTAACAGGATGGTGACACATGTCACTGCCTATTAGTGGAATAAAAAGAATGAAAAATTAAGCCCTTATACAGCCAGAGAGATTCGACCAATAGGCAGTTACACGTGTCACCATCCTATTAGGCAGTTACACGTGTCACCATCCTATTAGCAGTTGCATGTGTCATCATCTATGGCTGCATAAGGGGCTTGATTTTTCATTCCTTTTATTCCACTAATAGGCAGTGATACGTGTCACCATCCTTTTAGTTTGAATAAAAATATTATAAAATAACATATATTGCTTACTAGGAGAGAGAATAAATGACATGGAAAATTAAAAAAAATAAAATAAAATTCCACGTCAGCAAAACCGTTAAGTTTTTAACGGCCGCTGACCAAAATAGGAAGGAAACATAACGTTAGTGGTGTTTTTGCCAAAAAAAATCGGTGACCAAAATAGGAAAGAAACCATAATTCGGTGACTACTAGTGTAGTTTACCCGTAATATAAATATGTTAGAGACCTACATTTTAAATTTGAATGTGAGAAATTTCCTTCAAGCCTACAATCATGAGTTCAAGTACACTTTATTTAGGTAAGGTGATAGAATCTTGAGACAAATATCTCACAAAAACATCTCGAGAATACAATATCAATCGATTGTTGAGCCGGAAAATCCTCGACAACATAAAACCTTAATTGTGAATTTCACAAAATAAATACATACAAACGTTTTCATATTAAATAAACAAATTAGCATAATACTAAATAAATATAATTGTGTAAGCAATATGTAGTCCTAATAATGTTAAATAATGGATGAAAAATCAAATTAAATAAAAATCTTATGGTATACAATTATACAAGGCTTTATGTATTTTTATTCCCTATTTTAATTTATGTAGAATCAGATTATCCACGTTTTTATCTTGTACTAATGCCAAGTGGCAACAACCATCAAGAAGCATCACAAACTCAAAACTTCATTTTCCTCAAAGTTTTCTCAACTTGATCAAAACGTAAGTGGGAAATTCCATAAAACTGCATACATTTTTCACTTTTCTGGCTTGATAAACCTACCAACAACTGCTTGACCTCTGCTCCACTCATTGTTAACAGCTTCAGCATGTCTCTAATACAAGGGAAAAATGCTCGAGGACGTGCACAAAATGGTTGGAACACAAGGAACAATGCTTGCATATCAGCCGCAAACAGATCGCTTCGCTTCCTCGAAAATCGAACATCGCTTGCCAGAATGCTACCACATATAAAATGGTCCAGCCCCTCCGCCATGCTCCGCCACAAGTCCAAGAAGTCATTTCGATTCAGATTCTTCATAAGAACGTGAAGATGATCCTTCAAAGCATGCAACGGTTCGATAAGAGAATCGGACATAGCTGAATCTCCGTTTGGAGTCGTATTTTGATCTTCATCGACATAGTCCTCGTGGTGGTTGTATTCCAAAGTTAGATTTTCAAACTGACGAAGAAGAACAGCAACAACTTCCATGAGCCAGTTGGTCTCTAGTTCAGCCAAGCATTTTATTTCCTCTCCAAAGAAGCAATCAGCAGCAAAACATTTGTCTTTTTCATGGATGTTTGAATTGTTTTCAGCAATTTTCATCTCCAAGAAATTTACATCGTCGCTCCATTCTTGCAGCTTAGACTCGACGCATCTAGCAGCATTGATGGATTCACATGCTCTAACCAACGCACTATCATCAATATTTTCAGGAGACAATTCGGCATTTTTGCAGTGCAGCAGCAGTACATTAGAAAAATACCAGAAGAAACTGGCCACAGTTGATCTAACAAATTTGGCACGTGCCAAAATAACCGGCAAAGTTTGGCATCTATCCATCATTTCTTGCGCAATTTTAAGTGCAGATTCCGCAACAAGTGGTGCTTGATTGGATTCTCTAGAAGAGAGCAAAAATGTTTCGCATGCTGTACTAACATCAAACTCAACTCTATGCTCGTCATCAATTTGCCAAGCTCTAGCATCCTTCAGCACTGCTTTTAGTTTCTTCCACCCATCCTTGAGCTCCATCTTTGCCCAAATCTTAAGCCAATCAGGTCTATCACAAAAGACTACTAACACTGACATCCCTCTTGAAAGCTTGCTATACATATGAGTATCTGGAAATAAGAGGCAAGTTTCGTATCTCAATAGTGATTGCATCCGTTTATCAAAACCAACAATTAGGTCAACTAGATTAAGCCACATTGAGATAACTTCTAATTTCATGTTTTTCTCCTTGTATCTTTCAGCCAAGGTAGGAAAAACATTTTTTGTTAAGAAACCAGAAAGGATATGCACCATTGCAGAAACCCAAGCTTCATTAGCACTATAGCTCGTTAATCTGGCTGCATCAATCAAAGGCTGCAAAACATCACTTACTCCTTCCATAAAGTCCCTAGTAACTCTGTACACAAGAGCGAATACAAACTCAGGCTGTTCAGTCCATTTCAAGAAGTGATATTCCATTCTTTCGGCTAGAGGAGACACCAGTTCATCAATAGCCCAAAGTTGCATCTCACACTCCTGTTGACCTGAAGTTTTGGACTTTCGAGCTTCCCTACGTGTATGCAGTTGCTGCAAAGCACAGAGCAGGTGAAAACTTTGAGCATAAGACTTTTTTTCATCTCCATGCATTAGAAGTAGTGGGTTCGGGAATTTGGAGACCCCTCCACTTTCAACTTTTGATGTTAGAAGTCTCGGAGGCCACCCTAAAGAAGCAAGAAGAGCACGGTGTTGTGCAAGAGCTTCTGGTCGAAGTACAGCCAAAGTTTTATCCACTCTGTGATCAACCGATACTAAAAGGTGGTGCCATCGTTGGGATTTCTCAACATTGACAATTATCTCCTCAATGTCATTCATGGCTTTTATAGCTTGAAGTAATCTTTCTTCCTTTACTACAAGATCCTGCATAGAAAGAATGTCTGGATATAATGTAGAAGTTGCATTCCGAACTAAAAGGGGAAAACAGGATCAGAGTAATTACTCGTGATGTCAGTGAAGTTGAAAACTTTGTGAACATATTCCCTGTAAGGTGATTCACAGAAAAGAAAACTGCATCCTCAAGATCTCCAACCAAAGCTTCTAAGCGAAGAGTGATTTCTGTAATAGTTAAGTGCGAGGTAAGCTCATAGCCTGGTGGCATAGAATCATGGTATGTATAATATTGAGGAAAGGACACACGAGCTATGAACATAAGAACAAAGAAAAGACATACAAACATACTTTAAAAGCAGAGAAAGGATTGCACATTAAGGCTCTACTTGGTAGGAAAGCCGGTAAGGAGTGAGAATCGAGAATTTGTTAATCTAATGGTTAACAAAATTGTCATCCTCCGTGATCCACTAATTGGCCTAGTGGCTAAGGATGTTCATCTTGACCCATCTTGTATGGGTTTGAATCCCGGCATGGAATGTAATACCTCTATATTTAATCAAAAAAAATTGTCATCCTCCGTACCAAGCAAAGCCTAAGAGCTGAAAATATGTGCAGTCGTTCTAATAACAGAAGAATATGCATCTACAATCACCCAATATTCTCAAATTTTAGGCAATTAGTTGAGCATTCTAATGCTGAAGCTGCAAGAAATCACTTTCATTACGTTGCAGCAGGTTTTTCCTTTTCTACTTTAAGGCAGACACAAACCAATAAGCAGGGATGGACCGAAGGGTGCTAAGGGCAGCAGTCGCCCCCCTAAAAATTTTAAATTCCTCTAAAATTTTTGAAAATTTTAGTTTAAGCCTCTAATTTCCTTTGTATTTTCTACTTACAATCCAATTTTGCACCCTTAAAATTTTGCAATTTCCCACCCCTACATTTCTAAGAAAGTTGCATAAAGAAACATACACAATGCCATAAAATGCAAAAATAAACAAACCCAGTGTAATGTATATAAACTAAGGAGACCCATGAATAAGCTGGAAATTATCTGCTTTGAATTATAGAGATAAGGTCAGAAAATATGCTGACCAACATATTGGCTGATGATGTGAATCCAGTGCAATTGAAGGGCGAGCCGCGGCAGTTCTTCAACCAAAAGCCTCCGCAAAGCAGTCGGATCTGCACAGCACAAACAAACTTAAATAGAGAGAAAGAGAGAGATGAAGCAAAATCTAAGCAGAGCGCTAACGGGGAGAGGAAGCGTAGAGGATGAGCTTGAGATTGGCGAGGGAAGCTTTGGCTCTAAAGGAAGGAGAGATCCATGAAAGGGTGAGTTCCATGAGGGTGGTTCGGAGGTGTCGCAGACGATGGTCGTAATCGGAGCAGTGTTGGGTCCATTCCGACAACAGAGAAGAAGAGGAGGAGGTGGAAGATGAAGATACATCCGTTTGGGTCTTGAAATGTCGGTCCAGATACTCAGAGTGGGATCTTCGCAGCTTGCCAACTTTGGGTAGAGCTAGATTTTGGGGATCCCAGCCTTCCATTACTCTCTCAGATTCTAAAAACACTCGTAACTGATTGAACTCCAACAACTCGCCTCTCCCGATTTCTCTCCGAAGAAATTTCGGTTATGTATTTATTTATTTAAATATAAAATAAAAGTTTAATTGAAAAATGTTATTTTCTACGTGTCAAAAAGTTCCTTTCGTAACAGTAGAAGAATCCAAGGATTTGTGGATTTAAGTTAGGCTTTTTTAGAAATTTCAGGATTTTTAAAAATTAAAGATTTTGTTTAAAAAGTAATTTAAAAATTAAAATTATGTTATGAGTCACTTTCCACTTAGTGATTTTCTTTTAGCAGCTGTTAACTAAGGGTGTTCATGATAGGTTAACCGTCGGCTAACTGTTATAGCGATTGTTGAATTTTGTTAATCGTAACCTAACCATTAAAAAACGGTAAACCGTCAACAGTTAACCGTTAAGATGCGATTAACCAACGGTTCGATTATAGGTTAACTTCTATTACAATTTTTTTCATATGTTCACTATTTTGAGAGAATAATATAATTATTTTTTCTATAAATATTATATTAAAATATCCATAAAAATACTTAAATAAATATATTCTAATCACTCACACCATAATAAAAAAAAATACTTACATACTATAATGTTTTAACGCAAGAAAAAACACACAAGCTTCATAATATTTTAAAGTTTAAAAAGTTTGCAGCACATAACAATAACATTGTAGCAATACACTATCAAAGTTCAAGACATAAAATGGTGAATTGAGTTTGATAACTTTAGAAATAGGGTTTAGAATTAAAAAAGGGCGTGTATATTTGTACATGTGAGTTAATTTTTTAAAAAGTTATTTTATATTTTAAATATATATATATATAAATAATTTAATAACGGTTAACCTATAGATTAACCATTAGTCAAAATTTGTAACCGAAACCGTTTAACTTTAACGGTTCGGTTAATTAACCTGTAAAATGTAACGGTTATACCGGTTAATGGTTACGGTTAATTATGCACACCCCTACTGTTAACGATAAAACACTTAAAATAAATAGTGTAAAACTTTGATTTACAGGCTGTGTAAAACTAATTTTACACAAGTTTGTGTATGTACACTATAAAAACTCAAATCCTAAATTTCTAACCCTAACCATAAAAAACTAAAGTTTACACGGCACGTGTATCAAAGTTTTTTCTAAATAATAATAATATAAATGTTATGTTAAATACCTAAAAATATAATTTAGATATTTTATAGTTGAGCCTAAAATAAAATATAAAAAAAACTACGTGTTCCATTGTTTTGGCCTCGTAACTTGCATTTAGAAAGGCTAATCAAACAAAAGAGATCCACCGTTCTTTCTCGGTATAGGAATTGCTAAACGGTTTTAGGCTAAAATTAGGGAGCATGCCAAATTGAAAAATCGAAAATCAATCTAAACTAAAGTGTTTAGACGGATAATTCATAAGTTTAAAAATTATGATTAATTAAAATGAAAAGAACTGAATATGTAGCTGTATTTAATTTATAAATAATTTTGAATATTTTATAGTGTAAAAATATGCATTTTATACTTTAAAATCTTATATATTAATTATTTTTTATTTAGTTGAAATTTTAATTTTTTAAGAAATATTTATAAAAAATATTTTAAAACTTTACCGAATAATGTTTAAAAATCATCAAATAAAATTATTTTATCAAAATAAAATACAAAATCTCAAAATATATAGTTAATATGAAAAAAAACCAATAACCGAGGTTAACTGAACCGAAAATAAATGAGTCATTAAAAATTTTACCAAACCGAACCAACCGTATACACCCTTAGTTAAAATCCTACAAATAAACAAATTATTCAAGTTAAACCAAAGAAAACACAAGTTAAAAAAACATATATATAATACGATTTATGATATGAAATGATTATTTATCATTCATTATATATTTAATTATTTAAACTATTTGAGAATTTTTATTTTAAGTTTTGTTACCGTATCATCTTTGAAAAATCATTATTTATTAAGTTTAACTAATATATAAATTGTAGATGCAAAAGCTTAATTTATGCTTAAACTTGAACTTTTACCTGGATATTAAGTATCATGCATTAAATAGTAAAGAATGGAATGTTATTATTGTTAAGAAACTCGAGTTTAAACAGTTTATCCATAAAATATATATCTAAAAATTAAAAAAATCAAGCATATATCATGAAATTATATCAATACTAAAAATATTTAACTCTGTTTAGAACCTAACAAATATCACAGTAAAAAAGTAAATAATGTTCAACTTAAGAGACACGAGTTTAAATCGCTTTATCTACAAGGTGTATGTCTATTATCAAATGATTAAGAATATGTATGACCATAAATTTATTTTTTTATATCTTCTGACTTAATTAAAACCATTCCATATTTTACTATTAAAAGAACCATTCCATATTTTGACCGAAAAGCAGCGTCAAATTGGACTTTCTTTTCCCTAAATTTAGGGGATAGTTCGTACTCATTGGATAAGTCTATAGTTAATTTCAACGAGTTAGTCTAAGTGATAAACAGCTTTCTATAGCTTAAATAGATTTTTGAGTAATGACACATGTCATAATTTTGATTGGATAATTAATTTTATATTAAAAAAATAAGTCAATAGTTAATCCAATACTGTTACGGACGAAAATCTTTTGTTTTTTGTATTATTTTTGTGTCCCAATACTGAAAAATAAAATCATAAGCTCTAACTCTAACTTTTAATTTCTAAACTTTAAAACATACACCTTAAAAAATACACCTTACACCAAATACTCTAAGTCTTAACTCTAAATTCTAACCCTAAACTTTAAGCTTAAACACTAACTCTAACCTAATTTTTTAATGATAAAACATAAGTAGAATGGGTAGACATATTATTACTAGGTGCTCAAAAGTGGAGACCAAAGTGCCAACATTTCAGATTGAATCCAAAACATAAGACGCTATTGTTCCTCAATCTAGCTATTGTCTTGTCTTAAATCTTTTCATGCAGATGAAAATGAAAATAAAATTCAGCAACGCTGAACGTAATGAATTGATCTAAGTAATAAGCATGGATACATGTATACCATACCCTAATTATACGCACAAAATGTGTCATTTTTTATACAAAGAAACAATCTCTCATATGCCAATGCCATCTTTCTTGCTGTGAACATGGAAGCTGCATATTCCTGACATGCCTTTCCCCTTTGCGCCAGCCTCTTTGGGCCTTCTCTCACCACCACCTCCAACGCCTCCAACAACGACTCCGAGTTAGGCGAAAACATGAAACCGAATTCATCGTTAACGATGATGCTTCCTTTGATGCTGGGGAACCTTGACGCAATCACCGCTTTCCTGCTCATCATCGCTTCCATCAACGTGAGATCCAACCCCTGAGGCCTCAGAGTCGGGTTCACGAAAATGTCGACATCATTGTAAAACGCCTTCAGCTCGGACGGACTCATAGAACCCAAAACTTGTACTTGAGGGCCTAATTCCTTGTATCGGTTCTCCCACGGTCCGCTCCCCGCCACGATCAAGTACACATGAGGGTGCTTTTTTATGAGCTTTGAGAAAGCTTCGTAAAGCAGAGGATGTCCTTTGTCCTTAACCAATCTTCCGGCCACTCCGAGCACCAAACTACCATTTATGGGGACACCAATTTTGGACCTAATCTCGACACCTAAGGACAAGTCGTTCCGGAAGCCGTTTTCATGACACCGTTGAGTATGACATGAACTCGCCTCCTCGGGATCTGATACACATCCCTCAACATCTCCCCGCAACTATCACTGATTGCAACATGATGATTATAGTTGTGGAAGAATCTTATTTCGTTAAGCACTTTCGGGACAACTCCATATAAGCTATCGTTGAAAGCAGGGGACATTGGTTCATTAGTCTTCCGAATTAAATCTTGGTAGATACTTGATTGCAAGCTCTCGAGGGCTATACCGTGCGACGAAACGGCTTGGTTCTTGAGATTGCGAGCCAACGAATGCGGAAGAGCCACACTTTCCGAATGGATTACGTCGAACGGTTCACGCCGGTTCTCTTCATCAAAGAGCTCCCAAGCTTTGTTGTATCTCCACTTACCAGCTTCACCTTCGTGGGAATGAATTCTCGGGGAACTAGAAGATGTTGAAGTCGGGGATCCGGGGTGGTCTCTGTTGTTATTGACTAGAGGAGACGTAAAGACATGAACACGGTGGCCGCGACGAGCTAGAGCCGTGTGCAAGGTGTAGGCATGGCGCTCCATGCCACCAGGAGTGGTGCCGGTAGGCCATTTCCGTGAAAAAACAGCGGTTTTAAGTAGGTGAGGAGGAGATTGAATATGCGGGAAATGAAGACGATTCCAAGCGAACTCCGCATTCCGAAGGTCACCGGACCAAGGCTTGACGTTGTTCGAGGCAAAAGGGGTGGAACGGGAGGACGTAGAGGTGTAAAGGATGATGATAAACAGGAGATGAAGGGTGAAGGCAAGTATGAGAAGAAGAGTAGTGCAGAAATTAGAATGGAAAGGAATCAAATGGGGCTTCTTGGGTTTGTTGGTGAAGGCCATAATGACTTTTATTCAATCTTTATTTCCCCACAATTCTATATCTAATTGATAAGCATGATATTTATATATCGTAGGGCAGGCAAGACCCAAAATGCAAAGTCTTGTACTTATTATGAATCACGTTGGAACCCTCCGCATACTGAAATCCTCCTTTAGACGCGGATTTACCGAAATTCTCCAAAGTAACCGCATTTAGAAGTTACGCTGTCTTCGACATGACATATGTCAAGTTCATTGACCCATCAATTAAGTTTATCGACTAACTGACATACATGATTTTTTTGTTTCATCCATCATATCCTACGAAGACTAGACTTGATATTCATCAAACCTCCTTAATATGTAGAGTTAATTGCACCACACGTCCCCAAACTATGATATACATTTTAAGTTGGTTCCTAAACATTCTAATTTTATCCTTCAACTATAACCTTCATTCTAAATTGGTCCACAAACTTTTGAACATTCTAATTTTACCCTCAAACTATGATTATCATTCTAAATTAGTCCTCAAACTTTTTAAACATTCTAATTTTATCCAAAAACGATAACTTGAAGATGAAATTGAAATATTCAAAAAGTTTAGAGACTGATTTAAAATGAGAATCATAGTTTGGTGATGAAATTGAAACATTTAGCAGTTAACTCTAATATATAACACAGATAGAATCCCCCCCCCCCCCGGCATACAACGATCAACCGTACTCCCTTTTCTCCCTTCATCATGAATCATAACATTCCGTTGAAATTAGAATGAATGAACCGCTCGAATGTCTATGATTACCCTTTGTCGTACGTTGACCATCAACACAAAATTTGGTTATTAGGAAGGAAAAGGAGGAAAAGTGGGGTTGCATGGAGGCACAGGGCACGCGCGATCTAAAAGCAAGCAAGAACCTGCACTGTCAATGCATTGTTGGTTTGGAATTGGAGTCTACTTTTCCAAAATATAATGCGTCTATAAGGGCCTCCTCTAAGTATCGACGGATCCAAAAATTTAAAAATAAAAATTTAAAATAATTTTTTTAATAAGATGTAGATTTTTATTTCCTCCTTTTACGCACTAAATTAATTTTTTTTAAAATTAACATTACAATTTTTTTCCTCCCAAGTAATGGGGGTGAGAATACTCCATTGCCGGGCCATGTGGCTCTGCCACTGCCTCTAAGCAGAACATCATCTTCGTGACGTATTTACATTTGGTTTCACGTTACAAATTACTAAATTATGCAATTAGTATGTTTGTTTGTTTTTTTTTCTAATCAAATTGGCAGTCACAGTGTCACACCAATAGAAATAAAACATCGTCTTCTAAATAGAATTATTACCTAAGCAGCTTTAACCGGACTTAAAACTAGAAAAGTCAAGTGGATCGATCCATGTTGTGGGTTGACGCGTAATGGTTCATTCATTGGTCATTGAATTTGTGGACCAAGACTTAAAACTAAAAAGTATACGTGTTCGATCCATGTTGTGGGTTGACGCGGAAGTGGTTTATTCATTGGTCATGGAGTTTAGTTTCAACTTCGGAAGCCAACCCATCACGCTAATGCGTCGCAACTTTGACAAATTACGCAGGGCGACATGCAGATCCAAACGAACAGCAAGGTTGGGTGTTTTTATCTTCAAAATTTTTTTGAGTACGATAGCCGATCTACTAAATATTACATGTTTACGGGTTAGAAAGAGGCGAGAGAGTTTTTAACGGCGCTTAAAACGTTGTTATAGGGCTAAAAACGTTACTAAAAAACCCGTTTTATTGTAGTGTTCGACTATTATTACATCTTAGTTTTTTTAAATTTTTAAAATTTTTAGGGGTCGTGTCTCCCTCCGGCCCCTTGGAGGTACCGCCCTCGAGCATAAAGACTATAAAAAATAAAATAAAATGTATTCCAGATCATTTAGTTCAAAATTTAGTAATAAATATACATTTTTCTTTTAAAAAATATGTCATTCAATTAAAATATTATTGCAAATAAATCATTTTAGTAAAATTTAATACTTCATATGTAAAATTTTTATCATTTTAGTAAAGTTGTCTTTCATATTAAATTGTTTCAAATTAGGACAAATTTGATAGAATATATAAATTTTGAGATTAAAAATATTACGGTACCAACCAATAAAAATGTTCGTTTCAATTTTAATAACGAAGTAATATATTTAAAATAATATTTTAAATAAGAGATTTGGTTGTGATTTTAAGGAAAAAAATGAGGTATTTATCATCAACCATGTAATCAAACCACCTAATATTTTTTTTTTGCAATAGCCACTGAATTTTTATTAAAATCATAAAAGATATCACAATTACAACGCATCCAGGAAGGAGAATAATGGGACTAATCCATCAAAATCTCTTACAACCCAAAAACAAAAAAAGTGAATACTTTCATAGAGATGAGCATACCATCAAAATCCAGAAACTTTCCTTAATCTTCTTGTCTCTATCCAATCGAGATACATAACGGCTGAAAAAGGAGTGGTGAGCGACCCAAACTATCAGACAGAATATTCCGCTACCCATGATTGATTACATCGGCAAACAACCATCAACCGAGTGGGAATATAACTTTCCATGACCACCGACAAAATCATAATCAGAAACTAGCGTCGTTAAAATCTCTGTGCGAGCAACAAACAAATGCTAGGGTATGCTGAAATCATGTTACAAGGACAGATGAAACGAACCACAAAACAAAGAAAACATGTCACAAGAACAGAGAAAAACGCGTGTCACGAGGACAAAGGAAACACGTGCCACAAAGACAGAGATTCTTATTAAATATAAAAAGTTTAAATAATAATAAACCCTATAGTTGACAACCAATACTAAGGTTAATTATCGATCACCAATCAAAGAAAAAAAATTACACTCAACAATAAAAAGGTGATGAGCGGCGGCAGAAAATTAGAGAATTCAAACCACCTAATCTATGAAAAAAACCCGAGAAAGATGATAGAAAACTATGACATGGGCCGCAAACCCGGTTTCGTTGGGTAAATAATCCAACTTGAAACTAATATTTGGAATATAGGGTATGTTGAGGGAATTTTAGGAATCTAGGGCATTTTTTACAGTATCATGGGAGAACGCCGCCTGCATGCGTTCTCTATTTTTTAATATTTTTTGGACCAAAAACGCCTCCTGCAGGAGGCGTTCTCCCCTGGCACTGTAGAAAATGCCATAGATTCCTAAAATTCCCCCAACATACCCTGTATTGCAAATATTAGTTTTAAGTTGAATTACTTACCAAATTTCTCCCGCAAACCCCTACGGTTAAACTGAACAAGTTAACAGAATAAAATACACCAATTTAATTAAGTTTTAGTTTATTAATTTAATTAGTTAAATTATTATCCTATACACTTACAGTGGAAAATAAAGTTTTTACAAGTGTAGTTATTTATGTGTTTAGAGGTTAGAGGTTAGGGGTTTATGGTTCATGGTTAGAATTTATGATTTAGATTTTGGGGTTAGGATCTTAGGGTTTTAGAGTTTTTTGAACCGATGAGATTTTAGAGTTAGAAACTTAAATTTTAGATTTTGGCTTAAAAATATACATGATTGTGTAAAAAAAAATACTTTACATATATATTAGTCCCAAAAATTTTAGATTTTAGGTTAAAATGCTCGGAGAAATTTTAAAATTCTTTATAATTTAGAATTTGTCCCACATAATTCAATGTCAAGATTTGTCACAAGTATCGATTTAAAAAGTCCAAATTGAATAATTTAACTTAAGTTTTTAAATCATAACTTATATGTATATGTTTAATTAATTTTATCTAAAAATAAAAATAAGTACCAAATGTAAAATTTTCATTAAATGCACATAAATAATTTTTTTTTTGAATAATAAGAAGGCATAGCCTTTTATCATGGGATTACAGTGTCTAGAATATGGGGGGCCATATAAGTCCCTTACAAGAATAGGCACCAAGGATGCCGGAGCATCAGAGAAAATGGAGGTGGAACCATCCGAGACAGGTTGGAATTTGGCAAGGAAATCAGCTGCGAAGTTCGCCTCTCATTTGATCAAGACATATTCTAGCATCTATGATTTTGATGAAAAATCGGCAATTGATCGGACAAGGGAAATAGAACTTGAAGATGCATCCCGAGTCGTAAGCAGGTTATAGGCCTATGAGCTGTCGGTTTGACATTGAACTCTTCCAAATCCATTAAGCCAAGCGAGACGAAGACCCTCAAGAATTCCCCAAAGCTCGGCTTCCAGGATCGAGGAGATGCCAAGGTGCTTATTGAATCCAAGTAGCCACGTTCCTTCATGGCCACGAAGCAGGCCCCCTGCTGAGCCTATGGAGTTGGAGTGAATGAGTGCACCATCAGTGTTCAAGGTAATCCACCTTGGTTCCCCAGGCCGCCATTGTATAGGCTCATTCGCTGGTGAAAGAGTTATGGAATCAGCCTGGAACACGGTCGAATAATGTTGAGCCCAAACCATGCTCAAATGATGGAGGCTTGCGTTGGGAATAACTTCACCCGTGAAGATAATAGAGTTCTGCCGCTTCCAACATTGCCACACAAGAGATGCAAAGACATGTACATAAATATTTGATATAAGGTAATTTAATTTTATAAAAAAATCTCAAAAAGTTAAAAATATAAATTCAATTCTTTTTATAGTTTAATCTATTTATTCGATTATTGATATATAAAAAAAACGATCGAACAATAACATAATTAACATTAAACACAGACCAAACTTTAATTTATTAAATACTACACAATTCACTCAAACCCAAAAAAAACCAAAAACAAAATAAGTGTCCAGTGAAAAAAGCGGATTATATTCATCCTATGAGACACAGATTCAGATCGCTATGTCTAAAAAAAAAAAAAAGATAGGATGTTATCTTTGCTCTCTATGTGTTCCCCGGATAAGTTGATTGTCGCTTGAAAAGCAATAGTAGCTTTACCTCTCAAGCCTATACTAGTGGTTACTTTGAAAATTAGTTTAGAATGTACTTGATGCATTAACGGTGTATGATTTTATGTAATAATTAAATAATTGGATTTTTTTCTCTCTCCAAGCAAATCTTCTCCCTTCTCTTTAAAATCAAAACTTAATCTAATTCCTTTCTCTTTGGCCGCTAGTTGCCGTCTTCTTGGTAATTGGTTTTTCCCCTCCTAATTTTTTCTTTTATTTTTTTAGGTTATTGTTTTTTTCTTTTTCTTTTTGCGGCTGTTCTGATACTTTCCTATTGCTGGTTCGTTGAAAATCACTGTTTTTGATAGCCATGATCCAAGCGTGAGTTCTTTTTTGTGAGGAGGATATTTGGCTCTCACTGGAAGCATGGGTAGAGGAAGATTTGATAGAGGGTCTTTCGATGTAGTGTTTTTCCTTTTTCAGTTTCTTTCTAGTTTTGAGTTTTTTTCTTTTTTTCTCTTGATTACAGATCTGACGACGGTAAAGAAGGGTAAGACTTTTGTTGCCTCCCATTATGTTGGGCTCAAATTGATCAACTGAATTCGTCAAGAAGGGTGAATTGGCCTTTGAGAGAATGTGGTGGAAGCAAAAGGAAAATAAAAATTTGCACAATGATTTATAGTGGTTCGACTTCTAAACCAAGTCTACCTCCACTACCTTAGCTATTCAAACTAAGGATTTTCCACAAGTTCACTAATTTGTCTTTTCTTTTTTTAGGCTCAAAGGGATAACTTTTACAACCCTCAAAGCTTATACCTCAAAGCTTTGAGAAACTCCCGCACAAAAGAATACAAATTTAGCAAACTAAGGAAAATCTCACAAGGCAAATAAGTTTGCAAGTTTAAGCTTTCACCCAAAATCCGAACACTTGAGCAAATGTGACAATTTGGCTCACTAGTGTTTTCTACAAGGAATTTGACAATTTAAGCACAAAAACAATTTCTCTATACAAAGAATGTTGGCAATATGTTTCTTGTTCTTTCATTGATGCTTGAAAGTGTCTTTTAAACCCTTTAATGGCTTCATGACCTTTACTAGCCGTTAGGGGGTTAATTAGAGCCGTCGGGGACATTAATTTTAGTCATGAATGCATTTTTGGGCTCGTCGGTATCGGTACACGACATTCGGTATCGGTACACGCCTCAAAATAGAAAGAGTCGTTGGGCATTTTAACATAGGGTACCGGTACGCGATACTGCTGCATCGATACAGGACCTTGAGTATCAGTACGGTTGAAGTCGTATCGGTACTTAGTTTGTCTATTGGAATTTGTCAAAACTTGGAGAATAAAGGGTGTATCGGTACCCGGGTGACCGTATCGGTATGAACTCTTCTGGGTATCAGTACGGGAAAGACTGTATCGGTACTCAGAGTCTATTTTTGACTCTTGGATTATTTTGAAAGCATTTGTTCAAGTAAAAAATATTTCAAAAATCTTGAGAACATATTTTTTCAAGTTATTTGAACTTTGAATTATTTTACAAATTTTAGTCCAAAATATTTTTTATTTTAAGTTATATCAAAATCAATATCTCAACACATTCCCTTTTCTGTCCTGTTCGTGGCTTTTGGAGCATCATCCCTCTGTTAAAGCCCCTCTTAAAGGACCCAAAACTCTCGGGTGTTGCTCTGACGAGAAGATTTCTACTCCCATTGGCCTTTGTGGCCCTTTAAGCCTCGTGCAACATGTTGTCGTTTCATCGCTGCCCATTTTGTTCGGGCTTCATGGCGTTTCTATTTTCTGTTTCTCGGGCATTTGTTGAGCTCGATGCTCTGGATCTCTTTGACCTTTGTTTAAATGAAATTTTTTCTTGTTAAAAAATTAAATCAGATAATACAATGTATGATTTATGTACCATCAATGAACCAAATGATGAAATGTGTTGATGAGCAAAATGGGATGGAGATTGTTGTGGTGGTTTTGGACGGTTCATTCCTTCTAATTTGAGAAGATAATCGTTGTAGACAGTGGTCAAAGTAGAAAGAGTGGAGTTGAAGAGAGGGAGGCCAGAGATACGAGGCCTTATGGTAGAGAGTAGTTCTTGGTGGATCTTGTCATGCCTTTGTCGGTCCATTTTTTGAGGTATATAAGGAGAGAATATAATATCTTTTAAGGATAAGTGTCGAGCCTAGGCTTGGTGGATCAACGTTTATTAATGTGTTAGTTTGGCTGACAGGTCTATGTGTCAGACGGTAAATTTAACTGGTGAAGCAGGTGAATTTGACGTTGGCTTTATCAGAATATTAATTAGCCGAAGAATGTCGTTAGGTAGTCTTCGGATGATTCCTTGCAGATTTCTAGGAAAGATTCTGAAGTTGGAGACGTGCGGAGTATGCTTTCAAGTTTCTCGGAAGATTCAGTATTAAAATTGAGATCGCCAGAGAATTCTTGTTGAGGAGGATTGCATGACGAAGGATACGAGATATAACAAAATGTATCATATTTTTTTTAACATAAGATATAATGAGTCATTGTATAAAATAAAATAAATATAAATATTATGTAATTTAAATAATAATAATAATGTATATACTATAGCTTATTATTTTACCTATGCTATGCTCTGAGTTATACTTAGAGATAATATGTTTTTTTAAGTACAAGCCTATTTTATAGGCCATGTTTAAAATTTGCAATTTTTTATTTAATAATATTATTTTTAAAGTTTGAACTTAAATTATATCTTTAAAAAAATAATATTTTTGTCATTGCACCCAAGTCCGGCCGGTTATAATATGTTGTCTTTTGAAGTTATAAATCGTATTTAATGGAACAGCAATACAACATGGCTTCCCTTTACACTTTCCAGCTCCTCACTTGTCATTATTGCATTTGTTATTAGATTTTTTTTAGCTATTAGATAAAAAATACAACTATTTAGATTGTACAATGAAGATGTCTAGGGCGGGTACCAGAATTTATGCGGTCCTTTTCGTTTAATTAATGCAAATTAACTGAACTTAACAAGGGATATGTAGAAAAGACGATAATGTTTATTTTAAGAGAATCGAGTTTAAATCGTTTTATCTGTAAAATGTATATTGTTAAAAGTTAAGAATATGTATGAAAAAGTATAAACACATATTGTAGACTAAAATATTATTTCAAGAATAGTCTTTTTCACATATGTGCAAATCACTTTATCTGTAATGTGTGTTATCAAAAAATCAAGAAAAAGTATAAACACATATTACTTATAATCACTTTAAGACTATTAAAAAAACAATAAATACTCTTACTAGATTAAATATATAATCCAGTAAAGCAATAATAAATAAGGATTATATGTGATAATTTTGTTAGAATTTTGAAAAAAATATAATAATATTTGTAGCTCATCATCATTGGTGCTTCATTTAAAGCACTTTAATTTTTGAACTCAACAAATGTCCCAATAAAAAATATTGATATTCATCTTAAGATATTCAGGTTTAAATCGTTTTATTTTTAAGGTGCGTACATTATTAAAATGTTAGAAATATCTCTAAAAAGACACTACTTTTTAATCAGCTAAAGACAATTTAATTCATGAACCAAACGACTTCCCTGCATATACAACTTAGTATAGTATAACGTACAGCAAAATTATATGTGAGAATGGTCGTATTTCTCCTCTTTGAAATTCCCTTTTATTTTCGTTTCAGCCGATCATTAGTGCTGCTAACTTTTAATCTTCCTCCACTTACCTATAAATTTATGTATTTCTGCAAATTATACTCTACGTACCTCGTGTTTCCATAGCCATGGCCTCGATTTCGTCTTCTCTGCTGGTTTCGCTAATGTCCATATGCTTAACTCAGTGGCTGGTTGTGTTCACGGCTGCAAAAACCACCGCAATTGGCTTCTCGGTGGACCTCATACACCGTGACTCCCCATTCTCCCCGCTGTACAACCCTCTCGAAACAACGTTCCATCGTCTTTACAATGCGTATAACCGGTCCTCTCTCGTGTCAATCGTTTCAGGCCGACGTATACCAAGGCGTTCCAATCAGATATATTGTCGAACGGCGGAAAATATTTCATGCGAATTTCCATCGGGACTCCACCGGTGTCGGTTCTCGGCATAGCCCACACCGGCAGTGATCTCACGTGGGTTCAGTGCAAGCCTTGTGAAGAATGTTACGAGCAGAAGGCTCCTCTGTTTGATCCCACGAAATCCTCCACATACACGAGCGGTCAATGCGGGACTGATCCCTGCAATGCACTGGACAACTCGAACAGAGTCTGCGATGCAGAGAACAACACTTGTAAATACATCTACTCCTATGGAGACCGCTCCTTCACCAAGGGAATCATTGCTCTCGAAAAATTCACGTCGGTGCCGACTCTGCTCGCGATCGCTGTCCGGTTTCGTTCCCGAACCTTGTGTTCGGATGTGGACGCAACAACAGTGGTACGTTCGATAATGTAGGTTCCAGTATCATCGGCCTAGGGGGAGGTCCACTTTCTCTACTGAAGCAATTGGGGAAGTCCATCAATGGGAAATTTTCCTACTGCCTCCAAGCACTCGATTCGGCATCGGAATCGAGCAAATTAGTATTCGGCACTGCAAAGGAATCAAATGTTGTTTCAAGTTCAACCCCATTAGTTGAAAAAGACTCTGCAACTTATAATATTACTACGTGACATTAGAGGCCGTCAGTGTTGGAGATAAAAGGTTGCCCTACGCCAGTTTTTCGTCTTCATCAAGTGACAAATGCAATATCATTATCGACTCCGGGACGACATTGACCTTCTTGCTGTCCGAGTTTTACACCAGCCTTGAATCGGCATTGGAGGAAGCGATCGAGGCGAAACGAGTGAGTGACCCGAAGGGGCTCCTCAGCCCATGTTTCAAACCCGATAAGGACGTAGATCTTCCAATAATAACGTTCCATTTCAGCAGTGGCGTGGAGGTGAAGTTGCCGGCAGTGAATACATTCGCACAAGTCGAAGACGACATGGTGTGCTTCACCATCGTACCATCCAATGATATAGCCATTTTTGAGAACTTATCTCAGAAAAATTTCTTGGTTACATATGACCTTGAAGAAAGGATTGTGTCCTTCACGCCGACTGACTGCACCAATAGTCATTAGGACTCAATACATAAATAATTAAATAAATGTTTGATATATATGAAAACTAATTATACAATTTTTCAACATATAATTCAATATATTTATTTGACTTGCAAGTGAATGAATCTTTAACATATCAAATATTTGACTTGGTTGACTAAATGAAAATGGAAAATAAAAAATTGAAAAACTTTAAATTGAAATAGCGATAAAATTGTACTTTTAATCTCTTTAAAATATGTATAATTCAATGTAGGCTTTTAAATTTAAAATTTTTAACTCTTTTTTAATAAATAACGTTGAGTTCTACCACTACGGATCAATAAAAATAAAATGCTTAAATATTGAATCTTTTCGATTAAAAAATGCGTAAAACTGATATCGATAACACATATTTAGTTCATAGAAAACCGATTACTTCACATTTTGTTACTATTTTCTCTCTTTTTTAATGGAAGCAGCAAGTCTTGTTAGAAAGAAAAAATTTCTAAGATTATAATAAGGTTTATAGTTATCATCTTAAACTAAATATATAATTTGAATATTTTCTTAAAATATTGACACTAACTACTTTATATCACCATATATGGAAAAGGTTAAAAACCAACTAAAAGACTCGAACGAAAAATATATACGAACAAATCTGACTGCATCGACAAACAAACTAAGAAAGGGGATTAAGCTATTGAAAGTCCACTGAGAACCTCAAATCAGAGCCGAGCGTCGTGAGAAATTATCTACAAACGCAAATCGCGTATCCTTCAATCCAAGGGTCCAGATCAGGGAAGATCAATAGGATTATAAATATGTGATATCTTGATTAGTCGTTGCGTCCTCAAATTCAACCATGAGAAAACATAAAATAAAAAAATAGTCGAGAAAGAAGACGAAAAACGTGTCAAAAACATATATAAACGTACTACAAAAGCAAAAAACATATCATAAAGACAAAATTATTCTTAAAAAATATTAAAAATAAACAAAAAAATCAACGGTTAGCAATCAACATTAAAGTTAGAGTCGTCCCCATGTAAAAAAAAAACACAGTTGTGCGCTATTTTCTCTTTGTTATTAGATTTTTTTTTTTTTGAAGACGACTGGTTTTTATTAAGAATTGTGAAAAGGGTATCATAATACATCATGACAAGCTATCTAACCAACCAAGGTAACCACCCTGGTCTACAGATGAAATACAATGATACCAAAATGAATCAAAACCAGCCACCTCAACACTGAAAATACTCGGAATGCATCAGAAATGCAGATCATAAAATATCCGAGATAAACCAGAACCTAACAATGGAAGGACAACACTGCAGAGATATTCAGCATCAGCTCAAATTCAACCGCTCTCTATCCAAATTTGCTGCAGAATTAGCATTTGCTGGGGCTTCTTCAATCCAATAATTGGGAAAAAGTATTTTTATTGGAGGATGAGTATATATAATTATTATACTAGTGACACTATTATTATCATTAATTAGACTTAGTAGTCATAAATGTTCATATACTTAATTCTTTATGTGAGTTCAAATCTCAGTATTTATCTTGAAAATATTATTGTAACACTGCTTAATGAAAAATAAATTTTGACTCGAGATAAATATCGATTATTTTTACTTGAGTCCAAAGAATCAATACTCGACAGAACACAAACATTTGAGTATGCTATTAAAAGACGAGTATTGACATTTAGGCTTAGGTATCAATAATCATGGTGGCAAAACACTATTGGGTATCAATACTAGGAAAAAAACTTTGATACATTTAGGGGTTAGGGTTTTAATTTAGGGGTTTAGGTTGCAGGATTTAAAATTTAATGTTAGTGTTTAGAATTTAGTGTAAAGGGTTTAAGATTTAAGGTTTAGTTTTCAGGGTTAAGAATTTAGGATTTGGGTTTTTATAGTGTAAATACTCAGGCTTGTGTAAAATTAATTTTATACAGCCTGTGTATCAAAGTTTTACCCATCAATACTAACTTGAGAGTATTCATGCTCCTACAAGAGTATTGATACCATATGGAGGAATACCATTTACTCTTTAATTTGAGCTATGACTAAATATCTATAAATGTTTAACTAAGTTTTAGTATGCTTAGTTGATCAGTTTTGATTTTTCCTCTTCTCGACTTGAATACGAAAACAAGTATGAAATTAAGAAAATAAAGTAAAAAACTAAATTAAAGATAAATAAATTTAGATTTTGAAAAATCTTGTTAATTGCGTGAGCAAAATTCATGAGAGCTTGTAAAAAATTATAAAAAAAATCAAATATATAATTTTTAAAAGAACAAACTCCTTAGTCAGATGGATCATGGATAGATTAAAGACAAAATCTAACATTATTTATTAAAACTTATTTTAAAATAGTTAAATTTAAGAGACTAACAATAAATTATATGTTTAATTCTCCCAAAATTAAAGGGAGTCGTGTTCAGTTGGTGACGACTTTGATGGGGTAGGGGGAAGTCGTCAATAGATGGTTCATTTTTCTTTTTACTTTTTGAGACTAAAATATAAAAAAATAAAAGTAGAGAAACTAAAATATTTTTTTTTCAGAAATACTTAAGTCAAAACGTGCATTTCTCCTTTTTACTTAAACGATATCATTAAAACATTTTTATTTTGCATTTTAGGGACTAAAATAAAAGAAAATGAAACAGAAGGACTTAAACATACATTATTTTAAAAGCATATTGGTGGATTTTTTCTTAGTTTTTAACAAAACTTTTAACTCTATGACTTCGATTTTTTTTTAACTTGTGGCGCTTAAAAATTGATTTTTCTGTACAGGAATATATCATTATTCACTGCATTATGAAAATTTTAATTTGGTCCATGTAATTTTTGTTTCCTTTCAATTACGTTCATATAATTTTACCACATGGAGCAAAATAGAAAATTTCCAGAATACATTAAAAGTACACAGTTTCAAAATACAAAATAATCACACATTTACATTAATTTCGTTTAGGTTTTTAATTTTTTTTTATTTTAGTCCATCTAGTTTACATTTTAATCTCAAAAATACAAAAAATGACCTGAAATTACAGGCAGTTGTCGACAACCAGGGGCGGATGCAGCTGCATCCCCATTTTCCCAAAAAAATAAATTATTTAATGTGTACAAGTAAAAAAATAATAATTTAGCATACCTATTTTAAAAATATATATTTTAAACCATCAATCTTAAATTTTTAGACCCGTCATTGCCGACGACTCTTTCTATTTCACGAAAGGCGTCACCACCTGACAATGACTCTTTTTTCTACTATAAATATTTTTTGACATGGACCATTTTCCATTTTTTTAAAATTAACAACCTTTTTTCTCTAAAAAAGCCAAAAAAGAGAGAGAGAGCCTAATCATCTCAATTAATTATACTCCTACCAAGAGAAAAGCTGAAGGGAGTTTGGTTGTAAAATAGAGATAGAGCATGCGAGAAAGTAATAGATGGTTGGATTGGAATTGATAGGGCGAGTAATGCATCCATCCATACATGCATATGCAACTAACATTCGTCTATTCTGTAATAACAAACCATGTTAACGACTAGAATTGAGATTAATCGAGTGAGTATTAGAAAATAGTCGCATTTCTTAAAAAAATTTAATTCCTATAATTTATATACTTTCTATTATAATTTCTTAATAGTTTATACATAAAATTATACGTTTGTCTTCGCACTTGAATATAATATAATATGATGGGGCTGGCAGCCTGCCTGTGTCTCCGGTCCTTGTAGCCTAGGCTGAGGCTCCACTCTTTTCAACACAATCCAAGTTTCCCATATCTTTTTCCTCAGTTTTTCCACCCGTCCTTTAACGCTGGCTGCTACCTTAATCCAAGGCACTCAAACCCTCTTTTCTTCTTCCTCTCCGTTGATGGAAACCGCCGGCGGATGTGAAGTCGAAGGTGAAGAAAATGAGAATCAAATTATAAGGCAACAGACCCAGAAGCTACTTTCTTTGTATCTCGGAGTTAGTTTCAGTGTTTTCTTGGCTTACATTCCCGAGTGCTCGCTCTCTTTAATCCCCGAGTTACAGACCCAAGTGGGAGATATCACGGCGAGGCTTTTGACGGCCGAGGAGCAGTTGAGGCAGATGAAGTCGAGGAGAAAAGAGGACTCCAAAGCAAACGCCAGAGTGGTGGAGATCTTCGCTTCCCACAGGAACTCGTGGCAAGCGGAGGAGAAACAGCTTCTGCAGCAGATCCAGGATCAGAGAGCAAAGATCGAGGAGCTGGAGAAGGAGACCCATGAATCCAAGCGGAGAATCGAGGAGCTCCAGGACATTATAGGCTTCTTCTCTACATCTAGTGCTGCTGGTGGTGAACAAGGGCAAACGGAGGAGGAATTCGCCGCGGAAGACACCGGGGAGAACCGAGTCAAGTTTAATGTTGCAAACAACGGGAATTTCCCTTTCCCTTCAGATTTATTGGCTTCTGCTTCTTCTACATTTTGGGCCGACAGAGCTACTGTCTGGCAGGTTTGTTTCACTCTTCTTCTTTACTGAGAATGTTGAAATATCTCATAGCTTTTCTTATTTATTTATGTTTTTCTTCTGATAGTGTGGACCAAAGGAGACAAATCATGGTGAAAAACCTCAAATCAGTAGGAGAATAACTTTTCCTGCCAACACTTTTTCTGTACTTTCTTTTATCCCACTTTTTTTCAGAGAGATAATGGAAATTCTCATTGTTGAACTTTTGAATAGAAAAGGCACTGCTTTAATCCTTTTACTTTTATATATTTATTTGGTATAAAGAAGCCGCTGCTTAGAACTTAGAAGGGGCCGGAACAATCTGGTCAAACATGAGAGCACTGTATCATGATTCATGAATCCAAGGTCTTTTCGCCGAATGTCCACCATTTATTACCACCGGTTAACTTCTGTTCTGCTGCGCAGTTTACTTTACCCGACAGAAGCTTTCTGCTTAAAGATGAGAACGAATAATCGGATTGATATCTTCTTGCTCATGCATGTTCATCGTTCAGAAGATGAAGTTTGTATTGAGTTGTGCGTTAGTCTCGTTATCATTAATGCTTAATGAATGTAGTACTCTCCCTCTTTACTTGATTCCTTTGTTCCTTTTCATGATATGTTGTTGGTTTGGTGCCCACTCAAAAAGTAGCTTTTGGTTTGTGATTAAGCCCTTTCATGTGGCTGGACCACCCTTAACTAAGACATGACCCTGCATCATAACCTATACAATTTCCTACAAAAGTCGAAAAGGCCTCAATTAGTTGCAACTTGCACCCAAAGCAGCTTCAAGAGGCATGTATATATGATTTTGAATCGATTCTCATAATTTAAAATTTGTAAGTCTAGTTCCTTTCATAGCAACTATGATTCTTATCAAACATTACGCAAGTATAGTTTTAAAACCAGTGTGTGATAAACTAGAATGTTTTGTAGACACTATTTATTACCATCTGAAGATATTAGATGGATTTGATCCTGCTTTTAATACTTGCCATGGGTGCTATTGTCTTGATTCGGGTCTTGTTGTTCTTGCCTTTGAGGGGAGAATGAATAAATGAGGCATGACAGATGTTGAGGATTTCTCAAGTTTGTATTTGGACTTTGAAAATTTTAGGATTCATGAGCCATTTTCTTTGCCCATTTTTTGGTTTCTTCCTGGATAATTTGCTACATCTGCGACTGTTAAAGGTTCATTGTTGGTTGTTTATGCTTGCAGGATGTACACTGTGAATCTCTTGAATCTTTGTACCATATGAAGCATTTTGTTGCGAGGTACAGTATAACAGTCTAGATATTGGTTCCTTTTAAAATATGTCCATGTGAAATGCTGTAGCTGATGAAGGAACAATTTATGTTTTTTCTTCAGAAGGGAATCACCTTGGAAAGTAGACGGTGACTCAACCGGAGTTTCCTCTAAACTAAAGCTTCTTGAACAGGAACTATTGAATTTGGAAAAAATCGGTAAAGGTGATTTTTCAAGGGTTCCTTCATTGATGAGAAAGCAGGCCAGAAGATATCAAGCTCTTACTGCAAAGATCGATGATCTCTGCAAAAGAATGGTAAGACATATATACCATATAAAGTTTCAAATTGGAACTCAACCATATTTAATAGGATTATGTGAGGAACCAAATGATTCATTTCCATTTAGGACTTGGTTTTCTACGGTTTTGATGAAAGTTGATTTTGTTGCAGTTGATAATAATCATAATAATAATAAAATTGTCTTTAACTTGGATGAACAATCATTTTTGGAGATGATCCATCATACTATGTTGTTTGGCTTAGTCTTTTTTTCTTAATCTTGCAGCAGGCTAGTGATCCCTCTGAACCTACACTCAGTCTAGAGTTTCAAACGCAGAGACAGACCGAGTTTTTGCTGGAAGCGTTTCGGCTTCAGCAGCATGCATCTGAAACTGGACAAAAGCTAATGGCATTACAAACTGAAATCGGGAAGAGTTACAACAACAGGGATGATGTTGGAAGCTCAGCCACGGCCAAAGTGGGCATGAAACGGTCCATGGATTCCATTAGAAACAACTTACAGGAAGTACAAAGAAACCTGGAGATATGGTTGGCCAGAATTATAGGAGACCTGGAAGGGATTCTGGCCAGAGATGGCTCGTGCTCGTCTCGTGTTCGGGAATACTGCGTTTCTAGATATAGTAATAATAACAATCATTTTGTGCAATAGAAAGAAATATTGGTCTAACAAAATATCATGTCTTAGTAAATATGAACTGATCAGGTCATATATATAGTAGTAGGTTCTAGTAGTAAGATTATCTATGAGGGTGAAATGAAAGAAAAATACATTTCAATGAATGTAACCGTATGTGATTGTAGTAATCCTTTTGGTTTCTGCCTTTCTGGCAGCTTCAAGTTATCCCCACCACTGGATAGACATATTTGGGTGAAATAATATACGATATATAGCCCGACAATCGTGTCATAAGTTCGGACAATTACCATAAGATTAAAATGCTGATGAAACAAACGAGATTATGAATGCAAAGAAGTTTAAAGACTAAGCATAAGTATTCAAAATCCAGATGCAAACCATCGAAAACAAAACAAGTCACATACATGCTAGAACACAAAGCAGCAATTTTCAAGGTTCCAAATAAATACACTAATTATGGCTGCAATATTTCCTCCCACCCTATCAATCAATATTTTCTGTCGCCACATACTGCTTCCAAAACCACTACACCGAAGCCGTACACATCACTAGACACTGTAGGAACTGCCACCATGGCCGATTAAGCTGTTCATAGAGAGCATCAAAATGAAACAAGTAACTGCAGTTAATGTGCTGACAGATCAGTCACCAACGCTTGTTCATCAGTTTCTTTAAGCCCTACAATAAATAGAACAGATACCTCAGCTTAGCTGTTGATTAAACCCTGAATTCGAGAGGCAGATTTGTGTTGGTGAGGAAGTGTCATCCACCATTTGGTTAAACTGGAGCCTTTCAAAAACACATCATTGCTTATTTGCGTACTACGAAACCATTCCTCCAACTTTCTTTCCAGATTTATAACTCTTTCCCTGATATCTTCGAATGCTCCAGGGTTGGTAGTCCCATGGAGCAGCAGCTCCTCCACCTCAGCCCAGAAACAGGATTCTGCACTTGATCCCACAGGCATTCTCAAGGCATGCTCACGCCATCTTTGGGTGTATTTGTAGCGTCTCGGTCTGCCTTTGTACATATAGGGTCCAGTGTCCTCGTTCTTTACGTGTCGATAGTAGTTGGCAATGTCCAAAGGCTCGACAATCCGACGGTACTTGGTTGCGAGCTCTATCCATTCTTTTCGGCTCTCAAATCCTTCAGGGAGTTCATACCTATTCAGCATTTCAATAATCTCATCCCATATTCCTGTCAGTCCCAGCCTCATCACATTTGCTTTGAAATCATCCTCATCTTTTGAAAGCCTAAAGGCATCATAATAGCCCACATTGCAAAAAGTAGATTTGGTCTTGTACTCTTCGAGTGCTTGAAGTCCAAGTACGATATCCTTCTTCTTACTATCCATTCTTTGCTGGTTGCTTATTTTTTGCTTTTCATGCTCTCCTGCAGCCCGAAGACACAACCTGGCTTTCGCGCTCTGGAATTCCAAGACACCAGCAAGGGGATCACGTTAGAAATAACACGACTTTCGGACACAACTGTGATCAAGTGAAGGGCATGTTTGTTGACAAGTTGAGCAAGTGAAAGTGATACTTACCAAGCCAAGGTCGTTTAAGGCAGTGTTTATTGCTCTATTCTCAGCAGTTGTGCCATTTGATGAGAGCGGAAGCCCTTCCAAATGGTCTAATTGAACAAGTGGCTTATTTAAGCTTTCTTGAAGCTCACTTAGATAATTGAAGTGGTCGTTGAGGCTTCTCTCGGCGATGGATTGAAGTTCATTCTCGGAGCACAGCTGAGAAGAATAGAACAGTAGTTGCATAATAGCATCTGCATTTCTTACCAAAACCAGCTTCCCATGTCCAGTGCAAAACACAAAAGTTCCACAGGGCCTATAAGGGCTTAGCTCAATGATGCTTGCTACTGTTTCCAATATCGGATTCGTGTTTCCCTTTAATCGGCACGCAGCATGGCTGACAACAGCTGAAGCATTTCTCATCACCGTTTCATAAAACTTCAAAGCTTCAACAATAGATCCCTGAATCGAAAACATCGCCTTTTGGCTCAACAGACACATGATCTGCTCTAGTTCATGCCCCATGGAAGACAAAGGGGCAAGCAAAATCCGAGGGACGATATCATATCTCATCACAAAATGAAGAAAGTACTGCGACCAGTTCTCTCTAGTAAGAGCATGGTTGAAAATGAAATCGCCAACGAGAGGGGATCCGAAAGTCACACAAAGAGGCGACATCAAAGTTTTCTCCGGTTTCAAGTACTGCTCCAAGAACCAAATTGTTGCTAGAATAGCAACAGCACCACCAGAAGAGTGTCCAGTAAAAACTATCTTCCTCTTCTCCAAAATAGCTTTTTCTACCTGAGAAAAATCAAAATTTATAGCTATCAGCTCCAAGCTATGCTCACTCACTTTCATAAATCCATTATTTTTGACCAATGGTTTGCTTTTTAACTGCCCTTTTAACAACATGTAAGCTTAGACGGTCAAACTTGACCCTAGGCCTAATATCAACCCGAACATGATATCCGAATTTGACCCGAAACTCGGAATATATCGAATCTAAGCCGGCCTGAATTTTAGTTGAACCGAAATAGACCCGAACTAATTTTCAACAGAACCGAAGATAACCCAAAATAAAGAAAAAATGGGATGTGAATCACCGCACAATTCACTAAAAAGCCAAATATACTAGCTTTATAAAGTCATATAAACGGGCGTAAAAAACTGACACGACCTGAAAACTCGATTGAAACCAACCAATTCCTATTGACATGACATTGATCCGATCCGAAATCAACCGAATCGATATTTAACCGACCTAACCCAATACCTAACCCGAATCACCATAGATCTGAATTAACATCGAATCATACCCTAGACTTAAATCAAATGTAAACAGACTTAAAATGACTCGAACCAAAACTGAACCGAATTTACCACCTCTATGTAAGCTTAACTAGAAAAGGTTAGTAAATTGAATCCAATCCCACAATTTCAGTAAAACTAATACTAAACTCAAATCAATTAGTACCTGGATAATTCAAAGTACAGAAATATGAAGTCAATGGTAATTAATCTATACCTCAGTTTGAAGCGATGATATGGCCAAAATCCCCTCAAATCTTCTCAAAAACCCTTCATTAACAGTTGCTAGTTCATCACGACCAATACTTCTAAGAGATGTGGCAACTCTATCGTTGCCCTTGGGACACAGCAAGTCTGACTGGTCAACCTTGATTTCCCCGAAAGGTGGTCGGGTGAACCAGTGAGCCGTAGACCAGGACCCGGGGAAACTGAAGAAGACATGGGATGAGGTACGAGAATTTTCTACGAGGAAAAGCTTGTCCGGTGACTTGTGTGCCGTCATGGCAATTGAACATGTGTTCTTGATCAGTTCTTCATCGAACCCTGAAATTTCCCCAAGCGTGAAGCCACCCATTTTCCTATAGGATTTGCAGAAGCTTGCAATAAGTAGGTATGATCTTTTCTTTTCTTGGCTTTGGAGTTTAAGTTGAAGGGACTAAGGGAGGTGAATGGCGAGAATTGAGAAAGGTCAAGGAAACTGGGTTTTCCGGAAAAGGACTATTTCAGTTGCTTGTTGGTGGGGCTTGATTAGTGCAGCCGAGGGGTTTGTGTCTCCTAAATAGTCATTTTAGGCCGTATCAATACATCGTATAAGATACATTAATAAATTAGTTTAGCGAGATGAAGTTTAAATTTTTTTTAAGTAAGATCAATAAATTAGTTTAGCGAGATGAAGTTTAAATTTTTTTAAGTAAGATCATATATTTGAGTAATAATATTGTAAATGAAATAATTAGACTTAACGATTGCCTTATAATAAACTTATGTAGTATTTTATTAGAATTAATTATCCAATAAGTTAAATATCGATAGTTATAAATATATATATATACTTACACCTATTTTTTTTGTCTCTCCATGACTCCAAAAATATCCCTCGATATTTTTATATTTTGTAAACTTCAAAGGTACCCCACAACAACAACTCCTATGGAAGTCAAAATTATCGCAGTCCTTAAGTTTTCTTGACAACAAATATTGTCAGGCACTACAACACTTCGTCCCTGTGATTAGACTATAAAAGTTGGTACTTAAAAGTTGAATTTATTTCTGTTCACCAATTCGAAGGTTGTCACTAGGCCTGAGACTATCGCATCAGCAACAATACAAAAAAGCTATAAATATTTACGTTCCCGATGAGAAAGAACAAGTCTAAGAACAAACACAATGCACCTGAATAAGACTAAACTAAGAGGGTTGTACCACTCTCTTCCTTCTCTCATCTTTTTCACTCTGACCACTGTTTTGTATGTAGCTCTCTACTCCAAACCTGCAGGGGGTAAACCGCCTGAAATAGTCACAACCTTTTTGGTCCGTTGTTTTCACCTTTCTTATTCGGTGTCTCCTCATTTTGGCATCAACAATATTGTATCATAGCTAACAATAGGATGTTTCAATGCACTGAAACACTATAGGAGTGACAATTGGGTGGGGAATAATCGAAAACTGTGAGAATCCGAACTGATGGGTATGGGGAATACCAAAATTTTCACCCACGGTGATGGGGTACGAGTGAAGTTTTATCACTGAAGTTCAAATGAGGATGATGACGAAGATTGCTATATCCGAACCGCGGGGATAACTGAACCGTACCCGTATAAATCACTGTGGGATCCCCAAAAAATATCTACTGGGGTCCATAATGTTTTACAAAGTTGGATGGTCGTAAGGGTAATTTACCCATTTTCAACAAAAATCCAATCTCACATGAATATGGCCGATTTGAGTAAGTTTAAAAATTCTCTGTAAATTCCATAAAAGCAATTAGAAAGTGGTGTATAAATCGTTGTAAACGTGATTTAGTCTAGTTTTGTTTGAAACATACGATAATCAATTTCGATAAATATTTTGAAAAATATGAATATTTGAATGTTGAAAGGACATAAAAATTTGGCAGCAGATTTCTTGGAAAACAATTTTAGTAGTGAATTGGAAAAATTACCAAAAATTTCACAAGTTAAATCAAGAAAGTGAGTCTTATATTTCTATAATCATACTGAAGTCTAGATTTGTTTAAAACAAACTGTTCTTGATTTCGAGTTATATATTAGAAGTTATTAATTTTTGAGTGAGCAAAGGTCAGAAGAAAAGGCTGTAGATAGTTTCCAAATATAACAATGACTGTGACTTTAGAATTTCGCCATAAATCGTACGAGTAAAATTAGAATATGTAATTTATATGGTTGAAAAGATTATCGAATCTAATTCCTTTTATAATAACCGGATCATGATTTGGAATTGTAGATTATTAATTACATATTTTCTTTTAAAGGTACCGCAGGCTGTCATGTTTCAATAGTTAATATTTTAGTCATGTTTTATAGTTTTGAAATGGTTTGTTTGTTGTTGGTAAAATTAAATTTATCATTTATGTTTGTAATTTTGGAGATTTAATGTATTAATTTTAGTTTATTTTTTGAGTACGAAGATTAACCGAAAACCGTGGGGATCCGTAAGGGATAGGTATGAGGGCAAAAAATTCCTTGAAACATTTAATAGGGATTCACTAAAACCGTACTTGCAAGTGTTGGGGACAGAGTGAAAAATGTAAAACCTTCATCGACCCACCCCATTGCCACCCCTAAAACACTATATCTTTTTAAATATGATCATATATAGAGAATTAAAAAAGCGTTTTATAATACTCTATCTAAATTGGCCTAGTGGCTAAGAATGCTTATATTATTTCATCAATCTCGATATGAGAATATAATATCTCAATTTAATAAAAAAATGTTCTACAATACCCTGTCAAATTAGATAATCTATAAATTAGAGGGAAAACTACATATTTAGTACCCAATTATGCCAGCGTTATTGTTTTGGTACATCAACTATTATTTTTGGTAAACTGGTACCTAACGTTATGTTTTTGTTTTGTTTTGGTACCCGCCCGTTAAAAACTAACGGAGATGGTGACGTGGCTTGGTATAATTACAGTTTTAGTCCAAACACTTATATATTATCAATTTAGTCCCAAAATCCATCAATTTAAAACATCATCTTAATTTTGATTGAATTTTGTCTCATCCCTTTCCCACCCCTTCATATTCTCGTCGGTATATCAATCGTGGAGTTTGGGTCCTCCAATGAACCCCGCATTAGCCCCCCATTAATTCGTAAATCTTAAATTTTTGATTGTCTCTAGCTTATTTTTTAAACTCCAAAACCCAAAAATATTCGACTGAAAAAAGAATAAAAATAATATTTAAATTGATAGAATTTTAGACTAAATTGATAGATTGTATAAGTTTTTGGACTAAAATTGTTATTAACCCAAGCCACGTTACCATTTCTATTAATTTTAACGGCCGAGGTACCAAAACAGAATAAAAACGTAACGTTAGGTACCATTTGACCAAAAATAATAGTTGGGATACTAAAATAATAACGGATGCATAGTTAGGATACTAAATATGTAGTTTTCTCTAAATTAAATAACGATAATTATAATATATATATATATATATATATATATCATAACAAAAATAAATATAAAACCCAAACAATCATCGAACCCAACAAGTGTCCCAGTGGAAAAGCAGATGATGTTCGAGAAACGGGATCAAATCGTTTTGTCTATAAAGTGTTTACACACTGTCAGAGGGTTAAAAATATGTATGGAAATATACTACATTGTAATCACCTTTATACTATTAAAAAAATCCAAACAATTATCGGCCTCTTCTCTCTTTGGCCAATAAAACCAATACCAAATTTGCTTCAAACAAACCCTTAAGGTGTTTAGGGCAAAACGCCATTAAATCCTTTTTTTTCATTAGCAATTCATTTCAGTCCCTTATAAAAAAGACAAATAAACATTCATTCAATTCGATCCTCAATAATTAATTTTCCGTTTAATAACAAATTGAATTAACTGACCTAGACTAGTGTGCTGTAGATATCAAATATTTTAATTAATAAAAATATTCAATTTCACCTTTCGGTCATTCAATTTTAGACAGATTTCGAGTACTAAATTAAGCATTAATATCTAAAAGACATTATGAATTCAGTTTAATCCATTAGACAGAGCAAACCTATGAATCATAAGAGGAACTAATTTCAGAATTCAAAAAAAAAAAGAATTACATTCGTATCATTATCAATAGACTAAAGTCGAATTCAACGAGTGATTTTAGTGGAAAAGAAGATGATGTTTATTATAAGAGATTCAAGTTCAATCAGTTTTGTCTGCAAAATGTATGCGCGTTATCAGAAAATTAAGAAAAAATATAAACAAATACTACATTATTAAAAACAGATTATACGATTCCAGATAAAACTCGTCACTCACACCGGAAATTTATCATAAAAACTTTGGATTGATTTCCGAGATGTATCTAATCAAGCTCTAATTCACAATATTTAGAAAATAATACTAATATAATTATAGCATCATAGTCACGTTAGAAGATTAGAAAAAGGGTGAACCGAAAATTTTAGGTTCAAAAGCCGCGTTAGTGGCCGGATTCCAGGTTGAATTTTAGATTTTTTTTTTGAAAAAAGTGAAAAAATAAATGAAATAAAAGTTATGGACCATACTAATATTTTACCTAAATTTAAAACTCAAATTAAAAATTAATCCTTTTATAACACCAAATATTCTGCGGTCAGCACAAACATTGATCATTGATTTCAACAAAATAATATTGAAAAAAATTAATTAATTTAACGAAACAACCCAAAATGACAAAAAGTTAACAACTATGTTCCACCCACCGCCACTATTATTCCCAATAAAATTTTAGACCGTATTCACGCCGGTGGCGCCGCCTCTCTAGACTCTTTCTCCACCGCTGCCGGCGCCGCCACCACAGGCTAATTCATTTAACAACTCACCTGGAGCAGCACCCGCTTCCTCCCCAACCAAAACCGCCACCACCTCCTTCATGGTGGGTCTCCTTGATTGATCGGGGTGAGAACAAGCCAACCCCAGCTTCAACATCATCTCCACTTCCTCGCCGTTGTATTCCTCCTTCAACCTCCCATCCGCCGCCTCCCTCAGCCTCCCTTCTCCATACAGCTCTCTCACCCAATCCATCAACACTTCCTCTTCCTCCCTTTCCATCGACATCTCCAGTGGCCGTCGCCCGCACACAACTTCCAAAACCACCACCCCGAAGCTGTACACATCATTAGACGCCGTAGGAACCGCCACCGTGGCTAATTCAGGTGCTAAATAACCCAAGGTTCCCACCACCCTCGTTGTATTGGGAACTTGTCCGTGTTCATATAACTTAGCCAATCCAAAATCTCCGAGTCTTCCTCTCATTTCGGAATCCAACAAAATGTTGCTCGATTTGATATCTCTATGAACAACAACTTGGTCCCAGCCATGGTGCAGATAATTCAAACCCTCCGCCACGTCGGCCAACACCAACAGCCGCTGTCTCCAACCGAGAAGCTTCTGCGGTTTGTCGAAAATCCAACGGTTAAGGCTTCCATTAGGCATGTAATCGTAAACGAGCATGAGTTCATTGCCTTTCCGACACCAGCCTCGCATTTGGACAAGGTTCTTATGTTGGAGTCTTCCCATGCTTTCGATTTCCGCCATGAATTCTCTTAGTCCTTGCTTGGAATCATGGTTCACGCACTTCACCGCAACCTCCGTCTGATTCGAAAGCGTGGCTTTAAAAACACGACCGAACCCGCCGGAGCCTAAAAGATTTTCATTCGAAAACCCATCGGTAGCTTGTTTAAGCTCGTCATAAGAATATCTATGAGGCCAATACTCGAGTTCCCAATCTTCGATCTCATCTTCACTTTCGTCCCTCAACTTTTTCCTGATCAAATACAATCCAGATCCGCAAATAATTGCGAAAGCAACACAGGCAACGACGATCCCGGCAATGGCACCCGGCGACAAAGAAGAAGAAGACGGTGATTCTATAAAAAACTGAGGCAAACCGGTGGTGTTAATCTCTCGAAGAACGCCGGTGTCGCTCAAGCTCCAAGCTAAAACTCTCTGTGCCTCGACCCACTGAGTCTTGGAGGCGGAGAACCCGACAAACATCTCACTAGCAACATAGTTAGCGATCACCGGATCTTTATAATTAAGCGTCGGCCTCGAGGGTTTGGGAACTCCGACGGGGGCAACGGTGACGTTGATCTCAAAATTTAAGCCATCGAAATCAATCCAAGCGTGGACATTTTGACCCGTCCGCATATTAAAAGGAACGAAACTACCGTTTGAAGAATTAAAATACTGAGCCGGAGCTGTTTGTGTGGATATAATAGTGTTTAAATCGATCCCTATGTGGTTGCCGTCGGGGTCATTGAATTCCGGATTTTGACCGGTGTCAAACTCGATTGCTAGAAGGGGAGCCGCAGTAGGGGTGGTGGCGTTTGTGAAAATGCCGAAGTATTGGCTAGCTAGAGTGCCTGGAGGGGAAGTGGAGTTGGAGAGGACGAAGCAGAGGCCAAAACCGGGGCTGGTGGATATTTCCGGTAAGACGGAGAAAACGAAGGATGTTGAGAAGGAAGAGAGTGATGAGGAATTAGAAGTTGGCTTCATACGGAGGGTGGTGGGGTAAAAGACGCGGCCGACGGAGAACTGGTTGGAGTCGTTGGTGAGGCGGACGATGGAGGTGTCGATCCGGGCATCGTTGATGAGGGTAAGATTGGTGGCGTTGATGGCAGTGGTGAAGGAATTGAAGAGGAAATCAACGGCAAAAGTGGGAGAGACTAATATGAGGAGGAGGAGGAGGAGGAGGGATGGTGGACGGCGGAGAGGTGGTGGGCATGGCTCCATGGGAGGTGGTAGGTGGGGGTGGATTAGGAAGTTTGATTGTAAAATGAAATAGTCTATATAATAAGCTGACGATAAGCATTATCTTGTTCTTTTACTTTGAAAAATAAATAAAAAGAAAACAAAAGAAAAAGGTCATTTATTGTGTGATGGGTCAACCATTTGGCTTGGTCATTGAGTTAGAATAGGATTAGCCGCCTCAAAAACCAATTCCAAAATCACTGTTAATTGCATTTGCTGGACCTGTCTAATCTCTTTTCAATGTTCCAAAATGACTACTATTCAAAACGACAATTACAGGTTTGTTTGTCTGAAGGTGGCAAACGCCCTGGGTTATTTTAGTTCGAGTTATTTAAAGTTCAGTTTAAGTTTGATTTAATTTTAATTCGAGTCCATAATGATTCGGTCAAATCGGGTTGATTGTTTTTGGGATTCGGATTATTTATCGAGTTAATAGAAGATCGGTTGATTTTTATTCATGTTAACCTTTGGATCAATCCAATTTTCAGATTTTTTTATATATATATATATTTTCCATATATATTTATATATATTTTTTTGATAAGTTGTGTTAATTCACATCTCATTTTTTATTTTTTAATATCTTTTTTTCTATTTCGAGTTGCATTCGATTCGGATGAAATCGGTTTGATTGAAAATCTATTTGGAATTATTTTAGTTCAACTAAAATTCAGATCGGTTTAATTTGGTTTATTTTTATTTTGAATTATCAATCAAATTTATCGGTTTTGATATCAAATCAGTTTAGATCTCAGCTAAAGTTTGGTTGTTCTCGTTTTGTTTCTCAAAATAGCTTCAGACACATACAAAACGACATGACACATCCAAGATTTGAAACTGGGTTTGTAACATGAAAATGAACACTTACCTGCCTTCTCTCTTTCTCTGCGCAGCCTCACCCATCTAAACGACCGAAATGGGGACAAGAAATCTTCCCCTAACGTCAATTTGTCCGGCCAGGATGATTAAAAAGGGTTCGATATTCTTGAAAATGAAAACCATTTGATCAAATTACTATGACTGAAGCTTGTTGAAAGGACAACATGTGTGAAACAGGCTTTGTGGAAACATAACATTGCAGCATTTTACAGAGACCAGCAACAGGGATTTTTTCAAGAGAGTCGTAAGCAAGAGAACCGGTATAATGTTCAACCAGTTTCTTGCTCAAACTCTTCACCCTCGGATTCTTCTGCATTGTCAGCATCGTCATCATCTGCATCATTATCGTCTTCTTTATCGTTATCAGCAGTCGTCTTCCCAATCACAACCAAATTTCTGTTGGTATCCCTGATTTCATTCAACTGCAAAAAAACAAATTACACAAGTGTCAAACAAAACAACAGTGGCAAACACATTAAACTGCCTCAATAAACATCAGCTTCTACTAATTTCTAACAATCCAAATCCAATCACATACTCTTATCGAGTTATATGGTAAAGATATGTATGTTACTGACGTCATAAACTACTTGTAAATTTGTAATCCGACATGATAATTCATGAAGAAGGAACATAAAGGGAGAGAGAAAAAGCTTTCTCCATTCTTTCAAGTTGATTGCACTCTATCATGAAAGGGAACTAGAAAAACATGTAATCACCAACTAATCTAATTTCAAGTTAAGTCCTGGAATCCAACACTTTTAACTCAACTTCTAATCTGTTTTTGTGCCGAAACTTTCAACCTAGCAACCGAGCACAATTAGGGGAAGGACAAGCAAAACAAAAAGTATAAGAAATCATGGTTTTTTATACAAGTTATTTGTTAAATTTGATTAAATGCAGCCTGTTCAAACCCCTGCAGTGAAACTTTTAAATGACATGCAGCCTAGGGTTTCAAGTGGACCATTGCAGCACTTTAATTTGTTAAAATGATTTTTGAATTAGGACAAGGCATCCTACCTTAAAAGTATCATTCAAAAAGCTACAAGGCTTTATATTTTATCATCAACAATGATAATGCGAACTAAATTCTTGTTCAAAAGAAGGCTAAGAATTTTATTGAGTAGCTTCCTCTACAAAATGCATTACATGGCACACTCACTAAATCACCAGAAAGACAAATTTAGCTCTATCTGTATTTAAATTCAAGCAGCAAAGAGAACCTCCAGCGGATCCAATGCATACTCAGGTAGACAAATGCCAACCCTGAAATCTGAATTTACTTTTTTTAATTATCTATTTTATTAATTACGTCCATCCTGAGCGCCTAAAATTTTATAAAATTATAATCAAAGGTAGACAAACTCAAAAATGTTTCTTTAAGTTATCTATTTTACTTGAATAAAAAAATTATCTATTCTACTGATCTTATCTATTTTAAGATTTTATTTTTCATGCATATAAATTAGGGAAACAGTCCTAAAAATGACCATTCTAAAAATATACGAAGCCAATGCCTTATAAATACAGATTCAGGGAGAAACAGACGGCAACACAATTCATATTAAATCGAGCATTCATTAAACTGCCCAATTAACATGATATGATCATTTTTTTCAAAATAATTTATTCGTTACAATACACCAATTAAAATTGCATGATTGTTTTTTTTTCTTTGAGATAAAAAAATAAATAAAAATACAAATAATTTCTTCATTTCCGAGAAAGCAAATAAAAAGTTATATTTATGTGAGGGGGAAAACCCTAGGAGAGGGGGATTTGGAATTTGAAATTACCTTGTCTTCGAGATTAGATTCCTCCATGGCGAGAAGGAGCTCCTCACTCTGGTGTTGGGGACATTGAGAAGGAAGCAGATGCCGGAACAGCCGTCGCCGTAGATGGGAACTGCGTCATGAACGCCGGGAATTGTAGCATCCTCCCTTTTCTATTCTAAATGTAATTAATTTTCAAAATAACAACATGAGGGGCGTGGCTGTTTAAATTTACATGTTTTATCCTCGGGCATTTTGCGATAATAATATTGTTGAGTTTTTTTTTATTTATTTTATAATTTAAGGCTATTGTTATTAAATTTATGAAATAATTAACAGTTTGTTGAAATGATCTGCAATGAAAACTGCAGTTGGCTTGTAATGTTAATGATTTCCCTGTAATTCGTTGAAATTCGACTTGCAGTATTGGTGATCTCCCTAAACATGTTCATATATTTTTATAAATAAATAAAGATTAAAATATATTAAATATTAGAGTAATTATTTTATGCACAAATATTTGTATAAATTTTATTTGAATTTCTTTTTAAATCGAGTCGAGTTTATAAAATTCGAGTCAAATTTTTGAATTTTTGTACAAATTTAATTGTATATATATATTTCTATATGTATATAAAGAAAATCTACATGAATGCAAATTTAATTGCATATAAAAGTTGAGCAAAACATATATTGATTCCAATTTAAAAACATACTACAAAAATAAAAAAATAATATACATATATATTTCTTCATATTTTCAAAAACAATAAAATTATGAAATAAAAATTAAAAAAGAAACAAAAATAAAATATAAGAAAATAAATAAAAACTAGCATCACGATAATTACTAAAAATTTGACGGTGTTATCGCTGATTTTTTTTCATAATAACTTTATTTTAAAAAATTTAAGTAGAATTTAAAAACCTAAAATCGAATCTGTTGTTATATATATTTTTGTCTAAATTCAAAAAATAAAATCTTCTAGTAGTTTATAACACAAATCAAAATTTCCAAAAATATCACCATAAGAGTATTACACAAGCCCTGTCAGTTTTCCCTCTCCTTCTTCTACAGTTTTTTTTTATTTATAATTTTATCCGAGTATGTATAAATTAAATTATTAAAACTTAAATTATCTGAATAAAATACGTCATATTTTATCACCGAAACACACCTTAATTTTCACTCTACAGTTTTTCCAGTCTATCTACAGGCGCAATATAATATAATATGATAAAGAAAATACTAATAGCGTGTCCCTATACTAACGTATCCACGTATCTCCGGCTGAGGCATAGAGAACATTGTCGGGTTGACCTTCACTTTTCAGACCCCAGTCCCAACGCTTTAAATTACAAACACAAGCCGCACGTCGAAATCAAAAGCCCTGTCTTTAAAATTTGATCCTTTTCACCTCACCGTGATGAGGCTTTACGTTTACGTGTTGCAAGCCAAAAGACCTGCCCCTTCAGACCACCTACGTCAAACTCCAAGCTGGCAGGCTCAAATCCAAGACCAGGACTTTGGCCAACACCTTCAGCCCCGTCTGGAACGAGGAGTTTGTTTTCAGAGTTCATGACGATGTCGGCGCCCAACAACTTGTTGCTTCCGTTTTTCACCTCCAACATGATGCTGCTTTCTTCAATGCTTCCAAGTGTTTGCTTGGACGCGTTGCTATTCCACTTAGCTTGGTTGCTGATCAGCATAATCAGACCTTGCCTCCTACTTGGTTCCCTCTTCACAAAACCAAGACTGGGAGCTCCATTGCAAAAGATTCTGGTCACTGCTCTCTGCTCATTACTTTTGCCTCTTTTTATCTTCTTATGGTTCTGTGTCAATGTTGATTTTATCTTTAAAATGATTCAATGAAGGTTATCTATATGACTATATGGTTGCTGCTACTTACTGGTCTCTAGTCTCTAGTCTCTACAATTAGAAAACTGTAACTGAAGTTGAAGTTGAATTTGTGTGCATATACCATTGTTATATCCTACATCTTGCCTATATTTTTAATTTAATTTATTCCTGGATCAAGAGTGGTTTTGAACATGTACAATAGGTGCAACCTAACATGTATCAAAAAGTACTCGAAATGAGTTATGTAATAGTATATATAATTTTTTAAAGAAATTTTTCTAAAAAATTAGAGTTGTTAATCCAAATGTGTTGATGTTGATATTAAAAGTGGGGATTTTGTTTCAAAATATATCAATGCCAATTTTTTAATTTGATTTTTTGATGTTTGAGTATTTTTATCTTGTTTGAAGTTACTAACATTTTTAGACTTTTATTTGAAAAAATTTTCTTTCTTTTTTATATCAAATATGTTAAAGGGAAACTGTCATCATCAAAATTTTTAAATGAAAAAGACTTTTAGATTTGTTTGAAAGTGGGGCAAATTTATAAATTAATTATTTTTAACAAAATTTAAATAAGGGGACAAAGGTGAAAAAATATGCTAAATATCTCTGTCCCTGTATATGTATATTCTGGTTTAGTCTTCTAGCAGAACTATGATGGATTTAATTATATCCATCTTTGCTTTGATTGTGTCTGCTTTATACGTCACATTCTACTTATGCAGCAAGGGTTCGATTTTCAATAATGAATTTACAGTATGTTTTTGTTGATCAATGCAGGAAAAATTCTTCTCACCCTTTCTTTGCTTGGAAAAGGGCATGATCATTCGATCAACCATCTTCCTCATGCACAATCCGACATTTACCACGAGGAAGATGACGAATTCGAAAGATCCTGCAAAGTATCTCAAGACATGTTTAGTGCCAAAGCTCCATGTCTGAAAATCACCAAAGGAATGGTGAAAACTATTACAGGACGGCTTGACAAGATTGTTCCATAAGAACAAAGAAGTCTTGAGAATGGATGATTTGCCATCGGACTTCTCCTCTACCGTATCAGATCATGAGGAGGAACACTCTGATTGCAGCTTTGAAGAAGCAATAGAATTGATGCCGTTAGAGCACAACCAAGATGATATTCCTGAAAACCTGGATGGAGGCGTCCTTGTTGATCAGATGTACATATTATCCCCATGTGATATAAATAAGTTTCTATTTGCACCTGATTCACAGTTCTCGAAAGATCTGGCACAGCTGCAGGGAACAGCAGATGTCCAGGAGGGGCCATGGACGTGGAAATCCGAGGATGTTTTGTGTCTAACACGAGTTGTTACGTACTCGAAAACTGCAACAAAGTTAGTAAAGTCTGTTAAAGCAACCGAAGAGCAAACCTATGTCAAAGCTAGTGGACATGAATTTGCCATCCTGGTAACTGTAAGTACTCCTGAAGTTCCGTATGGAAGTACATTCAAGATCGAGTTGCTTTACAAGATAATGCCTGGACCGGAGGTACCAACAGGAGAAGAATCTTCTCATCTCATAGTATCATGGAGAGTTGATTTCCAGCAGAGCACGATGATGCGAAGCATGATCGAAGGAGGAGCTAAGCAGGGACTGAAGGAGAGTTTTGATCAGTTTTCTGATTTGCTAGCTCAGAATTTGAAGATTCTGGATCCCATGGAATTATCAGACAGGGATCATATGCTGTCAGCTTTGGAAACAGAACACCAGTCGGATTGGGAATTGGCGATCGAATACTTTGCGAATTTCACCGTTGCTTTCACCGTTTTCGTGATTTTGTATTTCGTGTTGCTTGTTTTACTTTGTGATTCTTCCAAAATCCAAGGCTTGGAAATCGATGGACTTGACTTGACTTGCCTGATAGTTTGGGAGAGCTTCTCACAAGTGGGATTTTAGTTATACTTTTGCAGCGTGTGTACAACATGGTTTCTCACTTCATACAAGCTAGATTGCACAGAGGTGACTAATGACTATTACCTTACTTATCCATACTTCACAATCACAACTTAACTTACATGTTTCGATTTACGTTAACAGGAAGCGATCACGGAATCAAAGCACAAGGCGACGGATGGGTTCTCAGAGTAGCTTTGATGGAGGGTGTTAATTTGGCATCCCTGAACTCAACAGAATCTTTAGACCCTTATGTCGTTTTACCTGCAATGGAAAAACAAGAACAAGCTCTGTCAATCTACAAACTCATGATCCTCAATGGAAAGGTAATTTTTCAAAAAGACGTTTTTGGTAAATTCTTCGAAAGATATTTGTAACCTGTTTCGATGATGATACCATGCAGAGATACTTGAATTTGATGCCATGGAAGAACCGCCATCAGTCTTGGATGTCGAAGTTTTTGATTTCGATGGTCCTTTTGACCAGGCTGCCTCGCTTGGGCATTGTGAGATCAATCTTTTGAAGCATACACCCTCAGAACTAAGTGACTTGTGGGTCTCCCTTGAGGGAAAACTTGCCCAGCCTTCTCAATCAAAGTTGCACTTGAGAATATTTTTGGACAATAACAAAGGAGTTGAAGCTATAAAGGAATATTTAACAAAGATGGAAAAAGAAGTAGGCAAGAAGGTTAGACTGAGAGACATTTTACAGAAAATAATCATTTAGTACAATAGTTCATTCATCCATAAGGGTGTTTATTTGTGTAACTTCAATTTTGCAGTTGAATCTACGTTCACCTCACAAGAATTCGACGTTCCAGAAACTATTCGGATTGCCGCCTGAAGAATTTCTTATCAATGACTTCACATGTCAAGACTGTAATTACTTATTTTTGTAAATACTATAGTTATATTAAGTAATTACACTAATTATTATATATGTTAGTGTGTACGTATTATTGTCTGTGTGTACGTGTGGTAATATGTATGTATAAGTATGTATGTTTATATGAGTGAGTATTGTATGTAATATTTGAATATAAGTACGCATGTACGTATGTTTGCATGTATATGATATTTTAATTGTTGCTATTATTTATATGTATGCATGTGTGTATGAGTGGTAGTATGTGTACGTATTATGATATTATATTGTATGTGTGAATTAGTGTATTTAATATGTACATGTATATATTAATGTGTATTATTATTATATTTTGTTATTATTAATATGCTAAACGGGTTAGGATCTAAAATGGATCAGAATAAAATGATAAAACCCATATATTAACTGTCCAGTCCATTACATATTAAAAATCCAAGTCACAATATTACAAGGCCCTATCGACCCAGACCCATATCTAATAAAAAACCCTAATTTAATCTAATGTATCATTTTCTTCATGCAGTTGCCCCACCTGAGCCGTTGGATCAAGATTTGATCCAACAGCTCAAATCAAAAGGAAATCAACCATTCATCTGTCGTATGGATTCACGCACTGGCCTTCTGACTTCCTACGAGCGCTTGTGATGCATGTGCTAACTCTTCAGATCATCATGCGCCACGTGTCGTCATCAGAGGGTAGCCGCTGACCACGTCGTCTTGCATATCTAATCTCGACCGTCAATCTTGAGAAATTTCTACCGTTGGATCGAATCTGATCCAACGGTCAAGAATGAAGCTGACCGAGAGATCATCCATCTTCTCCGCTACGCGACCTCACCGTCGTTAATCCCGCTGCCGCTGTACGCTCACCGAATCTCCCTCACCAACCGAACATACCAAAAACAATAAAAAAACAGAGAAAGTCAGATCCAATAGTCAACCACAGTTCAAGCAATTAAAGTTTGCTCATCCATGTAAACAAGGCAAAAAATGAGAGAAAGAAGAGCATATATATTTATGTAATCAGATCCAATGTAAGGAGAAAATTTTCGGAGGAAATAAAAACTCAAAAAAACATTCTCAGAGGTATCATTCTTTTTTTTGCATATATTCGAATCCAAAAAGAATAATAACAGATAAAAAAGGAAAGAGAAAAGATTATACCTTTCACTGTTTTGGTGTCGGACCGCCTTGCATAGTGGTCGAAGGCGGTGCGCCGATGAACGTCACCAATCTTTTCTTCTCGATCTTCAAAATAAAAAAAACGAGTAAAAGGGAGTTTTTTTTCTTAAAAAAACTAAGGTCAATTTTAAAGTCAGAGGAAGGAAGGGTTATTTTGGGTACTTTTTGGTTTTGTCGGCGCCGACTAGCAGCGGCCGACGGAATAGGGGATAGCGGCCCGTGGCCGATTTTTGAGTTTATCCCAATCTTTTAACTTTCGGTTGAGAGAAAAATAAAAGAGATGAACGGCATATTTTTAAGGGTTTAAAAAATGAAAAAAGGTTCATTTGAACCTAATATAGCCTTTATGCAGGCAATTAATTTTTTAAAATTGGGTTAATTACGGAATAATCCTTCCGCCCCAGAATATTTGCACATAAAGGGCTTCCTCATGGTTTATTTGCATGATGAATCCTCCTTTATTTTTAGTTTTTTTTTTCAATTTCGTCCCAAATTAAACGAAATCAGTTTTTCAAAGGGTAAATTACCCCGAAGTCCCTCCGCCCTTTTATTATTTTCAAATCTTCTCTGCCGCAAGGTCTAATTACCCATTTGGTCCCTCTTTGTTTTAATTAGTTTACAATTAAGTCTCAAATTTGTGTTTTATTCTTTTAAGGGTAAATTACAGCTTTGATCCTCGTTCCTTTTTACAATTTTTAATAGGTCATTTCCTGTTATTTCAAAAATGTTTCTTTTATGTTTTAATTTGATTATGGTCCTTGTTCTTTCTATATTATTTAATTCCAGCTCCTTATTTGATATATATGTTTAAGTGTTTATTATATTTGATATTGCTTAAGTTTATATGTGTTTGTTCATATGTTTATTATTTGTTGTTCAATATTTATTATTTATGTTGTTTTTAACATGTTTAATATAATGTTGTTCGTATTGTGTTTTGTTATTATTGTTGTACTCATTTTTAGTTATTATTCGATATATGTTTCATTAGTTATTAATTGGTGTTTATAATATGTATATATTACATGTTCAAGTAGGAATATACATATATATTTAGTATATTTTTGTGTATATTATATATACATATACTTATTATGTTTACTAAGTCATATAAATTTATTTATTGTAATGCATTTTCTTTAATATATATTTTATATATTATAATGTATATACATATTATTTTATTTTCGTATATTAACGTATAGTAAATATTATATGTTTTTTTACATGAATGAATGTTTGTTTTAATTATGTAAATTTACCTTTCCATATTTTTTGTTATTTAATGTTTTTTTAATTCATGTATTTTAATTTACCATGTTTTTATTCACCATATTTATTTTTATAGTAGCCTTAGGCCCTTTATCCCAGTATTCTAGTAGGAGTGTCATCCCATCTTCGGGAGTCATCTCTTTTGGTACAGTGGATCGAGACAAATTTTTAAATATTCTAAACTTGCCTTTTAGGAATTAATAATTAAATTAAATCGATTTTTATGCTTTTTCTTAATAAATACGATACGAACCTATTTGGTACTAATTTTAGGCTGTATGAGGTGTTAATCCTTTCCCATTCGTAACTAACTCTCGAACCCAATTTTTAAAAAATCTATAGTTTTTATTTTTACGGTGTATGACCTGCCAAAGTGACCGATGACGACTCCGTTTCTAAAATACAATCTTTTTAAAAAATCTCCCTTTTAAATATTTTTCAATAAAACCAGGAAATACCGAACATAATTTCTCTTAATTTTTCGTAGCGGCTTCGGCCCAAATATAGTCGCTACAAAGACAAGACCCATTTTTCAGTTGAGTGCCATTTGTGTCTGAAGTGTAAAGTTGGGAAAAACCCTAGGTTTTCGATCTTCCTGATTCCCTCATTTTTGTGCTCCAAATCCAGTCAAGTATGCTCGGCTCTTGATTTTTGGTTGTGGTTTCGCCTTTTATTATCTCATCGTCGACTTCTCTATTTCGTTGGTCAGTCTTTTGTGTGTTGCCTCAGCTCTCAGAATGGGCTCCTTAGGTGATTTCTTTGCCTTGCAGAGATTCTCATCACTCTTCTCTCTCGTCATTGGGTGCTTCTTCTTGGTCTGGATCTCTGACCTTGTCTGGCGGTGCTGTGACACTCAGGTCAGTTTCGTCTTGTCCTCTGGTGTGGTTTTCTTTTGCCCTTCCTTTTGTTTTGTCCTTTTTGAGGGTGTGGTGTGTGCTATCTTTTCTTGCCTCTTTTTGCTATGTCTATTATTGCTTGGAATGTTCGTGGCCTTGAAAATGTTGATACGACTAGAGCTCTCAAGGATGTGATCCTAAAGCATCAACCTCTCATTGTTTTTCTCGGTGAAACTAAGAAGAAACAAAAATATTTAGGGAAACGTAAGACAAAGAATAGATTTTCAGGAAGTTTTTATGTCGATCCCAAAAGATTAGTTGGAGGCTTAGCTCTATGGTGGATTGCCGATGTACATATAAATTTCTTAAAAGATTCGTACAACTTTATAGATGTTTCAGTTTCTATTAGAGGGGAATCTCAATGGTTCTGTACCTTTATCTATGGTCCTCCCCACAAGGAGAAAAAATAATCTTTCTAGTCTTATTTACCAAAGCTTAAAAATGCTCACCCTAGTAACTGGTGCATCCTGGGAGACTCCAATGTCGCCCTCTACCAAAGTGAAAAAGAAGAAGGCGATCCGTTAGATTACTCACAAGCGGGATGTTTTTTTTTTATTTCATGGATGAAACTAGACTTCTCGAGCTCCCAATTAAGGGAGGGGTTTTTACTTGGTCAAATATGAGAAGCGAAGAGCATGCCATAATTGAAAAGATTGACAGAACTTTAATCTCAAATGAGTGGAGTTTGGCTTTAACTAAGGCGATTGGGGTTCTTGAGGCAGCCACAGCTTCGAATCACAACCCCATAGTCCTATTGATCTAGGGTCTAAAAAACAATAGAAGAAAAGATTTCAAATTTGAATCTCGTTGGCTCCTAAAAGATGAGCGCTTTTCCGAGGTCAAGAAAGTATGGGAGAAGGAAGTCCCTCAACCATACCCCCAAGTTCTTTTGAAAAAACTCAAGAGAACTCGATTCAAGTTGAGAAAATGGAGTAAGGTTAAATATGAGAAAAACAGACAAACCATAGGTGATATTAAGAACATGGTTCTTTCTATTCAAAATTCCCCCTTACTTCTCAATCTAAGGAAGAGTTGATCTCCCTGAAACAATAACTTCAGAAGCTTTGGGAAAGTGAGGAATGCTATTGGCATCAAAGAGCTAGAGTTAATTGGCTCAGGCACGGGGATGAAAACACTAAGTTCTTCCACACGATCACTGTACAAAGGCAAAGGCAGAACTCTATCTTGAAGATCAATGATGGTTCTGGAATTTGGCTCGAGGAGGAACAAGCTGTTATATCTCATATCGAGAATCACTTTAAAAAGATCTACTCTAAAGATGATAACATTGATCATGGTTGCATCTCTGATTTAATTCTCCACATCATCTTCAGCGATATTAACTCGGCCTTATGTAAGGATGTCACAGAGGAGGAGATCAAAAAGATGGTCTTCTAAATAAGGGCCCTCAAGTCTTCGAAACCAGATGATTTTTCGGGTATTTTCTACCAGACATTCTGGGATACTATTAAATTTGATGTTATTGCTACTGTTTCGGACTTCTTCATTAATGGTGTCCTTGATCGAGAAGTTAATAAAACCAACATAGTCCTTATTCTGAAAAGGAAAAACCCATCCAAAATTGGTCATTATAGGCCTATTAGCCTGTGCAATTTTTCCCTCAAGGTGTTCACTAAGATTCTTGCTTCTAAACTCAAAATTTTTCTTCCAGAGATTATCCCTCAAACTCAATCTGCTTTTGTCAACGGGGACTGATTCATGATAATATTATTTTGGCCTATGAGGCGTTTTATGCTATAAAAAGAAAAAGGAAAGGTTTGTGTGGGGTTATGGCCCTCAAAATCGACCTCGAAAAAGCTTATGACAAAGTGGACTGGGGTGTTCTCAGGTATATCATGACAAAAATGGGCTTCAATGAATGGTGGTTCAAAGGGCCATGATGTGCATTTCTTTGATTTCTTTCTCTTTTGTCATTAATGGGGAACGACAAAAGGATTTCTTGCCGAGTAGAGGGTTGAGACAAGGGGATCCCTCTCCCTTTTCTTATTTCTATTGGTCTCTAATATTTTCTCATGGCTTATCGATAAAGAAATTTTGAATCATTCTTTCAACTGCTTCAGAATTAGGCGTCGGTATCTGATTATTAGCCATCTTATGTTTGCGGACAATTGTGTCCTTTTCACTAAAACTAACGAGAAGAACTGTGTTTCGGTTAAAAATCTCTTCAATATCTTTGAGAAGGTTACTGGACAGTCGATCAACTGTCAGAAATCCTCCGTTTACTTTTCTCATAACAATTGTCAGAGTAAAAAGTCTGATTTGCAGAATATTCTCGGTTTTGCTATTATGGAAAACGATAGTAAATACCTTGCATTACCCTCTCTCTGGGGTCAAGGTAAAAAGAAAGCCTTGGGTTTTATACTTGAGAAAGTCCATCAAAAGCTCCAAAGTTGGAAGGCAAATCTTCTTTCTCAAGCGGGCAAAGAAGTCTTGATCAAAGTGGTAGTTACGACTATTCTATCGTATATTAAGCAATGTTTTTGACTTTCGTCAACGTTTTGCGATGAAATTTGCTCCATTATCGGGAACTTCTAGTGGAATGGATCAAAGGAGAAAATTCGAGACATCCACTGGCTTAAATGGAGCAAATTGTGTAAAGCTAAGGACTTGGGAGGCTTGGGATTTAGGGATCTTAAATCCTTTAATATTTCCCTTGTTGCTAAACAGCATTAGAAAATTTTAATAATCCTCAACTCGCTTATGTATAGAGTTATAAAAAGAATTTATTTTCCAAGTGAGAATATTTTCCTAGCCCCCCGAGGGAGTAACCCCTAATGGGCTTGGACTAGCATACGTGAGGGCATGAAATTGATCGAGAAATGTTTCATCTGGAGGGTTGGTAATGGCAGATATCTCAATATGGGAGGACCGATGGATTCCCTCGCTTCTATCTCTGGCTATCTTTTCTCCCCAGCCCTATGAGTGTCAGGATTTTTTGGTTTTGGATCTCATTGATATGGATACTTCTGATAAGCTTTTCGCTCTTTTATATAGGGATGGAGTTAAAGCTATTACTTTTATTCTTATCGGAGGTCCCAGCGTGAAAGATGTTCTAATGTGGTCCTTCAATAAAAATGGGGAGTACTAGGTTAAATCGAGATACCACACTATAATATCGAAGGGGGTATGAAACGATAATCCTTGTTCCAGTGACGATCTGAGTTCTGACCCCTTTCTATGGTGATCTATTTGGGGTCTTCATACCCTTCCAAAAATCAAGTCTTTCATTTGGAGAGCCTGTCACAACATTGTTGCTACCAAAGGTGTTCTAAAGTCCCGGTTCCATGGGCCCATTTCTATTGCTTCTTCTTGTCCTCGATGCGGTGATGCTGTTGAAACACTGGAGCATCTTATTTTCTTTTGTCCTTTTGTTCAGGCTATATAGAGGGCTTCAGGTTTTAGCTACTCACAGGATAATCAAGGTTTCTCTTGTTTTTTCAAATGGTGGAGGAAGCTTTCTTCTCTTAACATGAATGAGATATTTTCGGATGGGATCAATCTTTTGGCTTTTCTTTGTTGGCATATTTGGAAGTCAAAGAACTCTTTCATCCTCTCTTCGCGTGTGGATTCACCCGTGGAGGTCTGGAATAGAGCCGAATCTGCTTATCATGATTTTTGTGCTTGTAATGCTACTGTACCTCCTCCTCTTTCTCCCCATCTCGCCCGCACCTTCATGCTTGGACTCTACTTCCCTTGAATTTCGTTAAGATTAATTGTGATGCAGCCCTTGACTCTTATAATGTTTTAGCTTGTGTTGCTTTCATTTCAAGGAATCATGCTGGTACGATTTTGGGGTGGTTCTCGTCTTCTCCCTACTATTTTTGTTTCGATCGCAGAAGCTACTGTTGTCCGTTTGGGAGTCACTGCGGCTGTTGAAGCAGGTTGGGAGAAAGTGATCATGGAATCTGATAACGCTGGTGTTTTCTCTCGAATTAACTCCAACTTGCTTAATGCATGGGAGTTAGCTGCAGTTGAGAGATGTTGTCATTGTTTCATCGCTTCCTCTTCTTTCTTTTTCGTATGTGAATCACGAATGTAACAAGGCCGCGGATTGGGTAACAAAGAATAGTCTAAAGGGTCTTTGTCCTACCTCCTGAACTCTTTGCCCCCCGTACGGCCTTGGTCTCTCTTTTGTAATTTACCTTTTTTAATCTAATCCTTCCTTTTCAAAAAAAAAAAAAAAAGACCAGAATCTATCTCAAATTCAGCATTAGCATCCCGCAACCTTAATGAAGATAGTCTAATTGTTTGTTAGGGAAAAACTTTTCCTTTTCTTACGGGATAGATAATTTATAGATATTCCAATTTAGTAAAAGAAAAATAACAATTTATTCTTTTGGTATGCTCACTTTTCAGGGCATGATCACGTTCTTCTAGGAATGTTAGGTTCCTTTTGAAATTAGTTTTTCATGAGGACGTGATTCTTTTAAATAACAGTGAAAATTTTGATAAATTGAGAGAATGTGGTTCATGTAATTGAAAAATGACAAAATATACATTTAATATATATTTTGTTGAATTTTTTAAATCGTCCTACTGAAAAAGATATGATTATCCATAGGAGACTCTGACTCGAATAACATGTTGCAAAATGTATGTTTTACTAAAGAAAAGTGAACATATATCTTTGTAAGATCACATCAGAATTAGATCTTAAAAAATAAATTTGTGTATTAGATTAACTAATGATTTCAAATGAAGTATTATAGTGTTAACAATGGTATACAAGTGATTTGGAAAAAAAGACTTAATTGATACATTTTTACAAATATGAAAGGTGACCTAAATATAATCTTACTCATAATTGAGTGACCAAAGTATAATTTTTATTAAATAGATGACCCAAATATAATCTTACTTATAATTAAGTGACCTAAATATAATTTTTAATAATTAATCTTACTAATAATTGAGTGACCTTCATTGTAGTTCAGCCAAAGAAATTATATTTGCTTAACGGTAATAGAACTTATATGATGTACAAGAACCGAACCCATTTTACCTGAAAGCCTCAAAACAGTTAAAACTTGGAAATCTCCGACCATTCACTGTGCAAAACTTCTAAAAGCTTTGCACTGATTATTTTCCCTTCTCCATATCCTCCGTCCCTGAAAATGGAGCCCCAGCTGAAAAGCTACCCGCTCCTGTCCTACGTTTTGTCCCGCCTCCCATCCATCTCATCCTCCAAACCTCACTCCGATCCTCCCTTCGACCTCGAACAACCACCGCCCACCGACGCCTCCTCCTCCATTCCGCCACCGATCGTGGACGAAATGCCCAACCTTTCCCATCCCAAAGTCCTCGCTTTCATGACCCATGCTATCAACGACGTTGCCCGAACCCGCTCCGTTCTCCAAACCCTCGGGGCACGACCCGACCACGAGTCCGTCGACATGGCTTGTTCCAAAGTCGCCGAGATCGACTCCGGCCTCTCCAAATCCATCGAAGAACTGGTCCTCTCTCCTCGACCTGCCGAAGTGGATCAAGCCGAGTGGCGCGCCCACTTAGCCGAAAAAGAGCAACGGATTCGACAAGAAGCCGAAAAAGAAAAATCTATGTACAAATCGATATTGCAATTGGACGAAATGCACGAGGCGTACGAGAAGCTTGTGAAGCAAGCGGAGGAGAGGTTGGTTAAGATTTATGAGAAGGCAGGAGAAGTGGAGGAAAACTTGGTGCAAATTGAGGAGACCAATCCGGAGGTTGTTGGGATACTGAAGGAAGCACAAGGGAAAGGATTGGAAAGAGTTGATTTGTGTGGAAGGAAGCTCAGGTTTTTGCCTGAAGCCTTGGGGAAGATCAGTGGCTTGCTTTCGCTTAATCTTTCCGGTAATCAGCTTGAGGTCTGTTCTTTTTTTTTTTCTTCTTGCTTGCTTTGATTTCTTCTTTTCGGCTTTGATATATATTGAATTGATGATCAATGGTGTAACAACTACCAATTACTTTTCTATTGTCCGTTTATGAAATTCAAGTCGAGTCTAGTTGTTCGATCATCCATTCAAATTTAATTGTAAATATTTACGATGTTATGGTACTAATTCTTCCTATTTAAAAGATTTTTTATAACCATATAGGATATACATATGTAATTCTGTGACATACTGATCCACTAATTACTATAAAATTTCGAGTTATTTGAGTAAAAAAACCTCAGTTTTTTCGAGTAGGGTTGAGTTTTGCCCACCCCTTGAATAGATTGCATCATTGCAGAAGTTGTATCGACTATAGACTCCCTTAACCCTTTAACAATAATATATTGCATTCTAGTGGTATTTGGTATATTTCATGTCCCCTTGTAAATAATCAACTGGACTCGTGGATTCTATACTCTTAGGAAACAATCCTTAGCTATTATGTTTTGACAATTAGTGTGCAGATATCAGAGATGAAGCTTTGAACTTCATTCAGACTAGGTTCCAAGTCTGTTGGCACCATGTCCAAGGTTTTTGAACCTTGTTGTAAACCCTTCCCCCATCCCCGAAAGTAGTATTTTTGTGCTTGTTTCAGTTGGAAAAACTTTAAGGAATAACATGTCATCCCTGCTACTTGGAATCGCTAGCGCTTATGTTGCTGACAGAGTTATTTACCGATCAATGGTGTAAGAACCAATTAGTAGTTTTTTTATCATCAGTTTCCCTGTTATATTATTGTCCATTTCTTCATACTCCCTTAAACCCTTAATAACCATATTTCTTTCCAAGGATGTATGCTTCAGTTCATCTCCCATAGTAAATAATCAACTGGACTTGTGGATTCAATATTCTTAGGAAACAATCCTACGTTATTATGTTCTGACAATTGGTCAGTGGATATCAGAGATGAAACTTTGAACTTGATTCAGACTTTATGTTTTTTGTCGGATAACAATTAACCTTAATGATGAATAAGACTTGTCTCTGTTTTCCTGTTCTGTAATTAAAAGGAATAAGTTAAGTGATTGACTTGTTCTTGTATAGGCATTTTAAATCTTGGTGTTGAGTCTATATTTTAGTTTCTCTTTGAATCTGACTAACCTTTAGGATGATACAGGTTATTCCTGACTCGATTGCTGGATTACAAAAACTCGAGGAGCTTAACGTTTCTTCGAATCTTCTGGAGTCTCTGCCAGACTCGATTGGATTGCTTCAGAACTTGAAAATCTTGGATGTCTCGGGAAATAAACTGAATGCCTTACCTGATTCCATTTGTCACTGCTGGTAATTGTGGTTTTATCATTTTAAAACAAATTGTTTTTGGTCATTATCATTGCTAAATTTGACATCAATTCAGATCTTTGATAGAATTGGATGTGAGCTTCAACTCCCTCTTGTACTTGCCAACTAATCTTGGGAATGAATTGGGGAATCTACAAAGGCTTTCTGTTTATTTGAACAAGCTCCGATCCCTGCCAACTTCTATTTGTAAGTTGAGGTCTTTGCGTTTTCTGGATGCCCACTTCAATGAACTCCGTGGACTTCCGGATGAAATTGGGAGATTGACAAATCTTGAGGTCCTCAACGTGAGGTGCAATTTCTCTGATCTGACAGAACTTCCTGAGACACTTGGCAAATTGACCAATCTTAAAGAGCTTGATATCAGTAACAACCAAATCAATGCTCTTCCTGATTCATTTGGCCGGCTCGACAAGCTGACGAAACTGAATCTGGATCAAAATCCTCTTGTGGTTCCACCTAAGGATATAATAGACCAAGGGGTTGATGCTGTGGAAGTTTTCATGGCAGAGAGGTGGGTTGAAAAACTTGCTGACGAATAAAGAAAGAGCATGATGGAAGTAAATGAAGTGGAAGAGACTGGGTGGTTGACACGCAGTACCTCTTTGTTGAAGAGCTATGCTTCAGTTGTCGGTGCAACTGTATCAGGGTACCTTGGAACTGCTGGTCCCAGGGACCCGCTTCTGGATGAGGCGCGATGATTTCACTGTCACCTTCAATTTGCTGCCGATTTCAGTTATTCGAGTTTTTCCTCACCCTCAATGCCAGCTTTAGGTCAGGCCAGGGTTGAAAAGGTAACAAATTTTGTTCTTGTTCTGATTCAAATGAGAGTTTTGCTGGAAAATAAAATGCAAAGAACCTTGACATATTATCCGGGCACCTTGGAGCTGCCGCTCCTAGGCCCTTTTCTGGATAAGGAGGGATGATTTCACAGCACCTGCAGTTTGCTGTCAATTGAGATTCAAGCATTCAATTCCAGCTTTAGGCCAGTGTTGAAAACGTAACAAATTTTGTTCTTGCTCTGATATTTGAGATTCTGGATTGCAGGAAAATCAATCGGAAAGAACCTTGTTATTAAAATTTTCACATTATCTTTAATGTGTATGCATTGTAGTTGGCCTAAATGGTACTGGTGTGGATCCCTTTGCATTTTATGTTATTCAAAATTTGGCTACAGAAGAACGTGTTCTTCAATGGTTTTTATTTTTTAGTTGTGGTTGTTTATAGATGGAATTTGTTGGGTCATATTAAAATTATAGGACGATGCTATAACAGAACCTGATTCCTGAATGATTGATAACCAGGTTCGTACCATGATGTTATGCTAGAACCCTAAACTCTCTCTCAGCCTGAGAAAATTAAACAACACATGAAGAAATTAGAGGAAATGATAAATGGTTGGATTTGGACAACTTGTTTGTATGCAGATCTTGGATAAAGAATTGAATCCATTGTAGAAGATATATTTAGGGTGCGGCTAAAAAATAGCGGTTTAGGTTTTAATCTAAATTTACCAACTGGATAATATTTTAGGTTAAAATCAAAATTTTTATCACTGAGTAACATTTTAGATTGGAACTGAAATTCCTAACATTTTATGTTGCAACTGAAATTCTTACCAATTGAATAATATTTTACTAAAATTCTTACCAATTGAATAACATTTTAAGTTGGATTCTGTCTTAGGTAAAAATTTAGATTGGAGACTGACTTAATTTAGTTGCACCTTAAGGTGCCGCCCTTACAAATCTTCTATTGTCTTTTTGTTCTATTGAATAAGAATTTAGATCGAAGACACCCTTAATTGGACAAGATGTTTCAAAGGGTCATTGTTCTATAATTATTGCTTTGTGATTTATTGATCGACTAATTCAAATTAAATATTATAATTTTTTAATGAAAATTATTACTCTAATCTAATTTGTTCTATTCATGTTATAATTAGTAACTAGATATTTAATTTTTGGTTCATGCCAAATATGCCGTTTATGAATGAACCAGAAAAAAGAAGACACTGGTCCTGTATGCTTAGGAAATAAAAGGGTGCTTAGTCTTAACGTCATCTCTTGTTGTGTCCTGTGGCTGTCACTGTTCCAAATGTCCCCACTTTGTTCCACGCCAAGATTGTTACGTCCACCTCCCTTTTATCACATACCCCTATACATTTTCTTCCTTTTATAAAGAAAAGCCCTTCAATACCCGTTGTACATGAATCATGGTATGCTAAGTTACACTCATCTTAATCACATACATACTATGATACAAGAGTGGGTATATCTTGGATCTATGTTCAATCTATACATACCTATTAGATCATTAAGATAATTGGCAACACTTGTGCCTGCCTTGTTATTCCACCCAACAATATCGTCTACCTGAATTCTCTCCTCGATTGCACTCAAATCTTGTTGGTAATGAAATCATAGTTATTAATGTCCCCTTAAGGTTGAGAAAAGGAGCCCCTAGCTTTAGTATGCCATGCCTGATGCGGTTATGCCTTTTTGCCTTTGGCTTTCCTTCAATCTCCGTTGTTGTGGTGGATAGTGTGGGAATATCAATGCACTCTGTGTTCCAGACCCAGTACAGGGCATGCGGGAATCTAAGGTTACCCTCTGTTTACTACATACATGAATTTCACACTGTCCTCAACTCTGCCCTTCCTATTTATACTTTCTCCACTTGCTGCAATATACATTCCATCTTCTTCTTCTTCTTCTTCTTCTTCTTCTTCTTCTTCTTCTTCTTAATCCTCCTCCTCTATGCAGGAGCTTAAGTCTCGGTTTCTTTCTATGTTTGCTCTGTGAAGGTTGAAACAAACTTGTAACATGATGGAATACTGGTGATCCACCATGCACAGGGGAATCAAGCACTCATGGTCCGATTCACATGCATTCATTCATCCATTATTCTTTTCTCATCAAATTTACCATGTTTTAATTAAGACAATAAGCATCAGTAGCATGTAATAAAGGCTCCATTTCTGTTGCCTTAATCTCTGCGTTTTGCTGTACTACTCTTTCACGTTTCGTCATTCCAGTGTGCATAACCGAAAATAGATGTTTCTCTCCTACTTTCTGCTATTTAATGTTCAATTTGTTATTTTGGTTTAGAAAAAGATCCTTGAATGATCTCAAGTTACTAATTTCTTGTGTCAATGATTATACGGAAATATCCAATTTATGTGTTTAGTTTACGATTGTAGTTGTAATCTGAGATGTTTTCTCTTTTTAATAAAACCAGCATTTCTATATATATATGTGGTATAAACTAAGATCATCTGTTGTTGATTTGGGTTGATTCCTTTGTTCTTTATTCAGAGATGAGAATTTAGTCAAGTTTCTTTGTCAAGAAAAGAAAAGAATTAGTTAAGTTTCATTGAAGACGATTGCATATTCTTGCGTGGCCTCATTATGTTTTGTATTTATTTTTAAGAATTCAATTGAGGTTTCGAAAGTTGTTTCTAGTTTTGAATTTTGTTTGGCTCGAAGGAAAATAAGGTGACAAAATTGAAGATTTGATTCCAAGGGATGTGTTGATAATGTCATGAGAATGAAAGGGGTTTTTATTTAATGTTTTAGGGACCAAACTAAAAAATATAAAAATATTAAGGGTCGTTTTTTACAATTATGGATTAAATTAATAAAATGTATAAATAGTGAAGGCTAAATTTATTATGTCAATTATTTAACGATTATGTCATCCTTCCGTTAAATATTAACTACTAAAAACTAAAATGATATAACGATTAATTTAGTGTCAAAAATATAATTTTTAAAATTGAGCAACAAAAAATATAATCTTACTATTACTAACTATGAGCGTAGTTTACCATTAAATTTTTGACGAAAAAGGTTTTTCTTTTTATTTAATTAATTAAAAGGAAATTAAAACAATTTAAATTTAATTTTGTAAAATAAAATAACTGAATATTTTTTCTTTAAAAAAATCCTGGTCCCGTATTCAATCCGCTAAATATCCAAGTTCACAGGTCAACATAAGTTACAATGTTAGGCTTAAACGAGCGCAGACTAGACCCGGGAAAATCTTAACTTTTTTATTTTAAATTAAATTTTATTTTAAAATTTATTATTTATTTACTTGCAATTAAAAAATGGAGTGAAAATATTCTTAGTTATTAAGGAAAATGAATAAAAAATTAAGATGTTAAAATAATTATAAAAAGAAAATAAAAAATTTAATAAAATTATATTTAATGTATTTTTTAACTATAAGGTGGCCGGAAAAAAATAACATCACAATTTAATTAATAGATATATATTATCTACATAAAATAGATAAAGTTCAATTATTTTATTTGCTTAAATTATTTTACTCTAACATTCTAAACCCCTAATTAATGAAGTTTGATTAAATTAAAAAAATAAATATCAAATCAACGATTCAATGAATTAACAATTACTCTAAGAAAAAATTTAGATATGGGATAGCATGAATTAAGTTTTGTTTTAAATAAACGATAATTTCTTTCCTTTAACTTCAACTAAGTATATTTAGATTATATAATTTGGACTTTTTAGTTGTATTTGAATTGTTATAAATTATATATTTTATTAAAAAAAATCGGAAATTTATCTCAAATAGCATGTGATCTGACTTATAAGTATTCAATCTTCACAAATTGAGGAGAAATTATTATATGGTCCCGGCTCACCACGTCATTCATTGTCTCATCCAATGAGATTCATTAATTTAATGGCATGTAGCAAAGAGGTGAAGATTCACCTTGAAAAAAAATAAGATGGAAAATTATTATTGGATGAGACCATGGATGACGTGGTGAGCCAGACCTATCTAATAATTTTTCCAAATTGAGACACGGGTCAATTTTTATTATTCAATGGGAATCATTAACAACAGGGATTGCCAAACAGGGATTGTAATTCGATTGTCGAAGTGATGGACATGTCTTGTTGCATGTCGAATTGTGTTAGGCTTGGACAGGTTGAATCTTTAAAAGTGACCGGTTCTTCACCCCCCAAGAAAGGCCCTCCTTTATGGGTTGACTTAAGGATGTGATGTTATTTTTCTTTCCTTTCTTTATGTGGGTAAGGGAAAATGTAGATTCCTGTTAATTTGCAACTTACTTTGTGTTTGCAGGGATCAACATAAAAATGTTAGCTGGAGATGATGTCAAAGCATCTAAAATGTTTCCTGTTGTTAGTCGTGTATCGAACTGACCACATTTTTTTGGTGTGAATAGTTTAAACCTGTGTTCTTCTGAATTGAATCCGTAAGTGAGATTAGTTTTGAATTTAGCATACCAGTCTTGTTTCCCCGGGATTTCTACTTATTCACTTGTCTGTTTCAAATTTATTTTCATTTCATTCTTTTTACTTTTGTAGGTTTTGTAAATTTTGCAATGGTAAAAATTCGGTGATATATTCTTAAAATGAATTCTTTTTGTTGGTTCATCATTATCTGCTTGCAGACGAATGGTGTTGTAGTCCCCAAAGAGAAAACTCCATTCATAACTTTTGTCCTAGGTAAATCTTGATCATTGCTAGCGTGAGTAAACAATGCACCGTGCTTACTTTATATACTATCATGGGAAATCACATTTGCGGGCTATGCTTTATGTTTTGGCTTTGGAAGCTTGGGAAGTTCTGCACAATTTTAAACCTTATTTCTCCTTAAAGTTCCTTTCCCATGTTTCGATATATTTATATTTTAGATTCTTTTTTTTTTTGGAGAAGAAAACAAAATTAAAGTTGCAAACTGCACATCCAGGTATACTTGATTCTTTGCTTAACCAAAGGAGAGGTATCTTCTTACCTGGCTCAAACCTTTTGGCCTTTTAAGTGCAGTAAAACATCACAGGTTACATGATCCATAAAATCATTAAATGATTTGGATAATTATATTACATGTCAATTGGCATTTTATTTTGTGGTTAATGCAAATGATATTTGAGTCTGATATACCACTGCTACAAACCTTTTGATAGATCAAAATATCTGTTGCTACATTAAAGGGAACAATGATGTTCAAAACCATAGTCTTTTTACTTGTTTGGACAGTTCTTTGTATCCTACTTTCATATGGAAACAATTTTGACACCAGGTTTTGATACTGTATGTTTGGGGCTGCTTTTATGAAGTGTTTAAATAACATTGTTTGATTTGTAAATTTCTTTCTGGAGCTTGCAATTTATTCAAATCTTTTCCCACCTGCCTTTCAATTTTCAGGTGGCCCAGGTAGTGGAAAAGGTACTCAGTGTATAAAGGTTGTTGAGACCTTTGGACTCAGACATTTGAGTGCAGGAGATTTGTTAAGAAGGGAAATAGCTTCTAACAGTGCAGATGGGTAATTATTTCTCATCGTTGTTTATAGGATCATATTGTTAAATGACTATCGTAATCCATATCCTCTGATGATGTATCTTTGATTTCAGTGCCATGATTCTTAACACAATTACCGTCACATGTGACAGTCAAACTGATACAAAAGGAGATGGAATCAAGTGACAATAACAAATTTCTCATTGATGGCTTCCCGCGTACTGAGGAGAACCGAGTGTCATTTGAACGAATTGTAAGCTATCCCCCCCCCCAATTGATTTGTATGCGATAACTGTGAAAAGAATTGACTATCTGCTTTCCAAATCTGTTAATTATGCGTTCCTAAAATTGTTTGCTTGTAGGGTTGAAGAAACTCTCTAAAAAGTGATATGTAGGAATATTTGGGAAATGATCTTTTTATTAATAATATAACTTTCCTAATGGCATTTGCAGATTGGTGTAGAGCCAAATGTTGTACTTTTCTTTGATTGCCCAGAAGAAGAAATGATGAAACGTTTGCTGAATCATAATCAGGTAAATATAGATTATTTTATGGCATAATTTGAATCAAGTGGAAACCATTTTTTGAAATGTGATGTTTTCTTATTGCAGGGCCGAGTTGATGACAACTTAGAAACAATAAAAAAACGCCTAAAAATTTTTGAGGCATTGAGTCTTCCAGTTATTAACTACTACTCTCAGAGAGGAAAGCTCTATACGGTATACATATGTAAACAAATGTCCTTTCTGGATTGATAGTTGCTTATAGCATATTGGTTATAGTAAGTGAAGCTAATACTTGAAGATCAAGGCAGTTGGAACAGAAGATGAAATATTTGAACAAGTTTGTCCAATCTTTACTGCCTTTGAGGTATGTTCTGCGAGCGCAATGATCCTTTCTATCCAGCCATGCTGTATTATTTACTTGTAACAATAGAAAACCCCATCCCCTTTAAATACCCATCGAGACATCTGTCTCTGCCATAGTGGCAGTGGTTGATATGAGCTAGAAGAGGGAGAATAGTGGCGAGAAAAACATCCGTATCCTCCACCAATTTTAACGTCTATACTAATATTATAATAGGTATTTGAGTTTTGGACCGACTAATTGATTTCTTATTTTATTTGTTTGCAAACAGGCTGTTGGATGAGGTTCTTATTAAACAAGAAAATCACAAAATTTTTGGGCTAAACTCTAAAGATCACCTTCAAAAGTTTCAACTAATAAGAAGAAATGAGGTAAAAAAGAATGTTGCCCATTTTGTTACTACAGCAATGAACTGAAGACAGATGTTTTTGTTACTTTTCTTATATATTGAGAGATAAAGAGACGCATAATGCTGATTGCTGCCTGAAAACTCTCAGTTTTATCTCAATCTCCCTTAGTTTTTACTCAAATAACATGCAAATCTTCATTACTTATTGAAGAAGTTTTCAAGTGCATATTTTATCTCCCTCTTCTTCTAGCTAAATATATTCTGGGGATACGTATAGAGAATTCTTATCGGGACTTGTTTGTTGCCAATTATCCTCTTTGTCCGAAAATGGTTGCCCTTTTACAGGTGCAGCCACACAATTTCCTCCATTTCCAACTCTTCAGAAACAGAAACGACTACAACGAAGAAAGTTCCAACCCACTCCTTATCGGTCTTGTTGATGCCCCCAAACTTATTGCGGTCAAAAACATGGGCATTTCTTCAGAACGTGTTACCAATTGCAATTCACGGTCTTGTTCCCCCAAACTTATTGCGCAAAAACATGAGCATTTCTTCAAAACATTTAAGGTTATACGCGATGTCTGGTCAAGGAAAGTGCCATCAGGTGTTCGATCAAATGTCTAGACGGAACAATCCACTTTTCCATGGAATTCTCTTATCTCGGGATACACGGAACTGGGACAATATGAAGAAGCCTTAGCCCTTTACTTTCAGATGGAAGAAGGTGTTGAACCTGATCGATTCACATTTCCTCGCCTCGCGTGATGATTGGGTTGATTCATGTTGGAAAGTGGGTTGATTCATGATGTGGTGCGGCGGCTTTGGAAATGATGGGTTTTGTGCTTAATGCTCTTATAGTTATTGATATGCATGCAAAACGTGGAGACATTGTTAAAGCTGGGCTGGGCTGGTTTTTTTTTTTTTTTTTTTACACGTTCCTCGAGTTTTGTTTGATTAATTTGGGTGAGTCCCCAACAGGATCTTCACACACTTACACTTATGTATACACAAGACATTAAATTTAAAACGATACCAAACTATTTATCCCTTGGACCAACACGTTGGTTAATGCTGACCTGGTAACATGTCTAACATGTTAGCTGGATCACCTTCCATAAAGCCCAATGTCAAACATGCATTCTAATAATTAATAAATAAATAACGTTTAATCAATGTTTGTGTTCTGAATAATAAATAACAAGGCTGATTCTACAACAGCTCAACTTGATTCCTTTTTTGGGTTACATAAACTCAGAGAACTTGTTTCTACCTAAAATAAGGTTGAGCATTTCCATTCAATCAAATTGAGGGCCAAAAAGGAGAGAAAATTGCATGAAAATAAAACCCAACAGGAGTTTGTATACTCAGAAAGAATGAAAGAAAAAACTTATTGTATCCTCCATGGAGAAGCATCATTATCTAATCCTTGGCTAGCAGTGAGAAAAGATAACTGAAGCAGCAGGAATTTACAGTTAAGACGAGAAGCATTGAGCAGATCTGGAGACTTGCCTTGTCTGAACTCATCTTTCCAACTCCACTCCCTTTGTTAACTAGAATATAGTAAAAACTTATAATCCTTATTCTATGTTTGTATCAGTGTATTTTCCTTCTCCGTGTTATTTGTTGTATTCAGCGACCACCCGTTGTCTTCCACATCACCAATGATTTGAGAAACTCCATGACCTGGATCATTCACAGGCAGAGGCATTGTTAATTTCAATAAAATCCGACTTAATCCAGAAAATGGCTAATCATCCGAATTAAATACAATAACTGTATGAGTACAGCAAGCAAGAAAAAGAGTTCTGTACCTCTTGTGGTTCCCTAAGGGAGAAAAATGCATTACTCTCCTTGGGCACGGATGATACTAAAATGCCATATCCGCAATTTCCTTCTCTGAGAACCTGTTTTTAAAACCGATGAAATCGTTTCTGTTAATTATTCTTTCAACTCATTAGCAACTCCAAAGGTTTATCGCTAGTAACGCGATTATCTTTACCTTAAATGCATCTTCATCTGTCCGGTCATCTCCAACATAGATGGGAAGCACATCGTCGCAGTTGCTGAGTCCTGAGTAATTTTTTTTTTTACAATTATTAACTTGTTACAGATAGAAAAACATGCCTCGTGACACGACGGAGAAGAAAGGCTAGGAAACATACATACCAAGTGATTCAAGTAGAAATGTAAGAGCTTTCCCCTTATCCCAGTCGATGACAGGCCGAACCTCTAGAACCTAATAAATTTTGAAAAATAAATACACAAACTGAATATAAAAAATCCATGCAGCAAAAGCCACAAGCAGAAAATCAGTGAAAATAATAAGAGAATCAGATTGTCTTTAAAGATCACCTTCCGCCCATGACTCAATCGTAGACGAGGGTAGTTTCTGATAACATCGTGGACACATTGTGCAACTGTTTTCCAGTTCTGAGTAAAAAAAAAAAAAAGGTTCCCAGAAGTTAATAAATTATGTAGATGCTATTGAGAATCATCACCAAAGATATAGGCTTTATACTGAGAAAAGTATCTACCTTCTCATCTACGTTACGATAATGGACAGAGACACAGAACTTATTGTTTTCAACTTTCACTCCTTTTATTTCTTTGGTGTTTTTGACAAATGAGTTAAAAACCTGGCAAAGGGTGAGAGCTCTACATTAGAACAGGGATGAAAAAGTCGAGGGAATGAAGTATGGCACCCTGAAGACATTTACGTACCTCGTCAATCATAGGTAGAAATTCACTAGCAGGCTGGAACAAGTTTACTTCCTTGCCCTGTGTATTAAAGAGAAACAAGATTAAGAAACAACTTAAGAAAGAATACAGGGAAACACAGGCAACGATGTAAAAAGATAGGAAATTCGTAACGCGAAACCTGCTTATCAGTAGATCTAATGCAGTTAGGAGTATCATCAGAAGATTGCCTAACAGGACCCATGATATCCATTCCATGACTACCGGCATAATAGAGATCTGTTAGTCCAACAAACTCGAATACCTGAACAAACAAGGGCATGGAACAAGAAACAGTCAAAATTAAAACCCAATAGTGAGGCAATCAAACAGGTAAAATAAACATGTTGAAGGAGGGAATTGGATATAGAAACATGTAAAACAGTGCCAAGAAAGATGTCAAAGTTATTAATGAACTTGATCCTCAAATCACCTTGTCAAGGCTTCTTCCACTAATTATTGCTGTCGGGAAGTATTTAGCTACTTTTGCTACTGCAGCTCGCATCTAAATAAAAGGCTTTGGTTAGTCTACTAATAAGTACAGAAGAAAGAAAAAAAATGAGGAATTAAATACTTTACAAATGGTTTTTCGGGCAAACCATTCATTCTTACATCAATAGACATGAAGGCAAGATCCGGGTTGTCCACAATTGGTGAAAGCGTCCCATCGTAGTCCAAAAACAATGCTATTCTCTTGCCTTTGGCAAAATTTGTAATTTGCAAAAGAGATGAGTGCAGAGGGATACTTTACCTGTAAAACCAGAGAGTAAAGTACACAGAGCAGATCAATAACCCATCAACTTGCTTCAAAGTTAAACTCAGATAAAAGATGTAAAAGTGAAACAATACCATCCATGTTTGATATGCAACATCTGTATCAGCTGATACAAACTCAAAGTTGTAATCCCTGGTTATTTTATGACGTGGGGATGAGGATTTCATAGCATCCAGCCAGCAGCTGGCACGAACATCATCAAGAATTCCAGCTTTTTTCCTAGGAACAGTTAATAGATTTGGAGAAAACATTGATGCCGAGGGTGAGCATGGCAACAGACCAGAAGGTACTACTAATCTTGACTTGCTTATCATTGCAGGATCAGCAAGAACAGGAGCAGTGTGATTGGGTTTTAGGTCCATTTGGTCCAGATTCGTATCACTACTTATAACGTCAAAGCTAACAGATTCCTTAGCAAACTTTCCACTTCAGCAACAAAGCAAATCTTAATGTTCAATCTCAGATATTCTAATTAGCCAACCCTTTTATCAATGAAAAACCACCAAGCATAAGTGCCCTGAAAACCGATACATAAAGAGTGTTAAAATGGACAAAATCAAGCTACAGATCACTATAGTTTTTAAAAGAACCATCTATCAGAATCAAAACAGAAAATGAATAATGGCCAACAAAAACCACTAAACAAATTTGACAAAATTCATTGATTTGAATGCAAGGATAGGGAACATGCCTTACAAAACAAATATAAACAATTAACTTCAGAAAACCAAAAGGTTGGGGGCAGAAAAGGTACAGGAAAACAGAACATATATCCTTTGACTCTAACGGTGTCAAATATATGCACTACATATCAGTTGGAAGATGAAAATGAGCAAAGATGACACAAAAATGAAAACCAACAGCTCAGATTAATTAACTTAAACAAATTGGGAAGAAGGGAAACATGTTATCAGTAAGAACAGATAAGCAACATCTGACACACAACTTGTAATGAAAGAAACTTTATAAACATGAGAATTTTCTATAAAAAGTGTAAATCATTACTAGGAAATATAGTAAATTCTACTTTCTATGTCCATTCACAGCCTCAGATTCCTTTTAAAGTTCAGTCTCTTTCTTACCAGACAAAAGTTAATTTGCAAGAGCGAAAGTTTTGGACACTAACATTTAACACTGTCTTGTGTCGTTATCTTCTTTTTTAAGCAACTACTAGACTGCAATTTTACATGAACTTCTTCTAAAACATTACGATAAAGTATGTATCTACGGTACAACCTGAGTATGATAACTCAAGGCAAATTGTTGCCAATGCATTGTAGAGCAAAATACAAGTAAATACGGAGTAGTTGCTCGATGAAAACGATGTATTGTCTTGCCCCACAAAGGGAGAGAGGGGACAACGTTAAAGGCAACCCACACAAAACTAGCCTACAGTGAAGTATGGGGGGAAAACACAATGGACCCCGAGCACATAAAAGATTGATTGAGTTAAAAATGTTTATTGGTAAACCGAAAACAGAAATTTGCAGGTTCCATCATATTCAAGTTGCCATCATACATGCCATCGAAATCAGCATCAAAGTTGCCACTAAAAGAATTGAAGACTTGAAGTATACATTCGAAGACCAGTAACATGTCAAGATTGTTTAATCAGAACAGCTAAGGATGCTAACAGATAATTAATAGACGGCTGAAAATCTGAAAATGCAACTACCGTATAATTAATGCACAGCTGGTTTTGAATCGTTCATACAATAGAAAAAGAATACTATAAGATAACAGCAGCCAAAGCAAATACAACTAGAAGGGTAGACAACTTGGAATTGACATAGACATGGAAAAAACACTAGCAGAAAATTCAATAGAATCTTGAAGAAAACGGAGTATAAAACAACTCAATATAAAGAGATGCAGAGAAAAATAAGGAATTTAAATTAAAAATTCACGGCAAGCAACTGTTATTACCATTAGAAAAAATCGAAATGGAGAAATCCTCTAGAAATCGGTGATTTTCATATTAAGAAAGCGGAAGCAATCGAGAGAGGAAGAAAAGTCAGTCAGCGAAACTAAAAAAAGTCATAAAACCTCGCTTAATTCAGAAACCTCGAAATCAAACGACGACGAAGAAGAAAAAAAGAAACAAAACGCGTTCAGAAACGGCGCTGGAGAAATGCTGGAAGCTTCGAAGGCAAACACCGTAAAAGAGCAGACATTGAAAGATAATAAAGAAAGAAAGAGAACTGATCAACAAAATGTTTAATACACCATTTGCTTGTTCAAGAACTAAAGAAAAGAAGAAACTTGCGCCGCCGTGATGAAATAAACCACCGCACTCATTCCATCTTCTCGGCGAGCAAAAAAAAAAAAAAAGAAAATGTGAGTCCACTCGGCATCGCGGGGAAGAAGGAGAGAAGTAGAAGATCATAATTACCTGAAACGGAGAATGAATCACGGAGAAGGAATTCGTTTGTTCGAGTAGGTGGGGAGAAGGGTGGGAGGCGCGTAATTATATAGGTTTTAGAAGCACGATTTGTTTGTTTGATTATTTATTTTTTTGTTTAAATTTGTTTATTTATTTATTTAATTGGTGTTATAAAATTTGGGCTTAGTAATTAACAATGCTGTTTAGTTTTGGGGCGGAAGAAAAGATCTTGATTCTTGACGGAAAGGCGGATTACACGTGGGAGAAGACTTTGCAACCGATACGCGTGTGGACACCTGTGGCTGAGTCGTGTCTGACGTGGTCGTGTTGGAGAGCGGGCCCCGGCATGGATTGCTGGACATGTTGTCAGCGTGCCGTCACTTTCAGTCACTGCTGCGGTTTGGTCGTCGGGTGGGTCCTTGCTTTAATTTGGACCAAACACGTGGTCCCACGCTGCAAATTGATGGGGGATCCAGTAAATGGTAACCCACGAGAGTAATATCCATGCAAAACACTTTGATATTATTGGTTAAAATTTCAAATAAATAGTATAATATATATACATGAGATTTATGTCCAATTTAAACTCGGGGAAAAAAACTTTTTTACATAAAGTAATTTAATTTTTTTAATTTTAAGATTTAGAGGTTTAGGTTTGTTGGGTTTATAATTAAAAGATTTATAATTTTAGGTTTTTAATACTTAAGTTTAGGGTTTATATTTTAGACTTTTAAGTTTAGGAAATTAAATTTTAAATTATAAAAATAAAAAAAATTTAATTATATTTTTTAAATGCAACTTATCAATTATAAACTATTAAACATAAACTTATAATCTCTAACTGTGACAGAGCTCGAATCAAATCGGATCGAATCAAAATTGCCCTCACTCCAAAAAAAAAAATTCTATTTATCCTCCTATTTAAATGTTTCAAAAAATCACTTTCAGTCACTGAATTTAGAGTTTGGTCGTCGGGTATTTATATTTTAATTTGGACCAAACACGTGGTCCAACGCTGCAAATTGATAAACCTTAAATTCTATAAATAAATTCTAAAATTAATATCCATGCAAAAACACTTGAATTACAATTTAATTTTTTTTTAAAAAAGCTCAACATCAGTTTTTATATAATTATAAATTTTTTATTTTATCAAATTATATCACTAAGCTTTCCTTAATATCAGTTTCATATAGGTCAAAAAAAACTTTTAATTGATCAAATTATAATTTTAATATTTCTATTTATTATTATTAAATATACAAGCAATAAAAAAATTACGAGTTATTTAGGAATTTAAGTTGTATGGTTGAGAAATAAGTGTTGAAATGTTAAAACTTAGAGTTTAGTGTGTAGGATTAGAGGTTTAGGATTTTAAGAGGGGTGGAACACAGTGGTACTTGTGGGACCACATCCCCTTAAAATTTTAGAAAACTAGATTTTAGTTTTTTAAATTAAAAATAATAATTTAGTCCCCACAAATTTTTAAAAAAATCATATAGGTGTTAAATTTTTTGATATTTTTAATTAACCCCTCCCCTAATTTTTAAAGGTTCTCACTATGTCTGGTGCCTCTCAAATTTTCAAAAATTTTAGTTAGACCCCAAATAGTATATAAAACCCTTTATTTTAAAAAAAATCAAACTAAATCTCTAATTTTTAAGTTAAACCAAAAACTTTTTCGTCAAGTTCATCCACTGGTTGATTTTAGGATTATGAATTTAGATTTTAGATTTTAACTTGAAAATAAACATATTTGTGTAAAAAATTACAATGACAATGTATCGAATATTCAACCTTCTATTATAAATAAATTATGTCATTTGAATTGATTCTATTAAATAGTTCTAATATAAAAATTATTTTAATGTATGAAATCATCTTTTTATGTAATTATTTATCGTATTAAAATTAAAGATTCATTTGAGAAAGTAAAAATACTAATTTTTATCGACAGATTGAAAAGAAAAGTGTAAGCATGTTTATCTTATTATTTTTATACAGGAGAGGCTGATAACTTGGATTCCACACTACACAGTAATCCATCAAGGCAAGGAAAGGCCATTCGCATCATCGTGAAGGAGGCCTAACACCTGCGCCGGTGGTTGCATGAATAAATGTGGATCTAAAACTTAAGCTATATATGTAGGTTCAATTAGGTTTGTGACTTAAAAACTACTTACGTTGAATTCAGTATTCTATAATAAAAACTGCCTATAAATTCACTAATAAATCATCTATTTAGTCTACTAATTATGTACGATCAAGGACGGAATTAGGATCGGAGGTTGGAGGGCAAAACATAAATGTTGAAAGACGGGACAAATTCATAATTATTCTATTTCTTTTAAAAATATATAAAAAATAAAAATAAAGGTAAAAAAATTCTTACTCGTGAGGAACTGGGAATAGTCTCTTCTAAGACCAACGTAAGTTCGTCTCTACCGACAATAAAGAATACCATTTTAATTTTGGTTAACATCAAGTTTTGGATTCATTTTTAGACCACTCTTCTTATTTTCTCCCTCCTTCAGCATAAAGTATATAAAATTTATTGACATTTCAAATTAAAAGAATAATAACCACAAGAAATTTGGTTGTTTTTTGGGTGTGTCTGGAGTGCAGCGGGTTTAAGGTGTGGCTAAAAAATAATAAGTTTTAAAACTTGCAAAAGACTCACCAAAAACCTAAAATGTTAGAGTTTTTGATAATATTTTAAATTGATTTTTTTTCAAGATTTTTCATAAATTTCGAAACTTTGTCTAAGAGCTAAAATATTATATAAAAAAATAAGTTTCAAAACTTGTCAAAATCACACACAAAAAACAAACTAAAATGTTATCAAAAAGTACAACATTTTAAGTTCTCGAGTGAGTCTTAAACAAGTTTCGAAATTTGTCGTTTTTTAGCCGTACCATTACTTGTTCTCCGTTATATTCCCATTTTTTTCTAATTGTCCAGAAAGTACAAAACCTTAGTAGTAAATGTCAACCGAGCAAGAAAAATATTAGAAAACAATTGAAACATATTTTATTTATGAAATAACAATTGAGAAAGAAAGGGAAAATGAGATTGTGAATTGAATGACTAATAAGATTTATGCCTTGGAGACCAAGAAAACAAAGGTAGCAGTTGGAGCTGGGAATTTAGGTTTTACCCAACCGGTCAAAGATGCCGACAGGGGAAATAAAATAAAATAACTACTGAACGTAATTAAAACATATAAAGAGAGAATCTATTGGTTTTCATTTTTCAATTGAATTGAAGGTGGTCCAGATCCAGAAGCTAAGGTACTAAGGTAGGCAAGGCTTTATTAATGTGTTTTGCTTTGATTTGCCTGTTCGGGAAATGGAATCTTCCACTTTGAGCCCCCCGATGCCCTTAATACCCACCTAGTGGCTAGTGGTGGACTCAAAAATTTTAATATCTTACGAGAATTTTTTAATAAATTCGACAATTTAATTAATTTTTTTAAAAAATATTAAGATGTGTAATTCAAATTTTCTTAAACTTTAGGGTGTTAAAACTATCTTATTCTTATATTTCCCCCTTCAAAATCATGATATTTACCGTCGAAAATAGTAGTTAGCCCCTCTCGTTATGCGTAGATGGTTATGAAATATTTTCATTTTCATTTAACAATATATGGGAATGACTTAAATATAGTTTTGGTACCTAAACTATACACATTATTCCAAGTTTGTACCTAAAGAATTTTTGCTCATAAGTTGATACTCAAACTTTAATTTCATCCATTGTTTTGATACTTTTGTTAACAGTTTTAGTCCCCAAAACCCATACATTCAATCAATTTAGTCATAATTCAAGATAATTCAATAAATTTAACATTTCATATTAAAAAATTCCATCAATTTAATCATTTTTGTGATAATGAAAAGCCAAGCGAGTGCATTGGATCAAAGCAATAATTGGATAACTGAACTCTACCATAAATCAACAAGTTACGTTTAAACTTTTAGTATACTAAGAAAGTAATATAACATTTCTAAGAGAAGAACAAACAATTTAGGTGAATAACACAGAGCAAATTGATAGATTTTTTAAATATATAGAGTTAAATTTATTGAATTGTTTCAAATTAGGACCAAAATGATAGAATGTATAAGTTTTGGTACCAACTTGGGAGAATGTGTCTAGTTTAGGTACCAACTTGGGAGTAAAGATTATTTAAGTACCAAGTTAGGAGAAAGTGTATAGTTCATGTACCAATGTGAGAAAAAAATCTTTAAGAACCAACTTAAAAGAATGTGTTTAGTTCAAGTACGAAATATATATTAACTCCTTGAAAACCTCATTTAACTCTTTAAAATCACATACCACAACAAATCAAGTGGGGTCAATTGACCCCTTAAATTACACGTGGCTCTGCCACTGGTTGTAGGTGTCACATACATGGCATCATTGTCGTCATATATTTATATTGTTTAGTCTATGCATATTGTCACGGGGCGAGGGCTCAACCCTAGTGATCCGTGCGGCCTTAGACGCCCTTGACGCTAATCGGTCGATTCTCGCGCCTAAGTAAGCCTTCAACCAGCCTTGCGAGTACTCCTGCTCGGCAACGGCTCGGACAAGCCCTCCAGGCTTCGATGGATGCGGAAGCGCTTTAAGCACTATGGTGGCTACTCTTGGCCACTCGAGAGGCAACTAGCTCGAAGGGCTTTGGGAACGAAGACAATTGAAAGAACAAGAGGAGAAATAGAGTAAATGCCTCAGAGTCTTATTACTCTTCTCAAAAGAGAGAATGAATGGAATTGGATGATGATACAAATGAGAGTGGGAAGCTCTCTATTTATAGTTGAGCTCCCACTCAATCAATGGTCTGGATCGATTTACATGTATGGACATGATTAGCCCAAATCCTTACAAGAATCTCTAATCTAGGAAAGAATATCAAATCCTACCTAATTACATCAATTAGTAGGTTTCTTTCCTAAGATAGTTGATCACACCCGATATGGCAAGATTCCTCGTTTGACTTATTGTCTCCTGCCATTTCCGAAGAGCTAGTGTGATAGGGCTCTCTAGCATTCTCCAAGTGTTGGGCCAAGTCTGGTGGTCTTGGCAAGTCCGATGATCCGGTTTGAACCTCTTGGGCGGATCCTTGTGCAACTGTCTCGGACCAAAAGATTTGGGCCATGACATTCTCCCCCACTGAACTTGGTGACGCCCTCATCGCTGCACTAGAACGATCCTCGGTAGGGCCTCCTTGGATGCTGCTACCTGTCGCCTCGGCTTGGTCTTTGTTCCCCCCATATGAATCGCCGCCTTGGTTCCTGCCGCTATAGAATCCCTCGATCCTCTGCACCATTACTCACATTGAACCTCTTGGGCGGATCCTTGTGCAACTGTCTCGGACCAAAAGATTTGGGCCATGACATTCTCTCCCACTGAACTTGGCGACGCCCTTGTCGCTGCACTAGAACGATCCCGGTAGGGCCTCCTTGGATGTTGCTACGTCGTCGCCTCGGCTTGGTCTTTGTTCCCCATATGAACTGCTCGCCTTGGTTCCTGCCGCTATGGAATCCCTCGATCCTCTGCACCATTACTCACATCGTCTTGGTGGCTTCTCGACGTCTCGGCTTACTCATGTCCCCCCATAAGGACTGCTCGCTCCGACTCTTCCCGCCAAGTGATGTCGTGTGCTATGACGCCTTCGGGTACATTGTCATTGTAGGAGCTTTCTCCTACAAGCCTTAGTTTGCCTTGATCCCGCGGTAAAGTCTTGGGTGTCACCACGTTGAACACCGGACGAACTCTCGACTCGCCACCCATCGTTTTGCTCCTTAGAACTCTGAAAGGCCCCTTCCAAGCTTTGTCTCCTCTGCACCGATGGTTAGGTCCAACTCGACCTACTCTCATCAAACTCGGCAAATCAAACTCAAAAACACTAGAGTGGTGTTTGAGATGTACCTTTCTCTCGGTCGCATTTACTCAAAAATGGGTCAGCCCTTCTGTCTCCACGAAGTCTGGCCCCCTTTGCATCGAACCTCCCTCATTGAAGTTCTTTGCACGCATCGGCACCTTTTGCCCAAGGTCCGTTGCCCCTCGTTGCACTCGCCCCTCTAACTTGAAGTTTGGTGCACTCTTCTTGCATCGACCCTTCTTCCTCGAAGTTCGGTGCTTCCTCTTGCGTTGGCACTTCTTCCACGAAGTCCTTCGCTCGATCCCCACCTTGCCCATAGGTGATGTCTCCAAGGTTGCAATGTCCCTCAGCTTAGCCCCCTTCGACGCTCCATTGGTCTCAAAAGCGATGTTCTTTCCCCGAACATCCTCGGTAAGCACTCCCCTAGCCTTCCTGGACATGTTCACCTTTTTCTGCTTTCGGTCTCCCTTGGCCTTGGCAGAACTAGACGGCTTCGAACCAAGCTTTGTAGCCTCGCTTCCCTCGTGCTTGTCCCTCATCTTGGACTCCTTGGCTCGAACTGGGCATCTCCGCAACTTGTGAGGCCCCTTACACTGGTAGCACTCCAATTGCTTCTTCTTCACCCTCGGCTTGACGGCTTTCTCGTTTGCTATCGCATCGTGGCTTGACTACTTTGGCACTCATAGTCGCACCCTGGATTTCCCTTGGCTTATTGTCACTCGCAATTACACCAAGTTGCGCTACTCCCCCTTCTGGCTCATCTTTTCTCTTGATGAGTGCAGCAAGGCGATTCTTCTCGGGACAGCTCCTTATCACATGTGGGCCATCGCAGAAGTAGCACTTCATCTTCTGGCTCGCCTTCTTCTTTGGCACGGAGTTAGCCTCGCCATTCCCACAGTCGCTCGTCGTGGGCTTGGACGTCTCAACACTGACTAGCTTGTCTCCCGCAGGCTCGGTCAGTAACTCAGCCGCATCTTTGGCCTCCCGAATCTGGGCATCTCCTTGCACCAATACAAGCTTTGCCCCAGGCCTAAGTCCCTCTAAGATGGTGGCAAGCGCACCCCATTCACTCATTGCACTCTTGCAACTGAGTAGCTCTTCCTTGAGCTCATTCACCTCGATCCGCAAAGCCTTCACCTCAGCTTCGCAAGCATTACTCCCTCGAACATTCACCAACTCGTTGAGAACTCGTCGCGTCTCGTCCTTGAACTGGCCCTCCATGGACTCCACTTGGTTAAGGCGGGACTCGAAAACACCTTGGGTTTGCTTGGCTTCCTCTTCGGATACTTCAAGCCTACATACCCTTTTCATCAACGGTGATAACCACTCGGAATGACGTTTGATCTGTTCAATCGTCAAGTTGAGAGATTCTCGGGCCTTTTTGGCGATTTCTTCCTTGAAAGAATCCACCTTCTTGGACAAGTCCTCTATCTGAGACCTGAGAGTAAATGTTCTATCATCAAGATCTTCAATGAAATCTTTTACCTCGTTCATTGTCATTCTTCTCCATTGTGATGCCATCTCGGTCACTTCTTTGCCACGAACTAGCTTGCTCACTTTGACTAGCTCGACTGCAAATCCTCGCCTAACTTGACTGCAACACCAAGTAGGCTCGAACGCAAGCTCCCTCGTCTCGCTCTGATACCACTTGTCACGGGGCTAGGGCTCAACCCTAGTAATCCGTGCGGCCTTAGACGCTAATCGGTCGATTCCCGCGCCTAAGTAAGCCTTCAACCAGCCTTGCGAGTACTCCTGCTCGGCAACGGCTCGGACAAGCCCTCTAGGCTTCGATGGATGCGGAAGCGCTTTAAGCACTATGGTGGCTACTCTTGGCCACTCGAGAGGCAACTAGCTCGAAGAGCTTTGGGAACGAAGACAATTGAAAGAACAAGAGGAGAAATAGAGTAAATGCCTCAGAGTCTTATTACTCTTCTCAAATGAGAGAATGAATGGAATTGGATGATGATACAAATGAGAGTGGGAAGCTCTCTATTTATAGTTGAGCTCCCACTCAATCAATGGTCCGGATCGATTTACATGGATGGCCAGGATTAGCCCAAATCCTTACAAGAATCTCTAATCTAGGAAAGAATATCAAATCCTACCTAATTACATCAATTAGTAGGTTTCTTTCCTAAGATAGTTGATCACACCCGATATGGCAAGATTCCTCGTTTGACTTATTGTCTCCTGCCATTTCCGAAGAGCTAGTGTGATCAGGCTCTCTAGCATTCTCCAAGTGTTGGGCCAAGTCTGGTGGTCTTGGTAAGTCCGATGATCCGCTTTGAACCTCTTGGGTGGATCCTTGTGCAACTGTCTCGGACCAAAAGATTTGAGCCGTGACAATATATAACATTAACATAAACCCTAAGTGTCCTTTCAGGTTAACCAATCGGCATAGGTACATAAACATTGATGGACCGACGTTGAATCAAATAAGTTGGTTTGGTGCATACGACATGCTAATACTCTAACGGTTTTCTTTTTCTTTTCTTTTTTTCATTAACAACCAACCAACTGCTTTGAAATCCCACGGTTACGCCACGTCATTCTCTAATTATTAGTTTTAAAAATAATATGACTTGATACTTGAAATAGTCCCTTTAGTTTGGTAAATTTCTCACTTTGACCCTTTTACTATTTTTTGTTGTCGATTCCTTTTATTTTTTTTTTCTGAGACGAATCAGTAAAGGGTCTAGCGATGTTGATTAGCCATGTTCGAGTGTTTTTTGCTTGAAACGTGAGCTGAATCTTCCTTGGTCTTGATTACTAGAATTAGAACCTGAACTGAATCTTCCAACTTAAGCAAACAAATAAAAAAAACAAGTTAGTCTAGCGGAATGAGTTGTTAAGTCTCTTAAGCATAGTCAGAAGTTCGAATAATGATGTGTGAATGAAAAAAATTAGATTTAAAGTATCTTTTCATATTAAATTTATACAAAATTCGATCTAAATTAATTAATCAATGAATCGGATACTGATGGTTAAACCGAAATAAAAGACTAAATGTTTAAACAAAACCAATTACACCGTTGTTTGTCACTTTCATTGGGAAGACTCGATAAGGGTAAACCGAATAAACCAAGAATATTAAAGCATTTCTAAAGAAATTAATTATTAATCAACGAGCACCGCCGCGTGAGATTGATTTGGTTTTAGGCATTCAAAACTACCACCCCCTGAAACTTATGTAGTATTAAATTAATAAGGCTTAAATATTTAGATGTACAAGTTTTATGCTTAAGGAATCAATATAAAATCTTGGGGTTTGAAAAGTAGCGATCCGCAGGTTTCCAGGGAACTTTCCGATCCTGGAAATTGGACAAATTTTGTGTTTCAAAGCAGGGTGAGTTTAACGTGTGGTATGTTTAGAGTGTGTTTAAAAAACGATAAGTTTTAAAATTTGTTTTCAAATTAAAAATGTTAAATTTTTTTATAGTATTTTCGGTTAGTTTTTTGAGGTTTTTTCTGCAAGTATATATACTTATTTTATAAGTTTTGATATTTTGTCCTAAACTAAAAATTTATCAAGAAATTAAGTATCGATACTTGTAAAATAATTAAAAAAAATAATCAAAAATATTATCATAAAGTCTAATATTTTTAATTCGATAATAAATTTTAAAATTTATTTATTTTAGCCGCACTCTAATCATGATACACTTTAGACCTATCGAGAATCATAGAAGAAGATATGCCTATTTACTTTTAAAGGCTTCTGTTTGGTCAGTCTTTGGAACATTCATCAAGACTGCCGAAAAACAGCAGCAGCACCTTTCAGTCATTTGATTTGAACAAGCAATTTCCCCTCCTCCGGATCCACTCCTCCATTTACCGTTGACTTCTCCCCATTCAAACTTCCAACAACATCTGAACCCGAAATCCTTCTCAAAACTGCCATCTCGAATGTAACAATCAATTAGTTTAGTAAAAAAATTATTAAATCTCTTAAATAAGATTTGTGTTTTAAATTTTGACGCCGTAAATAAAATAAAATAAAATAAATTAATAGGGTCATATAATTATTAATCTTTGCAGCATATAATTTGAATTAGGCAACCAAAAAATTATACACTAATAATTATATGAGAAAAAAATCGGATGTTAAAGTTTTGTCCACCAAATATACCTTCGAAGGTGGTGTGAATATTTATAGGCAATAAGACCAACTCCAATCACAAAGATGACAACCGATAGGTCAGTGCGGGTTTTTTTTCCGCTCTGACTGGATCTGAAATTTTAAAATTATGACTCGAACTAAGTTTAATATATTTTTATCTTTGATTTATTTTAAAATTTTAATAGAAAATCTGATCAAATCCATTATGGAAAATTAATAAAAATAGTATTAAATATAATATATATAGTTATAAATAAATTTGATTAGGTCGGGTCAGAGATTTTTTACCCTAAACTTAAATTTAATTCAAGCTTTTTAAAACTTGATCCAAAAATAAAAAATAAAAAACAAATCCAACCTTACCGGATCCGAATTTTTTAGAAATTAAAAACTCCAGTACCATTACAGTGGACAAGTGGATCGGGCTTGTTCACATAGCAATTTGGCTCAGTGGGAGGTTTACATGATGTTTTGGGCTTGCTTTCAGCTTGAATCAGCCTAAATATGAGCCTCCCTACTTTTTAGAAACTATCTGATTTAGGCTAAAATATTACTTAGGCTTAGTTTAATTATTAAGATTGAAACAAAGCTTCAAAAGTGGATGAGTCACCCTCCAAGATTGAACCATGGTTGTCGAAAAAAGAGCTTTCAACGAATAGAGCAGAAGGAATAAATGGAGCAGCAACAAAGCGAGAAGGGGAAGGGGGTTCAGCCATGGGCGAGAGGTAAAAGATCGGTACGAACTTTATTTAGTGCAAACATATATATATATATAATGAACTTTGATTTTTGTCCAATTATATACACGGAATTTTTATTTGGATACAACTGTACAAATTTTAAAATAAATACTTTTATTGTAAATATTTTAAAAAAGCCACTTTTTCATCCTTTTATTTTTTAGTCTGTACAGAGAGTAGGAGAGCTTTAGAATCCCTCTTGGATTATCGCAAGAACAGCACTTGGTGCAGCAGTGAAGATTGATTCTCCCACAGGAGAACCTCGGCTTGTTGCGGCTAAAGCATCGGCAGCTCTATTACAATCACGGTCGATCTTACAAATTCTTACTTCCCAATCGAGACTAAGCATACGACGAATCTGTGAGACAATGTATTACCCTGGAGAGCATCCTGTTGTTAGTTGAGCACATTTGCAACATCGACACTATCAGTTTCAAGGCTTAAACGTCGATGGCCCATACTAGGCATGTTTGAGTGCATCATGAACACCCCACAGTTCAGCAAAAAGGACGGGACAGCACCCGAGACTTCTAGAGAATCCGATCAGCCAGCACCCGAGACTTCTAGAGAATCCGGTATAAACGAATCGCTCCATCAATATTCGCCTTCACCCAACCTTGTGGAGGGGTAGACCACTTGGCCGGAGAAGAACTAGTCCTTGGTTGAATAATCGGTTTTGAGCATTCAACAGCTCAGTACATTCGGCCAGCACCGTTCTTGATTCAACATAGCCACTATCAAACTAAGTTATATTGCGGCGGGACCATAAAACCCAGCATATAACGGTAAATCGGGTCTCTAAGTTCTCTCCAACATTAACATAACTCTGTGGATGAAACATATTACTTGTCAACCAATCCGTTAGATTCAGATTGAGGAACTGTGACAATTTATCATGTCTAACAACCTGCAACCACACAGTTTTGGCCCTAACGCAGTCCCGCAACACATGTAAGATGTCCTCCAAACCATCATTGCAAATCGCACAAGAATCCATCATAGTTAAATGGTGTCGTGTTCGCTCTTGGTTTGTGAGAAGTTTGCCATTAAACGCCAACCAAAGGAACGTACGAATCCGTTGAAGTACAGGCAACCTCCAAAGTAATTTCCAAAAAGACGAGTGGTTCTCGTGTACATCTCCCAACGACCTATATGCTGATTTGGTAGAAAATGTTTGCTTGTTCTCCCAACGCCAGCAATGTGTATCAGCCCCAAGGCTTGGATTAGGAATGGGAATGGCAGCAAAGCGTTTCACCACACATTCCTGTAATACCTGGCGAAGACGAAGCCAATCCCACTCTCCCAAAACTGTCACCCAATCCGCGACACAAGATTCATCAAGGTCACCATAGCCAATGTAAGAGTTTCGGAGTGGCCCTTCATTGCCGAGCCAAGTATCAAACCAAAATCTAGTACTAACTCCATTGCGTACATTCCACTGGACTCCATTACGTACGTCCTCCCAAACCAATCCAAATCCACGCCATAGTCTCGAGCAATTACCTAACCGAAGAGAAATCGGAACTTGAACACACCATTTGTACTTAGCCTTGATTACGCGTACCCACAACTTGTCAACGTTCATGACTAATTGGAATGCCAGCTTCATTAAAAAAGCCTTGTTTTACCGGTGTAAATCTTTCATACCGAGCCCACCATGTTCAATAGGTTGTTGCAAAGTGTTCCAATTCACTAGATGAATCTTTCTTTTGTCTAGGGAGGAGCCCCAAATGAAATTTCGGATTAATTTCTCTAGCTCATTACAAATCGATTTGGGTAAGTATGATGTTTGCATGGCATAAATAGGCATGGCTTGTAAGCCTGATTTGGCTAAGGTTATACGACCCGCTAGGGATAGCGAGCTAGCAACCCAACCAGATAGGCGTTGCCAAACTTTGTCAGTTAAATATGCATATGTCGCCTTCGTTATTCTTTTGTGTAGAAGCGGTACACCCAAATAAGTACCCAAGTCTTCCACCACTTCAAAATCAAACCCTTGTGCAATACAAGAACATACTTTTTCATCCTTTTCTTTCAACAATAGCTGTTCTTTTTTTTTTGTTTTGTGTAATTGGCGGCAACATAAGTTATTGTGTTGGTTGTTGACACAGTGATTCATATTTTATTTATTTTTATATTTGTTTTATTTTTTCGTATACTTTGTTGTGCTTTTCTTTGTCTCTGTGGTACGTTTTCTCTGCCTTTATAGCAAGTTTTTGCCTTTTGGCACGCTTCTATGGTTACTTTTGCATGTTTTTGGAGCTCGTACGGTGTGACTCTCACAATGTTTGTTTCTAATTCGTGTTTGTCGATGGTTATGAAGAGTTTGATCCCTTTTGGGTTGTTTGTCGATGAAATCTATAGCAGATCATCGTTTTTGCGAATATGCGTAAAAGGTGATTGCCGATTTTAAGGATTTTATATAGTCCATATTTTGACAACTCGCTAGGACCCTTCCTATAATGGACCGTAGAAATTTTCTTCGGTGCAAAAAGAACATATATGATCTTACTGGTACAACGTTTATTTTTTCTTGTTAGATTTACCTTTATCTTTTTTGTTGTTTTTTCATGTTTTAAATTTCTATTAAATTATGTTTTGATTTATTTTGTTTATCAATAAAGGTGCAAGGTTAATGTGTCAAAATAATATTTTATTTATTTTTGTATTGGATAAATATAAGAAAACACTTTAATACGCAAGCTTGTTGTCAACTTTAGTTTACGCAAGCTTTTTAATTTTAGGGTTTATAGTTTAGGTCGAAGTTTAGAGCTTAAGAGTTTAAAATTCAGGATTTATGGTTAAAATTTACAATTTATGGTTTAGAGTTTAAAATTTAGGGTGTTAGGGTTAGGAATTTAAAATTTAGATTTTATAATTTAAATATAAAGGGTTGCACACAACTTTTGTATCAAAATATAACCTAAATATAATTCTTTGTTTAAGCAATACATACACGTAAAATTATGCTATGTCCATAACAATTTTAACAATCACAATCATCGAATGTATTAAAAACTTTATATAACCGAAGATCTACTAATTGGCCTAAAGACTAAAAATATTCATATTGCTGTATAAAAAAAATATGATACCGACATAAAAATATATCTCTTTTTAATAAAAAAAAACTTCGAATAATTGTAAAAAATCAAAATTTATATCACAAATATAATTTTGATAATTATTATTTGTATATGATTAGAGAATACCTACATTTAATAACCCATCCAATCTAAAATTATTAGATTTTCAACCAAATTAAGAAAATTGAAGAGCAGCAAGTCTCCATGATGTTACAAATTACAACTAACAACTGCAGCATCCCCCTCCCCCCCCCCCCTCCAAACTCAATAGAAATCAGCATCTAAGTAGGGCTAAGGGAGTCAGTATAATCAGCAACCTCATAACAAGGGAAGCAGCCAAAGAATCTCACCATGAAAACAGCCATCAAAATCATACCAATGAGTACCCCACTTGCCAATGGCGCAAAACACGAACTGAATCGAACCCCGTTCATCTCTTCTTCTCTAACCACGCTTCCCTTCGCCGCCTCAACCCGATCTTCTTCTTCCCTCTCCGCCTTACTCATCTCATGCTTCTCAACATGTTCCAGTTCCGCCTCATGTTGGTCCTTAAAACCTTGGAAATCAAGACCACCCACCAACCTCAACTCCGTAGAGGCCTCGGCCGCTTGTTCCAAATCGGACAAACTGATCAACTCAGAAGAACGCTCATCTGTTGCTGCCTCGCCGTCATCGTTGAGGCAGGACTCGGTGCAAGAACAGGCCGAACCCTTCTCGACATGGTCGAGACCCGAAGATTGAAAACTATCCCACTCCTTGAAAGCGGCTTCCAGTTCCAACACCCTGTTGGCAATGTGTTGGAGGTGGAAAGGGTTTGTTGGGCGAGAAGAGAGTTCGGTGGACAGGAGATTGTTGAAGAAGAGGAAGCGTTGTTGGATGTCTTGGGAGAGAGTTTGGTGGCAGGGGGTGTTGGGTGGAAGAGACAGCGCTTGGTTTAGTTGGGATTCCAGGTCTTTCAGTTTCTTCTGCAAAATTCTGTACCTCTTCGTCATGTTTCGTTTTTGTCTTTTCTTGCGATGAAGAAGGAGGATCAAAGCGAGGGTTTTTTTGGTTTAGTTATATATTCTGGTGTTCATGGGATGCGACGGTTGTTCAACTTTGGTGACGGTTACTTATACGGTCACCAAACGAGTAAACGACCCAAAGAAAAAACCTGTTGAAGCTTGGTTATGTAAAACTAAGGGGTAATTATGTAAAGAAACTGTGATTTATTATTTGATGTATCATAAATGGAAAGTGTTTTTTAACAAGCACTTGTCCTAAATCTTAAATTTTAGATTTTATACTATAAAATATGTTTTTAAATTTAAAATCTAATCATAAATACAGTAAAATTTTGAACTTTAAATCTTAAAAATTAAACATTCATAAAAAATTTCACCAACGGTACATAAAATATTTTTCTTATAAAAAGTTATAATAATTAAAAATTGTCATACACGATGAGAATAAAAAAATTAATGCACTACATATGTGAAACAACTTATAACCACTGTTTCAGATTATGGTAAAGGGTACTTTGACTTTTGCAATTAACATTTTTTTTCAATAAACTAGCGTAATTCATTCGTATTACTGTTTAAAAAAATTAACCTTTTTATAATGCACATAAAATATTATTATTTTTTTATTTGAATCACTAGTTGAGTTTATTAATATCTAAATTGCATAACTTTTAATTCGTTTTATCTATTTACACTATGATTAAACTACATGGTCACACAATTATATATTTGATAATAAATAAATTATTTTTAAAAAAATTATAAATAAGTTACTCAATTAAAATAATGTTACAAATAGATCATTTTGTCATCAAAATAGAAACGAATATCTAATGTGATACAATAGAGGCCGTATCGATACGAGCATTAAGAAATCTCAGGCTTAGCTATTTAAAATTGTTTTGAAGCCTTCGAAAACCTTTTAAAAAACACATCAAACATATTTTCAAGTTGTTTGGACTTAAAATTATTTTTGAAATCTTATCAATTTAGTACAAGACTATTTTTCAATTATTATATCAAAACAAATATCCTAACAATCTCCTCATTTTTGATATAATAAAACCAATTTGAAATTTGTTTTAGTGATTCTCCACTTATTAAAAATAAATTTTGAATAAGAGAATATTTTATCAAAGTGTTAAAAGCTCTCTTTTATTCATTTGAAAATTCAATTTTTCAAACATTTCTCCCCCTTTTTGTTATATCAAAAATAATTCAAATTAAGTTTGAAAACTTTTTAAAGTACCATAACAATGGACAGTTAAAAAAATTGACAAAATAAGAATTTTGTTTTAAAAAAGCTCTCATTCTCAAAGCATTCAAAAAAATGGCTCAAAAGCTTTACACTTAAAAGATATTAAATGTCATCATTAGATCAAATCAATTTAAAAGCTAATGAAATTCAATTATCCAAGTCTTCACAACAAAAGAATAGATAACCAAATAAATAAAGAATTAGTATAGATGTTACTCATCTTCTTCATTTGTGTGACTAGAGCATTCCAAAATCTTTGCTATCATCATCATTGCTCCAACACACCTACAAATGATATTTACTTGATTTTTTGTATCCAAATTGCTTTGGATCCATTTACATTATTCACAATGTCTCTAGTTCCCTTAGGAACTCATACTTGCCTAATTTTATAGACTTTCTATTTCTTATAGGACAAGTATTTATGGAATGACCATGTTAATGACAATGTGAGCAATCTGTCATTATGGAATTAGATGAATTATTAAAAATATATTTTTTTTCTTTTGTTAAGCTTTCAAGCTTAACCTTCAAATCAAAATTTTCTTTTTGAAAATCTTCACTCTTAATTTTTGAAAGCTCTAAATCATTTTTCAAAATTTCATTTTGGCTTTCAAAATCGATTTTTTGATTTTAAAAGAAAATCATTTTCAATCTCAAGTTTTGAAATTATTTTCTTGAATTTAAAATTCATGGTCTCAAATTCTAAAAATAATTCATCAAAAGTATCTTGCAACTCATCAAAAGAATAAGAATTAAGCTCACTTGAGTTAGAAGATACACCGGGCTCATCGAGAGCTATAATACCATCCACCTTAGGTGTTGAGAAGAGGTTTGCACATGATGAAGCATCATGTTTCTTCTCTCCCTTTTTGTTGTCGTAGAGTTTCTTAAGCTTATTGCATATTTCTTTGACACTTTTGCATGTGAAAATCTTCTTGGAAACATCTTCATTAAGGCCATAAAGAAGAGTGTGCATGGCCTTGACGTTTAGCTTTGCCTTCGTGTCATTTGCACTCCTTTGCTTATTCTTCTTCTTAGGAGCTTCCAAGTAACTGTCTTCAATGATATCCCAAACCTCAAAATCGAGAGATTTGATGAAATACTTCATGACATTGCTCCATTGGAAGTATGCTTCTCTTTCGAAGAACGGAAGACACGAGATAGAGCGGCATTCTTCAAATCTTGCCATTTTCTTGAACGGTAAACTTCGAGCAAAAGATCTTTACTCCCGGATGTTAGTTCTTCGATAGAGTCGAGGCTCTGATACCAATTGAAAGGCTTGTAGCACGTTTTAATCTATCTTCCGAAACCGTCAAGAGGGTTGATTTTTGCTCTTTGATGAATTGAAAACCCGATAAAAATAATAGACAATTTGCACAAGGATTTTAGAGTGGTTCGACTACCCAACCGAGTCTACATCCACTACCTTAGCACACCACTAACGATTTTCCAATTCACTAAGAATTCTTCCTTTTTTACAAGCTTAAGAGGAAACCTTTACAACCCTATCTTTTCAATGGCTAAGATAAAACCATTCTAATTTTTACTAAGGCTAAACTAGAACCTCTCCTTTTTACAAGGTTTGTTTGGTAAACTAAATACCTCACAAGGTGGGTGTTTATCCAATTGAGATCACAATAAATAGTGAAAAGATATACAATCGAAGCACTATCTAAACTATGTACAAGAGAAATGAAGAAATAAGAATTAGACTTAAATTCTCTTGATCATCTTGCTTGGATATGTTCTCTAACCATCTTCAAGTGTTCAAAGTCTTCTTCTATGGTGTGGAACGAGTTCCTAGCCATTGGAGATCGTTGGGGATCAATTTGAGCCGTTTGGGGATAATCTCCATGCTGAATTTCCCAATCTAGAGTTGTCGTTATCGGTATGCAGGTGTTCGTATCGGTACGCTCCTTCTTATAGAAATAACCGCTGTGCTCTGATCAGTCTGCGCGTATCGGTACGTGTATATAGCGTATCGGCATGACATGTCATGGAAATAGTCGTTGGGTAGTTAAAATATATGGGTAATGGTACGCCTTAATGCGTATCGGTACGACCCCCTCTATATCAGTCCGACTGAACCTGTATCGGTATGGGTTTTTAATTCTGGAATTTTTATGTAGCTGAAACCCTAACATGTATCGATACGATTGAGGCCGTATCGGTACGGGCCTTAAGAAATCTCAGGTTTAGCTATTTAAAAACATTTTGAGGCCTTCGAAAACCTTTTGAAAAACACATCAAACATATTTTCAAGTTGTTTGGACTTAAAATTATTTTTGAAATCTTTTTAATTTAGTCCAAGACTATTTTTCAATTATTATATCAAAACAAATATTCTAACAATCTCCCTCTTTTTGATATAATAAAACCAACTTGAAAATTGTTTTAGTGATTCTCCCCTTAGTAAAAATACATTTTAAATAAGATAATATTTTATCAAAGTCTTAAAAGCTCCCCCTTATTCATTTGAAAATTTAATTTTTCAAACCTTTATCCCCTTTTTGTTATATCAAAAATGATTCAAACTAAGTCTGAAAACTTTTAAAGTACCATAACAATGGAGAGTTAAAAAAATTGACAAAATAAGAATTTTGTTTTAAAAAGGCCCCATTTATCAAAGCATTCGAAAAAAAATTGGCTCAAAAGGTTTACACTTAAAAGATACTGAATTTCATCATTCGATCAAATCAATTTAAAAGCTAATGAAACTAAATTATCCAAGTCTTCAAAACAAAAGAATAGATAACCAAATAAATAAAGAATTAGCATAGAGATTACCCATCTTCTTCATTTGTGTGACTAGAGCATTCAAAATCTTTGCTATCACCATCGTTGCTCCAACACACCTACAAAAGACATTTACTTAATTTTTGGTATCCAAATTGCTTTGGATCCATTTACATTAGTCACAATGTCTAGTTCCCTTAAGAACTCATACTTGCATAATTTTATAAGACTTTCTATTTCTTATATGACAAGTATTTATGGAATGACCATGATAATGACAATGTGAGCAATTTGTTATTATGGGATTAGATGAATTATTAAAAATAATTTTTTTCTGTTGTTAAGCTTTCAAGCTTAACCTTCAAATCAAAATTTTCTTTTTGAAAATCTCCACTCTTAATTTTTGAAAGCTCTAAATTATTTTTCAAATTTTCATTTTGGCTTTCAAAATCGATTTTTGATTTCATAAGAAAATCATTTTCAATCTCAAGTTTTGAAATTATTTTCTTGAATTTGAAATTCATGGTCTTAAATTCCAAAAATAATTCATCAAAAGCATCTTGCAACTCATCAAAAGAATAAGAATTAAGCTCACTTGAGTTAGAAGATACCTCGGGCTCATCGAGAGCCATAACACCATCCACCTTAGGTGTTGAAAGGAGGTTTGCACATGATGAAGCATCATCTTTTTTCTCTCCCTTTTTGTTGCCGTAGAGTTTCTCAAGCTTCACCCATATTTCGTTGGTACTTTGCATGTGAAAACCTTCTTAGAAACATCTTCATTTAGGCCACAAACAAGAGTGTGCATGGCCTTGACGTTTAGCTTTGCCTTCGTGTCATTTGCACTCCTCTGCTTCTTCTTCTTAGGAGCTTCCAAGTAACCACCTTCAATGATATCCCAAACCTCAAAATCGAGAGATTTGATGAAATATTTCATGACATTGCTCCATCGGAACTTGGAAGTATGCTTTTCTTTCGAAGAGCATAGGACACGAGATAGAGCGATATTCTTCAAATTTTGCCATTTTCTTGAATGGTGGACTTCGAGCAAAATTTTTTTACTCCCGAATGTTAGTCCTTCGATGGAGATGAGGCTATCTATCTTTCGAAACCGTCAAGAGGGTTGATTTTCACTCTTTGATGAATTGGCTAAAACCGATAAAAATTGTAGACAATTTACACAAGAATTTTAAAGTGGTTCGACTACCCAACCGAGTCTACATCCACCACCTTAGCACACCACTAAGGATTTTCTAATTCACCAAGAATTTTCCAATTCATTAAGAATTCTTCCCTTTTTACAAGCTCAAGAGAAAACCTTTACATCCCTATCTTTTCAATGGCTAAGATAGAACCACTCTAGGTTTTACTGAAGCTAAACTATAACTTCTCCCTTTTACAAGGTTTGTTTGGTAAACTAATACCTCACAAGGTGGGTGTTTACACAATTTAGCTCACAAGAAAGAGTGAAAAGATATACAATTGAAGCACTTTCTAAACTATGTACAAGAGAAATGAAGAAATAAGAATTAGACTTAAGTTCTCTTGATCATCTTGCTTGGATATGTTCTCTAACCATCTTCAAGTGTTCACAGTCTCCTTTTATGGTGTGGAATGAGTTCCTGGCCGTTGAAGACCGTTGGGGATTAATTTGAGCCGTTTGGGATAATTTTCATGCTGAATTTCCTAATTTGGAGCTGTCAGTATCGGTACGCGGGTGTTCGTATCGGTACGCTCCTTCTTATAGAAATAGTCATTGTGCTTTGATCAGCCTGAACGTATCGATATGTGTATATATCGTATCGATACGATCTGTCATGGAAATAACAATTGGGGTAGTTAAAATACAGGGGTATCGGTACACCTCAATGCGTATCGGTACGACACCCTCCGTATCGATATGACTAAACCTGTACCGATACGAGTTTTTGATTCTAGAATTTTCCTGTAGCCGAAACCCTAACATGTATCGATACGATTGAGGCTGTATCGATACGAGCCTTAAGAAATCTTAGGTTTAGCTATTTAAAAACGTTTTGAAGCTTTCAAAAACCTTTTGAAAAACATATCAAATATATTTTCAAGTTGTTTGGACTTAAAATCATTTTTAAAATCTTTTTAATTTAGCCCAAGACTATTTTTCAATTATTATATCAAAATAAATATCCTAACACTATATAAATTTTATAAACTAAAATTGTTATTATATCATGTCGCGTCATAATTAGCTGCAACAAAATTTATATTGAATATCTTGCTTGTAAATTTAAAGAAAAGACATTTGTCAACAATCTCTACATCAAGTGATTAAAGCTCTCAATTGACACATTTTTTTCTCCCCTAAGTTGGTTCAAAGTAAAAATTGTTAAAAGAAAAAATATGACATTTATTCCCCTCACAATTAAATAACTTGAAATCACTCGTACACTACTTATAAATTCTCATAATAAACAATCATTCATACAAAACCCGATGCCATTAAAGTTCCATGTAGTTTCTAATTTTCAAAGTAATTTTCTTTTAAGAAATTATGGTCAAATTTTATTTACACATGAACAAGCCGCCAGTTGAAATGAAATCTAATTGAATATCGGTAAAGGCAAAAATAATAAAAATATTTTTTCTTAAAATGTGAATAGTTACATAATAATGCTACAAATAAGAGAAGAATTTCAGTGGGGGCAGAGGTACCAGTGCAGCACTGCTACCATTGAATCGATCCACACTCTCAATGCACCCGTCTATCCTTCTCTGGATAGGAATGGCGAGAACAATCCCCAAGTACAGTGATCACCAATATTTAACAAACGGCTTTATTTTTTCACACCAAAAACAACATTATCCTAATATATATACATATACGGGATAGGATGCACTTACATAGAATATAAAACTCATAGTTTTATACGTTTTGCGGATCGTTTGATGGTGAAATGAATGGATGATATTAACTCTTTACCTTTTCTTTAATTGATAATCTTCACATAACTCACTGTTAATCCCAGCTATCCATTTCGCCCATCTAACAATCCAAAAAAACATATAGAGTTAAAAACTCTTTTTCCATGGCCATTGGATGAATATAATGAATGAGATTAAAAGTTAAAAATAAGGAGATTTTTAAGGAGAGAAAAAATGATGAACGAGGTTAAACACTCCTATTTTTTCTCTCTTTAAAAATCTCCTTATTTTCAACTTTTAATCTCGTTCATCCATTATATTTATCCAATAGCCATAAATTAGTGTAAACTAAATAAATTTTACATCATGTAACTTGATCCAAACCCTATATATATATATCAGTTTCTCAGCAAAACTTGCCTTTTTATGTATATATATACATACAGATAACCATCCGGCTCGAATAAATTTGTAGGAAGATGAAACGTTATAAGAGGAAACGATCATCTCTTTTAATTCAACACCTTTGCCCACTGTTCATGTCCAATGTCACATTTGGAGAAGATTATTCACAGTAACCGTTACAGAATTTGTTCTCTGCAAGTCCTGCAAATTCCGTAGGGGGGGGGGGGGAATCTGAGAAACGTAACTGGGATTGATTCAATACCCTATGAGTAATCAGCTAAACAGACAATTTAAAGCTGTATGCTTAAAACCTTGATCTACTGCAGTAGATTCCAACAATACCTGAAAAATGAGCTCATCTGGGACATGTGGCAAAACCTCCCGTACAGTCTCAGCCATGGCAAGTATATTTGCTACACCGCCATTAGCTGTGCGTGCAGCAGTAGTCCTAATATGTAAACTTCCGGTGTTTGCGGGGTATCTTCCACCGGCATTTGGAGGAACAGATGCAGCAGCCTGAGATGGGTTCATGGGCCAAAGGCTCCAAGCAGTATCTTCTAGTGCAGTATGAGCATAAGTTTCCCCAACAGATGCAAGATGCCTCATCATCATATGAACTCTCTCAAGTCCAACTGATCTGGTATCGGTAGAAGGACCAGCTTCATCAACATTCTGGTTTGGCCAAGAATGCAACCACTCTGAATCCAGTCCCGCTCCCGCACTCCTGCAAAGGGAAGATAATATATATCCTCGTGAGCACACTGAAGTAGAATGAATAGTGCAAAACTTTGCACCTCGTTTGTAAATAGTTGATTGACTACTTGGTTTGCAATAAAAATCAGAATCAATTATTAAGGCATCAGAAACTTATAATCTCCTTTCCCTCGTTTACACCAACGGAAGAAATAATGCACATGGTGCCATTTACTCATTTCCGCAAACTGGAGGTACCTTTCTCGTTCAGCAGCTCTTCATATCATTCCACCAAACATAACTAACAAGGAAATGGCTATTACCGACAAAACAAGGAATTCAGTTGATAATCAGGAAGAGTAAATGTTTCCCATCTCAATACGAACTTCTTATATAAGTGACTGTCCAAACAGAGGGTTATCTCCAAACAAGCTACGATGCCAGCTTTACATCCTCAATAACAATGGATGAACTAATTATGCCACAAGGTATAACAGATTTTATTCCAAGCCAAGTTGAGAAGAATAATTTGAAGGAACCATACCTCCAAGGGCTACCTTCTGCATTCTGCATTTGATTTGGGAATACTCCTGCAGGTAGGGTGTGACCAGGCATATTTGGTCGATTTAGACCAGAATTTATCTGACGGGCCAGCTGCTCATCACTTAAAGTTTCTGCAGTGCGAGAATTTGCCTCATTTTCTCTTCTTCCCAGGAGAAGTGGCTTTCTACATGTGGGACATGAGTAAACTTCATTTAAGCCTTGGTCCAACCTGCCATGGTATGTTACTATCCAGCATTAGATTCATCCACACACTGCAATAACACAAACCAAACTTCATAATATCATATAAACATACCAGGATCTCAAGCATGCAAGATGAAAAAGGTGATTACAGTGAAGCTTTTTAGCCTTGGACATAGGTTCCTGAGCTTTGTGAAGTTAGTTAGACCTTAAAAAATCAGTAGAAACCCTGAAAAGGCACAATAAAGACCAGACCATACCCGACATATGGCACATTCGTCGTCATATGCCCGTATCTCTTCAGATGTTGCATCAGGCAGTGCTCCATGAAGAGCCCCAAATGCCATTCTCAATTTAATAAATCCCTTTACACGCTTCACAATTGCACTTAGTAAAGCCTAATAAAAAATATTGAATTTGTGAACAGAAGTAATGTGCAAATGGCATGTCAACTTCTGGATACATTGAGCTGTAAAATAACATAAAGAACAACAGAATATTTACACGTATATTCAAGAAGAGAACTGCATCCACGAGATGGAATGCCATGCCATGCAGCCACCAAATAAGAACATAGTGCCCGAGTGCCATTAACAGTGTTGTCGTGTCAAGGAAGAAACCTAGATTGCGAATAAGAATGCCCTTCCATTCCCAAAATGAACCTGCAGTCATGTGCAATTGTTAACAGAAAAGAAGTGTAGGCAGATAGAGTAGAGAACAAATAGAAAATGATAACAAGAAAGAACCTTACATTTTCAGCCAGATGACCAAATAAGAAAACAACAGTTCTAAAGACTGAAAAGGTAACATTGGAAAGGAGTGCAACAAGCTTATGAATTAATGAGGAAAGAAAATCATGAAAGAGTAAAATAACTTTCAAGCCTAGAAAGGTTTAGCAATTACAGAGAACCAAAGATATAAACTTTCTAAACTGAAAGAATTAGTTACTGGGTCACTCTCAGACATGAAAGGATGAAAAATGCATTTTCGATTTATTCATATGGCCTTACTATTATACAGTTAGATTAGTTTAATGTGAATGATGATGAATAATGGAACCCTTATATTTGCAGCTTAAAACGGGACTTTACAAGCCATGAACTTCGCGATTAGAGAACCATTGAGAACAGCCAACCTATCAACACACTAAATAATCACATCCAAGTATAAAAAAGAAAAGTAAATACCTGCAGCTGATAAATCAAGAAGTTTTGCTCTTTGGCAATCAGCATTGTTCCCCATTGAATGGAGTAATATTTCAAGTAGCTGAAACCCATGAACCAGTATAGCCTACAGAGAATAGTAGATATAACAAAGAGCACCTCATCAAACCATGATCCAATAACTTCCACAGAATGACTGTATTCCAAAACATTCAGAATGAACATATTTATCATAAAAATTGCCCCCCCCCCAAAAAAAAAAAGAAAAAGCATTCGATAAGGATACCTGCATGGTCTCAAAAGCAATACTGAGAGGCTCAAAAAACAACAGCAAAAACATGGATGAATTCACTGTTTTGTATAGCATAAAGCTCAGGAAAATCCTGAAATGAACCCACAAAGAAAAATAATTTAGATAAGTTGTGAAAAGCTTAATTGCCTGCTTGAAATGAGGAAATGTTTGAGCCGGATTGTAAAAAAAAAAAAAACAGGTACTTTATTTCTCTCGGTCACTACATTTGAAAGGATGTCCAAAAAGTAATGAAATTAGTAGATCATAAATTCACTCCTAGAGGCTAGGTAGCTACTCAGAGAAAAAACTGTTTTTGTAGGATAATACGGCTTGTATATTATGTAAAAGACTTGTAAATTGTGTAAAAGACTAAGAGTTATCTGTTAGTAGGATAAAGACTAAGAGTTATCTGTTAGTAGGATTAGAAGTCTTCTATTATTAGGATTCCTAGTTAGAGATAAATTCTTAAGGACTCTATAAAAGAGTTCTATGTTGTAATCCATTTGAAGTTGAATAACAGGACAATCTCTCTTCTGTTTTCACTACTTTCTACATGGTATCAGCTTGGGTTTCGATCTTCTAAGTAAAACCCTAGTCGATAGCCACCTCTTCTTCTTATAATTCTTCTACTGAAATCACTTCTTTACCATAAATTATTTCTGGTTCTGACGACCTCAATGACTCTTCCAGTCATGTTATTACCTGTCATAGATTGAATGGAAATAATTATTTGGAATGGTCTCAATCTGTCAAGATTTTTATCTCAGGGCGAGGCAAATTGGGCTGTCTCACAGGGGAGGTTGACAAGCCTGCGGCTACTGCTGCTGGATATGCCAAATGGATGCAGGAAAATAACCGTGTGATGTCTTGGTTGCTCAATTCTATGGCTCCCAGTGTAGGCAGAAATTTTCTCCTTTACCAAACGGCGGCTGAAATCTGGAGTGCTGTCCAAGAAACCTATTACAGTACAGATAATATCTCGGAGTTGTATGGGATTGAAGGTCAAGCATCAGTTCTCAAACAAGAAGGAATGTCAGTCACCCTATACTATAATACCCTCAATGCCCTTTGACAGCAGATAGACCTTTATGAGCAGAATGAATGGGAGACACCAACTGATGCTGCCTAGTACAGGAAAATTACTGCACAACGCAGAATTTTCCAATTTCTTCGTGGGTTGAATAAAGAGTTAGATGCAGTTCGTAGTAGGATTCTTGGCAGCTCCCCTCTTCCTTCGTTTAGAGAAGTTTTTTCTGCAGTTAAGAAGGAGGAGAGCAGGCGCACAGTGATGCCTCCTGAATCTTCTTCCCATGAAGGATCTGCTCTTCTCACTCAGACAACTACTAAAAAAGGTCGGCCCTGGTGTGATGATTGAAAGAAACCAGGCCATTCCAAGGAGAAGTGCTGGAAGCTTCATGGCAAACCAGTCGATTGGAAGCCAAGGTCTTCTAGAGATGCACAGTCCCATTTAGCTTTTGTCTCTAGTGTTACAAGTTTCACTAAAGAACAGATTGAAGATCTTCAAAAATTGTTTGGGAAATTTGCATGCCCTGGTGAGGCAAATCTGGCCATCAAAGAAACTGAAGGTACCTCCTTCCCTACAGCCCTTTTATCTGCACAACTTACTCCAACTTGGATCATCGACTCTGGGGCGTCTGAGCATATGATTGGTAACAGGGAGTTGTTCCTTAAATACACAGCATCTTCTGGTAGATCTATTAAAACTGCTGATGGCTCCCTTTCTCAAATTCAGGGTTGTGGTTCTATTAGTATTAATGAAAATCTGTTGCTCCATGATGTCTTATTTGTCCTCAATCTTGCCTGCAAGCTTTCAACAGATTTAAAATGTTCCACAACTTTTAATGCTTCTGGTTGTGTTTTGCAGGCAATGGACTCGAAGACAATGATTGGCAATGCTAGTTTGCACAATGGCCTCTATGTTCTTCATGGCACTCCACCCTCTTCTACCTCTCAATCTCCTTGTTCATTTACAGCTTTAGGACAAAATGATAATGTTTTATTGTGGCATTTTAGGTTAGGTCATCCTAGTTTTCAATATCTTGCAAAATTGTACCCTTCTTTATTCATCAATAAAAAGCCAAGTTTATTTAAATGCCATATCTGCCCTCTTGCTAAACAAACCAAAGCATCCTACTTGCCATCTACTTCTAAACCATCTCACCCTTTTTCTTTGACCCATAGTGATATTTGGGGCCCTTCTAGAGTGAAGAATGTAGAAAAGCAATTTTCTAGCTTTAGGAAAAACTAATTAACACATAAAAATAAAGCAGAATTTAAGTTTCTGCAAAAAAGAAGAAGAAAACAGAATTGATTTTCTGTTATTGAATATTTTCGAAAAATTACATCCCTTTACAGTGAATTTATAGACTCAAGTATTGGACTTTAATTACAATTAGGAATCCTAAGTACACAAGACATCTAACTCTATCTTTTAGGAAGTAAACTTTAATTTAAACTACTATTTACATGAGGACTCTAACTCTATCTTTAAACTTTAATTTAAACTACTATTTACATAAGGACTCTAACTCTATCGGATAATCTAACACTCCCCCTCAAGTTGGAGAATATACATTGTATAATCCCAACTTGAATAGAAACTTGTCGAAAGAAGCTTTTGGTAGTGCTTTTGTAAGTACATCGCCACTTGTTCTTCAGAGGAACATAAGATAAAGAAGCTGTCCCACTAGTAATCTTTTTCGAGATAAAATGCTGTCAATCTCCACATGTTTAGTCCTATCATGGTGGGTGGATTTTGAGCAATTTGTATGGTGGGTGATTATCACAAAAAATCTCAAACTTCTCATCTTGGTTCACATTTAGCTCCTTCAATAGCTTTAACAACCAAATTCCTTCACACATTTCCAATGCTAAAGCCCTATATTCTCGCTTGACTCTACTTCTAGATACAACTGTTTGTTTCTTACTCCTCCAGTCGCTAGATTTCCCCAAACAAAGGAGCAAGTAACCACTAGTTGATCTTCTTTCTGTCGATTCGTTTGCCCAACTTGAATCAATAAATTTGAACAAATCCTTTCTTGAGTCTTTTTAAATAGCAATTCATGCCCCGGTGTCCCTTTCAAGTATCTCAAAATTCTAATTGCGACTTCCATGTGATCTTCCTTGGATCGGTCATGTGTTGGTGATAATATTAATGGAAAAGCAAATCAGTCAGTTAATGACAAATAAATCAATTTTCCCACTAACCTCGAAATTTACCCTTATCGCCTTTTAGGGCTTGTGTCCTCTCTATTGAATTTTAAGCTCGCTTCCATGGGAGTATCAACTGGTTTGCATCCCAACATTCTCGCTTCATTAAGTAGATCAAGAACATATTTTCTCCTGGTTTATCACTAGACCTTTGCTCGACCTAGCAACCTCCATGCCTAGAAAGTATCCGAGCTTTCCTAGGTCTTTTGTTTCAAACTGTGTATTTAACAACCCTTTCAAGTGACTTATCTCTTCATCATCATCACTGTCGAATAATGTCATCCACATATACTATTAAAATAACCCTTTTATTGCTAGAGGTTACCTTAATGAAGAGAGTGTGATCGCCAAGGATTGTTTGTATCCATTTTCTAAAATCACCTTGGTGAATCTGTCACAAATCGGGCTCTAGGTGATTGCTTCAAACCATAGATGAATTTATTAAGTCTGCAAACTTTTCGATCTCCTTTTATCGACTTCAAGCCCGAAGGCACTCTCATGTACACTTCTTCTTCCAATTTTCCATTAAGAAAGGCATTCTTAATGTCAAGTTGATGAAGCTTCAGATCCTTGTTTACAGCCAAGCTTAAGAGAACTCTAATCGTATTTAGTTTAGCTACAGGAGCAAAGGTCTCATTATAATCAATTCCATAGGTTTGAGTAAAACCCTTGGCCACCAACCTTGCTTTATACCTCCGTATACCGCCATCGAGTTGTATTTTATGGCGAACACCCATTTGCATCCATTGGTTTCTTGCCTTGTGGAAGATTTGTAATGGTCCAAGTATCATTCTTTTCAAGTGCTTCAATCTCCTCTTTATGACCCTTCTCCACTTAGAATCTTTTAGAGCCTCCTCAATAGTGTTAGGTATCATTCTTTATCTAAGCAAGTGTAAAAGCCTTAAATGATGGCATTAGATTACCATAAGCAACATACCTCTGAATGAGGTGTTTTGTACATTGTCTTACCCCTTTCTTTTTAGCAATAGGCAAATAATCAAATTCAAGTAAATGAGAGGGAATCTCGGCTAGAACATTACCTCCATCATTTTCATTGGCAATCAATTCAAGTCCAATTCTCGGCAAGTGTCGATTGCAAAACAGTCTGGAATAGTTTTCTGTTTTCTGGTATAAACTTTCAATTGCTTAGGAGGCTGAGGGGTTTGTGAGGAAGGTTTGGGTGAATTCTGAGGAGTAGTAACAATAGGTGAAGGATGGGAAGTTGTAGGTGTAATAATAGGTGAAGAAGTAGAAAGGTTTAAAGGAGTATGGGGTTCAAATAACAAAGGATTATTAGTAGGTAATAACTCTGAAGGTAAAGAAGGATAAACCTGATTGGTAGGAGGTTGAAAAACATCACAATTCTCCCCCTGATTTGCAGCCTCAGGGAAATAAGGTTCCTGTTCAAAAAAGGTGAGATCCAAGGAAGTAAAAAATTTCTGAGAAGGAGGATGATAACATTTGTAGCCCTTCTTAAGTGAAGAATACCCGACCAAAACACACTTCAAGGATCTTGGGTCAAGTTTTGACCTAGAGAGAACATAATCTTTCACAAACACAGTGCAACCAAAAACTTTGAAAGGGAGAATAGAGGACAAAGGTTTAAAATTGGGATAACTCTCCAAAAAAACAGCTCTAGGTGTTCTGTATTGCAAAACCTTACTGGGCATTCGATTAATGAGATAGGTTGCGATTAACAAAGCCTCACCCCACAAATACTTAGGAATATTACTAGTGAACATCAAAGACCTAGTTACCTCCAACAAATGCCTATTTTTCCTTTTCGCAACCCCATTTTGTTGTGGTGTATCCACACAAGTGCTAAGTTGAACAATCCTTTTTTGTTAAAAAATTCCCCCAAGGACTTAGTAAAATATTCACTCCCATTATCGATTTGAAGATCTGAATTTTACTTCAAATTGGGTTTCAACCATATTGTAAAATTTCTCAAAAACAGAGGCTACTTGATTTATCCCTTAACAAATATGCACAAGTTGTTCTACTATGATCATCAATAAAAGTGACAAACCACCTACTACCGTTACATTCTTCACTCGAGAAGGACCCCAAACATCACCATGAATTAATGAAAAAGGTTGGGAAGGTTTGTAGGAAGATGGTAAATAGGATGCTTTTGTCTTTAGCGAGAGGACATATATGGCATTTAAAAGAACTTGGTTTTCTATTAACAAATAATTCAGGGGAATAATTTAGCAAGATAATGAAAATTAGGATGCCCTAACCTAAAATGCCATAACATTATATTATCAATTTGCCCTAAAGAAGTCAAAGAGCAATAAGTATTTGGTAGGATAGATGGTTGATTTCCGAGAACATAAAGACCATTTTGCAAGCTAGCGATTGCCAAGCATCTTCCTCGAATTCATTGCTGCAAAAAACAACCAGATTGATGAAACTGTAATGAACACTTCAAATTCTTGGAGAGTTTACTAACAGAGATGAGATTGCACGCGCGAGATTAGGCACAAACAAAACATCTTCAAGCAACAAATTATAGTTAATGAGGGTGAGCCACTTCCTTTGATAGGAGAGAAAGAGCCATCTATTTGTTTTAATAGAACTTGTAGAAGATGAATCTGAAAAACTAAGGAATAATTCCTGTTACGGTCATGTGATCGGATGCTCCAGTCGATGATCCATCTTTGATGCACCTTTTAGTAGAAAAAGTGCGATGGGAGAACAAATATTCTCAGTATGCTTGTATCCTCCACGAGGGCTAAATCGCTTCACAGTTCTTGTCGAACCTGAAATTTCTGGAAAAAACTCCAATCCAAAGACTGCTCTGCTATGGATAGCATCTCAAAGGTTGTCGAAGGGGATCCCATTAAGAATTCTAACTAGGATCGATGTTAGTGATACCATGTAGAAAAGCAATTTTCTAGCTTTAGGAAAAACTAATTAACATAAAAATAAAGCGAGAATTTAAGTTTTGCAGAAAAGAAGAAGAAAAGCAGAATTGATTTTCTGTTATTGAATATTTTAAAAAAATTACATCCCTTTACTGGTGAATTTATAGACTCAAGTATTGGACTTTAGTTACAATTAGGAGTCCTAAGTACACAAGACATCTAACTCTATCTTTTAGGAAGTAAACTTTAATTTAAACTACTATTTACATGAGGACTCTAACTCTATCTTTAAACTACTATTTACATAAGGACTCTTAACTCTATCGGATAATCTAACAAAGAATGTTGATGGTTGTAAATGGTTTATTACTTTTATTGATGATCATAGTAGGACTACTTGGACTTATTTGATGAAAGAAAAGTCTGAAACTGAAAGCATTTTTGAGAGATTTAACTCCATGGTTCTTACCCAATTCCATACTAGAATCCAACTGTTTAAATCTGACAATGGCAGTGAATTTTTTGCTAGGTCTTTGGGTGATTCTTTTCGAAAAAAGGGGATAATTCAGATTAGTTCCTGTGTTGATACTCCACAACAGAATGGAGTTACAGAGAGGAAAAACCGACACCTTCTTGAAGTCACTCGATCCCTTTTATTTACCAGTAATGTTCCTAAGTACTTGTGGGGAGAGGCTTTGTTAACTGCCACATATTTAATCAATCGCATGCCCAGTCAGGTTTTGAAATTTCAAACCCCTCAATCAATTTTCTTGGAAAGATATCCCCACTTTAAGCCTCTTTCTTGTACATTACCTCCTAAGATTTTTGGTTGTACAGTTTTTATTCATAATTCAGCCATTAATAGGTCCAAGTTAGATCCTAGATCTGTAAAGTGTGTGCTGGTAGGGTATTCTTCACTTAAGAAGGGCTATAAATGCTATCACCCCCATCTCGAAATTTTTTTGTTACTATGGATCTTACCTTTTTTGAACAAGACCCTTATTTTACTAAGGCTGCAATTCAGGGGGAGACTTGGGATGATTTTCAGCCTTCTTACCAACACCAGATAACTTCTCCTAGTTTTTCTATACCTCCAGACTTTTCATTCACTCACTCCACAAATCCACCCTTGTTGCCTACAACACCTTCAGATTTCTCACCTATATCTTCTTTACCAATCCCTTCACAAACACCAGCAATTTCTCAAGATCCTTTCAAAACACCTACTCCTCCCAAACAACTTTTGACCTATACAAGGAGAAAAAAAACTATACCCGAGGCCATCTTGCAATCTGACACTTGCCGAGAATTGGATTTGAGTCCAATTGCCAATATGGAAGATGAAGGAAATTTGATCAGTAAGTCTACTACTCCTAATCTGGATGATTTTCCTATTGCTATTAGAAAAGGAGTTAGACAGTGCACTAAACATCCTATCCAAAAATTTGCTGCTTACAGTTCTTTGATGCCATCTTTTAAAGCTTTTACAGCAAGTTTAGATGGAAAAGAAATCCCAACTGTTGATGAGGCACTAAAGCATCCTAAGTGGAAAAGGACTGTTGAAGAAGAGATCAGTGCACTTGAGAAAAATGGTACCTGGACAATAATAGATCTTCCCCAAGGTAAAAAACACATCGGTTGTAAATGGGTTTTTTTCTGAAATATAACTCGATGGCGGTGTGCAGAGATATAAAGCAAGGCTCATGGCTAAAGGGTATACAGACCTATGGGATTGATTATCTTTGAAACTTTTGCTCGGTGGCAAAACTCAACCTTTATTCGAGAGTTCATTAAGTCTTCTTTGTCAACAATGATTGGAACTGCACCAACTTGATGTCAAGAATGCATTTCTTAATGGGAAGTTAGAGAGGAAGTTTATATGAAGGTCCCACCGGGTCCAAATCAGTTGAAGGAAATCGAAAGTTTGTAAGCTCAACAGTCACTTTATGGTCTAAAGCAGTCCCCTCGAGCTTGGTTTGACAGGTTTACTAAGGTTATTCTAAAGAATGGATATAGGCAGTCACTAGCCGATCACACACTCTTCATTAAGGTAACTTCGAAAAATAAAAGGGTTATCTTGATTGTTTATGTGGATGATATAATCTTGACAGGGGATGATGATGAAGAAATTAGCTTCTCGAAGAATCTTTTGAATAGAGAGTTTGAAACAAAGGACTTAGGGAAGCTTAGATACTTTTTGGGCATGGAGGTTGCAAGGTCAAGTAAGGGGTTGGTGATTAATCAGAGGAAGTATGTCCTTGATTTACTAAATGAAGCTGGAATGCTGAGGTGTAAACCAGCAGATACACCAATGGAAGCCGGCTTGAAATTTACTAATGAAACAGACTCTTTAGTTGACAAAGACAGGTTTCAGAGTATAGTGGGAAAATTGATCTATCTATCACTAACCAGGCCAGACATTGCTTTTCCAGTAAACGTGATAAGTCAACATATGACCAATCCCAATGAAGAACACATGGCAAAGAAACAAAATGTAATTCTTAGGTACTTGAAGAAGACTCACGGACATGGTTTATTGTTTAAAAAGACACAGGACAGATCTGTGAAAGTATTCGACTCGACTCTAATGGTGGAGAACTCTCGAAAGGAGATCGGCCCGGTGGCTCTTGCACTTTTGTTTGGGGAAATCTCGTGACTTGGAGAAGTAAGAAGCAATCGTTGTCTCGAAGCGGTCGAAGCGAATTCGAGCTTTGGCACTAGGAATGTGCGAAGGAATTTGGTTACTTAAATTCTTGAAGGAGCTAAACACAGACCAAGAAAATAAGTTTGAGGTTTTGTGTGATAACCAATCGGCTATTCAAATTGCTAGGAATCCAGTTCAACATGATAGAACAAAACATGTTGAAATAGACAAGCATTTTATTTTGAAAAAATCAACAATGGGGTAGCTTCCTTGTCATACATCCCTACTGAGAAGGACAACTAGCTGATCTACTTACAAAAGCCTTACCCAAATCAGTTTTTGATGAGTTCTTATCCAAGTGGGACTATACAACGTATACTCTCTCGACTTGAGGGGAGTGTAGGATAATACGGCTTGTATATTATGTAAAAAGACTTGTAAATTGTGTAAAAGACTAAGAGTTATCTGTTAGTAGGATAAAGACTAAGAGTTATCTGTTAGTAGCATTAGAAGTCTTCTATTATTAGGATTCCTAGTTAGAGATAAATTCTTAAGGACTCTATAAAAGAGTTCTATGTTGTAATCCATTTGAAGTTGAATAACAGAACAATCTCTCTTCTGTTTTCACTACTTTCTATAGTTTTTGTAGTACACTACTTGCAAACCCAAAAGATGGGTGTTTATGAATGATTTTCCTAATTCAAAAAAGTAAGAAATTGAGCAATACCAAAATAAATTGAAGGAGAGGGCAAAAAGAAACACAGAAAAGACTCGAAAGTATGCCCATGGAGTAGCAGAAGGGGATGCATTCAAACGCTCAAATCTATCCCTGGCCAAAGCTTGAAACATCTGTATTATTTGCTCAACAAAATGTTAGGATGCGTAAAAAGCAATTCAATTTCTTCCAATGTGAGCTAAAAACAAGACCTCCATCACAAATCACATTATATACCTTTAGACAACATATAACAATCAACCAAATTGACCAAAGACCTGCTTGAAATACTGTTGGTGGAACTACTAATGGTAGAAAGGTCCCCTGTTTCAAAAATAGTCAATATCTAACAGCATTAGTGAAGAAGAAAAAGAATTGAAATATGAATCTCACAAGAAAATAACCCTATAAACATGTCTAGATAACTTACAATTGAAATGATCTGAAATGAATAAGCTACTTCAAACATGATATTTACCATAAAACTATCGGTTATCAAACAGGAGGCACTTATGCCAACTGACACAAGATATTTAGCTTCTTTTTTCTTTTTTTGGTAAGCAATTTATTTAGCTCAGTTACTGAATTCAGTGCTAACAATACACCAGTACCCATTGTTCTACAGATGCAGAACTGGTACTCAGAAGAAAACTTGGGGATACTGTATATATTCCAGGAGGAAGCAGGAGGTTTGTACAAGCAAACAAACTGTTTAAATCATTTAAAACATTTACCTTGTAGATAACATAGTTGATAAGGCGTTCTACTAACTTCCGAGTTTCTAAGGGGTATAACTCGCCAAAAAATACAGTCTGCACAACGAAAAAAGAAACCACAGTAATTGGACAAGGTTCTATAAAAATAAAATAGAACAAATTCACTTTAACAATCAGTGGTTATGCCATTTAACCTTCCCTATTTTAGTCAAAGAAAAAACAGAATACCATGAAGATAAATAACAGAAACATACTAACTAACAAGAACGTTAGCTAAGATTTCATCTTCACAGTTTCGGATGTGGAGATCATACAAGTTCTAAGAACGACACAAATTTGATCGACATTCACAGCTTTTGTTTAAAGAGAGGACTGGGAATTAAAGTTCCAACTTCCAATCTTATTTTTAACTGTTTTTCCTTTCAAAACAATTCTTCAAAGTGCAAACCAATTTTCACAAAGCAGGGTGTACATTGCTCAAACATTTTTTTATTCAATTAACTTGTTATGTACATTGCTGAAAGTACTGCTTCAAGTTAGAATCATGTATTGAAGTGTTGAAAAAACCAAATCACTGTTAAATTCAGTTCTTAACACAAATAACCATTGCATGGCATTTATATCATTGTCAAGTCAATTTTTCAAATAAATTAAGGCTCGTGGAAAAAGATTAAACTGACCTTTAGAGAGAGGATGAGTAGAATAAATATATTAAGCACAAAATTTGCCAGCAGAGCCAATGAAGTATAAGAGCCTAAAAGAAGCTCAAGTGCACGGTCAACATTTTCTGTATGAATAAAATTCTCACTAATTAACCCATCATTCTGAAGTTTATCGAGTGAAAATTCTGCCCAAACTTGAAGACCAATGAAGCTTAAAGCTGTGGACACTGCTGAGATTGCCAAGTAGCTCACAGCCATCGGTAACAAAACAAATTCTCCACCAAAAACAAACTTCCAAATTTTCATTAGAACTAAATAACCATCAGTAATAGCAGGCAATAACGACAAATTTCGGATAATACAAGTAGCTCGGGCTTCAAAATTGGCACATTCAATGTTTAATCAATTGAACAAATTGCAGTTATTTTGCAACCACGAGAACCTGAAAAATAATCCCAGAAAAAATACCATCAGAAAATAACCAGAAAAGCAGCAGAGAGCAAGTATTAGCAGTTAATGAATTTATTGATGTTAATTTTTCAGCTTCTAAAGAATCACGTCCTTTTCAGATCACAATAGTCGGTTTCTTTGAAATATATCAGACCGAGATTGATCATAAAACAGCAACCGAATTCACAATAACTAAAGCATAATAATATTGTAGAATTTAATTGTATAAGGAGTTAAGCCCTAAGACTAAAATATCAAAACGTGGACGTAAAATCAGGAAATGGACATAAGAGGGCAATAGTATTTAGGGAATTTGGAGATATAAAGAGAAGGGACATAAATTCATTGATTCGCCATGCTAAATCTAATGATATTAGAAAAATTGTTTGAGTAAATAATCGACAAAAGAGAAAACATCGAAAGAATCGGAAACCTGATTCGATCTCATCTGAGGAGATGAAGAGAAAGCCGTGACGAGTCTGTGGCGGTACCTTCAAATATTCACCGGCAATTGCATGCTCTTCTTTCACCGTTTTTCCCCGTTTGGTTTTTTTATTTAATATAGAGGAGGAATTGATTAAAATTGACAAAATAAGCTTTATGGTTGAACGATAGAAAAAGAATAGACAGGCACGCGCCAGGCGGGGTCAGTTTGTTTGCGGGGAAGCAAAACACAAATCCTAAAGGATTATTATCCATATTTTTGTTTTCACTAACGCCTTAATTTTTAAGATTCATAATTAGAATTTAAATTTTAAAGTTTAATTTAAATTTTAACTTATAAATCTTAAATTTTAATCATAAATTCAAAATTATATTAACAACAAAAAAATTTAATACTATTACACTTAAAATTCTAAAACCTAGACTGAATCCCTAAACCCATAAAATAATTACCCAATCCTAAAATACTATATTTTTAGGAATTATTCAAAAAAAAGTTTAACTACAAGATAAGGGTTCAAACTATAAAGATATATCTAAAATATGTTTTGAGCGAAACAAATATCTAATATTTCATTCTTTAATAATTTTAAGGTTTTTCCGTTAACAATTGTTAGAAATATTCGTCATACAATCGTTGCATGACACGTGATATCTTTTCTTAATTTTTGTTTAAAAAATTATTTAGTTTTTCAAAAAAAACTCAAAACTTTAATGTTTTTAACTCAAATCCCTAAAATTCTCCTTTACCATCGTCGAACGCCATGTTATCATCACATTAGTGAGGTATCTTCCTCTCGTCGCAAGAGTCGTATGCTTCGTTCGTCGTTCGATTGAATACTTAATGTTTAATGTTCGTGGTTTGTTTGGTAATCCGTTCGTAGATTTTTGATGACGTAAGGTTGGAGTTATCGATTGTAGAGTAAGCGAAAAAAATGGGTTCAAACAATATAATCTCCAGTTGTGCTTGAGTCTATCTAAATTTAAAATTGTATTAGGATATCACCTTATAATTGAATTGCTTCCCGCTAGTTTTTTTTATCGATTGATGGTTTAATTGATATTATTTAAATAACAAAGTAGTATAATTGACAAATTAAAATATCAATAGTCAAAGTAGAACATACACATAGTTAAATGATTATAGAGATAGTTAGAGGGTTTAATAAGATGGACGATGTTGCTGAAATTAATAAGGACTAAATTGGCTGATTGTATAAATATGAAGGGTTAAATGTGTTATCATACAAATTTTTGTATCTGTCTAATGGTGTGCAAAAATATATGATCTAACCCGTTTATTCATTGATTTGATTTGAAATTTCAAATATCGAACTTGATTTTTATTTTTAATTCGGATATCCGATCCGATTTTTTATTTTTGGATCGTATACGGATCATAATATTTCAAGTTTCGGTTTATCTAAAAATTTGAAATATCCGAAAATTTATAATTCCGTGGATATGAATCTCATTATATTTAACAATTTGATGCTTTTTATATCATGAAATTCGAAATATCAAAATTTTCATAGATGTGAATATTGTTTTATTTGACAATTTGCTGCATGTTATACCCAAATACCTGAAATTTTCATCTATACGACAGTCAAATTCGAACAAATACTTAACCAAATTATATATTCGGATAATCAAATATTTGAATAAAAATATATTCTTTTTTTCATTTAGGATACAAATCGCTATTTTATAGTTCTAAAATTTTAAATTTTCTAGATCAAGATCCGATTCGATATCCAAAAACTTACACCCCTAATTGTCACGCCACTCCTTTAACGAATGAGTGACCATTTGTAACAAAGACTAAAATTTACTATTTGTTATATAACTTTTGAAGCTTGATAACCATTTTATATTTTTTAGATAGTTTAGTGACTATTTGTGTATTTTACCGTTATGTATTAACCGTTTATAAATTTACAATTAGAGTGTAAACTTTAGGGTATGTTTGGTTTTAGAAAATATTTTTTATTTTTATTTTTTGTTTTCATTTTTTAAAAATAATTTTCATTTTTAGTTTTCTAAAAATTTAAAAATATGTTTGGTTAATAGAGATGGAAAATTATTTTTAAAAGATGAAAATAGTGAAAATGTGTTTGGTATATAACTTTTCAAAATAGAAATAAAAAATAATTATTAAATAATTAAAATAAAATATAATTAAAAAATATTATAACAATAATAAATAAATAAAATATGAGTAAATAACCAAATTTTAAAAAAATAACATTAGAATGATTCGAATTCGGGTTAAAATTTAAAAACACTTATTTTCATATTTTCCATTTTCCTAAAACATTTTAAATGAAAACAATGAGAATATTTTTTTTATAATTTTAAATTTTCATTTATTTTTGTTTTTATTTTCTAAAAACCATTTTATATTTTCACAACCAAGTTTTCTTTAATATTTTCCATTTTTCAAGAAAATGAAAATCAAAATGAGCTCTATTATCTAAAACCAAACACACCATTATTTCCCGTTAAAATTTCAAACTTGCACAGGCCATCCGGATCTTCCACAGAACCCTAAATCCCTAAAAACATCCCGATCCCCAAATCACCGATTTCCGATCCTAACCAAAATTGCGAGCTATTACGGTAAAGCATGGGCATAATAAAAAGTTCTTTTTCCTTCATCGCAGGCACAGTTTGCGGTATTTATGTTGCCCAAAACTACAACGTTCCCAACATCAAGAAGCTTGCCGACTCCGCCTTCTTCATAGCCAAGCATGTCGAGGAGAAGTACCGCAAGCCCAAGAACAAGGATGAAGATTAGATCCCAAATACCAAGAAACAATGAAATCAACAGGTTCAATATTTTTTTAGCTTCATTAGTTATGGGAAAGAAAAGACAATTCCTCTTTTAGGATCAAGTTTGATATGAGATTAGTAAAACAGAAACCAAGATAATTTTTTGTAAAGTTGGTTTTTGATTACAACTTGCCATTGAAATCGTATTTTCATTGTATGCTTTTGTGATTGCATTGAATTTGGATTTGTTCATTGTTGAGGAATAAATATAACAGGGCTTATTCACTCGGCGTTTGTTCTTTTCTGATATCTCGAGAAAATGACAATTTACCATAAACTTGACTTCAAAGTAATGGCAGGCTTTGCATAGTTGAACATGAGTTATCATATGAAATTTCTGCGGTTTTTACTTTTAAGTGGTATTTGAATTAGTTAGATCATTGGGATTGGTGTTTCTTTGGGCAGCGTTTGTTTAATAACGACCCTGTGTCGAGTGTCTAAAGTTTTGTCATTTATGTTTCCTTGTCTATGCTTGGTGATTGTTATTTCGTTTGCTTAGTTTCTCGGATTAGTCTTGGAACTTTCTCGTAGTGAGGTTTTTAACGAGACCTGTAACTCAGACCTAGGATGTATTGTTTTCATCATTTTTAATAAAAGATTATCTTGCTGAGCAAAACAAAAATCGCAAAATGGTGCGGAGGATTTTGACTTTTTCAATGGCTTTGAATTTCATTCCTTCCTTCTAGCCATCGCTTTGATTGAATTTGAAGGATCCTTTTAAGTATGACTTCCAAGATGTAGTGGTCATACAATACCTTATACATAGGGGAGGGAACCCTTTCATCTAGAAGCAGCATTGTCCCTTCCGAACAAAAAAAGAAATAGTGGCGGCATTGTCCCTTCCAGGAAGCTTTCTTCCTGATATTTCGTAGGATATGCAGATACATTGATAGGTGGTATCCTGTGTTGTAAAAAGCGCGTCTGAGGCGAGCCTAGGCGTGAGGCGAGCGCTTGTACGCCTCTTTCCCCTGAGGCGTTATAAAAAAAAACTTGCTTTAATTGAAATATCCCCTTTCCAGCCAGCCCCCTTTTCATTTTCACGATAAACACAAAATCTAAATGCTCTGCCTTCCCCCAAATTCCAGCCAGCCTTCAAGCCTAGTCACCGTCGCCCGTAAGTCATCCTTCTCCTTCTTCTCTTTTTTCCTTCTGAGTGCAGTGAGCAGCCACCGTCCTTCTCTTCTTTCCTTCTGACTGCAGTGAGCAACCCAGTCCCCAAATTTCCTTTTTTCATGTCTGCTTCCATGGTAGTTGTTTGTATGAAAGTAGGTTAGGAATATAATGATAGCATATTTTGTTCCAATAATATATGATGGAAAATATTTTGTCTTCTTTCCTACTGTTGCAGTGAGCAGTGTTGCATGGATTTAAATATTTAATTCACTTGATAAGTTGCAGCGTATTTTGTTTTAATTGCTGGAAAATATGAGAGATGGTTGTTATTTGATCACACTTTTATTTGGTTTGGAAATTTAATTCAGCGGCTTGGAAATTTAATCTGGAATAAGTTGCAGCATATTTTGTTTCAATTCTGAGCAGTCTTTCATCGTATATTACTGTTGCTCAATTTAATTGTCTAAGTGCGACTTTGTGCATGTTGCTTACTTATATTTGAACTTTGAACTATGTTTGATACTTTGATTGTTTTTTATTTCTTTTATTTGAACTATGTTTGGTTGCCTTCTTATATCAATTTGTTTGATTTGAGACTTAAGTACAAATTTAAGTAGAAAATATTTTTATCTTTTAGCGTCTATAATATAATTATCATGTTTTTAAGTACAAAATATATTATAGGATTAATTTATAAATTTTTTGGATAAAAAGGGCTCCTTCGCCTAGCGCTTCGGCTACAGAGACCTTTTTCTCCTTTTAAAACCAAGGTGTTATCGCTTCTATTCTATGCGTTTAGTGTCATGACTTTTGCTCATATTTTGTTTGTATTTGTTAAGAATTTCACAATTGTATTTGTGCTCATTTCTTTTTGTTCTTGTAAGTTTTTTCCTTTTTTTCTTCTTCTTCATCTTTCTCCTCAGCGATTCGATTACCATTTTGACATGATTTTCTCGGTTCTGGAATTTGAGTATCATTGCATGTTTTCTTGGTTAGATGTTTTGGACTCGTAGAAGTTTTTTGTTTAATGGGAAAATATTTGATGCACTGTTAGCATAAGTTTTAGTTTATACAACATGCTTATTGGTGTTAAGGATTTAGTTTAGAGTTCAAGGGTTTAGGTTTTAGTGTTTTGAATTTAGAGTTCAAGATTTAGGTTTTAAATGTGAAATAGGCATGCTTGTGGGGAAAAAAAAGTTTTCTACTACTTGTGCATCAATTATTAATCCTTGTTTAATTACCATAATCACAAGCATTTGATTCAATAATTCATGTGCTTTTATCTTCCTATGCCTTCGTTCAAAATGTAATCCGTTCTGTAGGTTGAATAGACTGGAAATTATGCAACTGATATCTACACTGTTTTCTCCGAACACTGTTTTTTTACCTGATTTTGATAATCTCACTTCCAACCACCTTCAAATATGGTGAAATATCTCTTAAGCACTGTGATAGGAATCAATAATACAAAGATGTGCTTGTATTCTTAACCATATCTAAATTCATAGTAAACACTTCAGTTCTTAATAAATTGTAACTTTTACAAAAGCCATTGTTTTCTTCTTTTTGACTAAAGAAAATTGTGATTATTTGTAGAATTCTATCTTAGAGAATTTTCATAAACTGAATTGATGTTTTTCGATATTAATTGAAAAATTGCATTATTATTTTTAAAATGATGAGAGATTTTAAGTTGCAAAGAACTTAAATGAGCTTTTTCATCAAATTTGTTGAAAAAAAAAAAACATAAAACTCGTTTAAGAGTTTATTTGCTTTCGAAGTTAGTGTTGCTTTTCCAGGAATGACTACTAGAAGTTAGTTTATAACATGAGAAATTAACTATTGTATGATTGTTTGGTTGCTTTTATGGATGTTAGCGTGAATATTATTGTATGTTGATATTAAAAGGCTTAAATGAAAAATAGGTGTCCAAAGTATGACTTTTTTGAACTTTAGGTGCCTAAAGTATTTTTTTTATAAAATTAAGTGCTCAAATTTTCAAAAGGTATAATTTTAAGTGCCTGATTGTTAATGGGTGTTAAATTTTTTTTAACCAATCAATGCTTGACACATGGCATATTTGGGTACTTAAAATTATAACTTTTGAAACTTGGGACACCTAGTTTTATAAAAATATACTTTAGGCACCTAAAATTAAAAAAAAAACATACTTTAGGCACTTATTTTTCATTTAAACAATACTAAAATATGAGAACTCGTTGTGAATAATTATACTCTTTTTAATATACTAGTAATTTGTAAATTTGAATTTCTTACGACTTTTTGTAGCTTTCGATTATTTATTCAATTTATTTTTGGCTTACATACGATTGAAGTTATATTCAGTCGGTGAACTATTAAATTTAAATTTATAAGTTGATTGTCAAGGCGTGACTAGAACGAAGTTAGGATAGAACATAGAGATGTGTCAAATTACTGAATTTCAAAAACACAAAAGTTTATTAAGTATTTAAATTTTGAGAGTGAAGATCTAATTTATCATTATTTAAATTTATATAGATCTAAATTGCTATTAGATAAAAACTTTTATAGAAAAAAAAATTAAAGGCATGGGCTCACTTCATTTAGTTTTGTCCCATTGACGGAAGTGCACAAACGTTAAGTGGTATTGAAATTACTTTTTTCTCCTTTTTAGTTTCGTTTTGACCATACCTAAGCCCGGGGGCCATAAAATATGAATCCATTGAGAAAAGTTAATAAAATTTTATTTTCTTAAAGCCGATATTTAGGACTTTAATTTTCCTTTTAGGCCTTGGCGGGCAGGTCCCTTTAGGAGTGGGCTGACCTACTCAGGAAAGACCAACCATCACATCGTTTAATACAAGGATCAGTCAGCTTATTAATTATTATTCTAGTTTCGTGGTTTACATATGATTCATACCCTACCTTTAACTTATTAATTATTGGTTTCCAAGGTAATAAGATCAAGTTTGTGGCTAACACTCAGTGGCCCATTCATAATTTAGTGTTAGATTAGTCAGTAAAGGTAGGTTACATCTTATTCTTAGTGTTTAACCACCGAATCAAATTAATTAAATTAAAAATTATATAATTTGTTTGGCGAAATAAAATCACGTTTTTAATGACCAATTTAAAATTTGCTTTTGATTGTTTAATAGGGTTTAAAATTGTATTGATATATTTTTCGATTGAACTTAGCTTGGTAACATTGTTGGTGTAATATAAGGAGGATATGAGATAAAACATGCTTAAGTGTACAATATCTGTCGATCTAAGAGTGGTGTCAAGTTTGAGTAGTTTAATTACTGTATAAAAGATTTATTTATATATTTGTTATTAAGAAGTAATTATAAGTGGAAGAATTTAAATTTTTACCCTTTTAAATATATTTTTGATATAATCATCGAGGTTAATCAACCCGTTAAAAATTTAAAAGCATTGAAATGTTATTTTTAGTGCTTAGTATTTCAATCATGCTTGATAATCTAAAATTAAAACTATACATCGTAAATAATGAATTTTTGTCGTAATTAATATATATACTTTAAAAAATCCGTGAATTTCTGAAGAAAGAAATGGTATTAAGTGATGCATGCTTAAATCAATACACAACGTACAAAATGTACATGCAAATAGACATGGAGCTGCCCTTTGATTTTTCTTCCCTTGTTAATCATGGAGAAATTGCCACAAAATTCTTGGCTTGCCCAACCCAAAATCAAAGGCTCTTCGGTCTTCGTTGTATAATCAGAGCCAGGAAAGATTATGACAATCACACACTATGTACAAACGGAGCTTCTACAGATAAATCAATCATACACCAACATCTTCATCTCGGGATGTTGATTCGGATCCTCCTTGGGGTCTTGATTCAGAAACCCTTGCAACCACCTCATCCACCACTAGCCTTGTCAACAACAGCCCCGCAACCAGAGCCGCTCCCATGAGCATTGTAAAAACAGCGCTCCAGCTCTTGGCGGAAATGTAACCGGTCAGCAACGGTCCGATTGCAGCACCGACAGAGCCTGTTCCGTCTATGATTGCTGTCACGGTTGCCAATGCCTTTGAGTTCCCCTTCAATGAACTGTGTGTTCCCAGGTCGGCTGAGACGGCGGTTGTTATGAGTGCATAGGGTCCGTTTACAAACATGCCGCATATGAACATGAGAGCTATGTTCATCGCCATCGAAATGTGTCCGTAAGTACGGTAGAAGTAGAGAGCGGGGATTGCGCAGTACATAAAAGTGGCTGCTGTTATGGCTCTGGCGTCTAAGCGGTCCGAAATGTGTCCGGCTAAGATTCCTCCGAGCACCCCTCCGACATCAAAGAATGTTGACAAGTTTCCGGCTGCCTCACTCGATAAATATTTTCCCTCAATCGCTGCAAGATTGATGAATATGCAAGAGATTTAGTAACGAACAAACTTGTCAGCCAAGAAACTTATGCCAACCAATGAATTCGACATGTTTCAAGACCAGAAAAGATATTAGCATACCTGTATGGGAAATGTAGAATGGGAGCCAATAGAGGAATGTGTAAGCGACCAATTTGGCAAAGAATAGGCAGAAAGCAAAAGGAGCAACCCCGGGGATTTTCCATGCTTCGATGAACCCGACAGCTTTTTCCTTGATCTCAGTATCCGAGCCTAACAGAGGCTCTGTCACTTCCTCTCCATTCTTCCTAGGAGAATCCACTAAATCTTCTTCTCTATCAGCTCCGACAGATTCGGGACTAACGGGCAACAAAAGGAAAACCGACAAGCCAATGAAAGCAATAAGTAGACCAGGCACAACAAAGGACCAACCCCATCCGTAGCTCAATAGTGCCGAAGCAATCAAAGAACCGCTAATGTTCCCAACAGAAGTATGAGCATTCCATATGCCCATAATCAAACCTCGCTTTTTCTTCCCAAACCAGTTACCAACCACCGCAACAACCGAAGGCCACCCTGTTGATTGAAATAAACCGGCAATCATTTGCACTATAAGGTAGTAGTAAAAGCTATGAATATTAGCCCAGTACCCAACACCAAATAGTGAAGTAAACAAGCCAGTTCCAACCATTCCCACTGTCAAAAAGATCCTTAAATTCATTCTGTCACCCAAATGTCCAGAGAAGTACATTCCAAAAGCATATATCGCAAGGAATGCCACGTCCAGTTCACCAAGCAAGGCCGATCCATCAGATCCGTTAAATGGCGCCCAACCATCTCCTAGAACCCAAGAAACTCGTTTGTTTTTGGCAGACGAACTGAGGTATGTTGTCCTCCATGGGAATTTCAAGCCTATATCGGGGGACTGGGGATCGAGAGCACTCTTGACAATGCTGGTTGTTTTCCTCGTGGCATGGTAGCTAGTGTAAGCGAGAAATGTTACGATCAAGACAATTGCTTGATGAGTTTTATAGGATAGCTTCCCTTTCTTAATGTGCTCTAAGAAACGAATCCCAAGAGGCTTGCTATGATTTCTCAAAGCTGATAATTCACCTAGAGGACCCATTCACTTCGATTCCCTCCGAAAAAATATGAGAAAGCAGAGTTGCAAATTCCCCTCAGCAACAACAAGCTGGACAATTGTGAAATCAATTAGCAATGTGGGAATCTAATTCCAGATGGAACTCCAAACGAATTCTTAATCAACAAAGAATTTAAGAATAAAACCAGCAAATAACCAAATACAACTCAAGATTATAAAGTACATCATAATCAAACAATAAAGTTGAATTTGATTCATTCTAAACCAAAACAAAGAATGAGCCCAATATAAGCCGCTAAATGCAGGGCAGAGTTCGAACATGCTAATTTTCCATTAAAAAAATCAGTCCTCAAATAATCTCTTCCTTTTCCTCGTAAAAGGAAATAAAAGGAACGACCCAGAGAAACATCAAAGCTGTAAACGATTGAGATACAGTGCTCAAAACTCCGTTAAATTGTAGTCAAAGTTCAACACAATTTTCAAAGGCGAAAAGGGGAACCAGTCCTTTTGAAATTAGTACACCTCGTCTTGTCCAAAGGAAAGACCTACCAAATTTATTTATTCCAAACACAAAACAGTCTCAAATTTAACACAGAAATCAAGATCGCGCCAAAATTTTAAACAGATCCATAGTTAACGATCCTATATAAACGAGAATTCAAACTTCAAAAGAATCTTTAAAAAATGCAAAATAGATCAGAAACAGAAGTTAAAACGCAAACAAAACACGATCGAGAATTAAATACTTTTTTTTAACATGTGAATACAGATTCTACATGAAAAATACAGAGATCATTACCTCTCTAACTTGGCTGAGCTCAGATCAGTAGATCCTTACCTTTCGTTATTTTTTTTCTCAAAAGGTAAACTCCACCATTCCTCTGTTCTCAGAAGATAATTCCCTTCCCTAGTGAAACGCTCGACTTTCTCTCGCGTTTAAGTTTACTCTCCTATGGTCTTTGCTGATGTTAAAGGAAGGAGAAACGCAATCGCGGTTTCAAGTTCCAGCGGCCGCGGGAGGATTATTGTAGTGGACGTAAATAATAATTTAAAGATTCGAATTGGCGATCGTGCCCCTACTTAAGTTCCCAATTAGGATTTGGATTTCTAGTTAGTGTATAACTCCAATTTAGGGTTAATTTACTTAATTGCACTTGGAGACACGTTTTGGTATTTTTCGTAACTATTAAGACACGAGTCTAGAATAGAGGAAGAGCCGAAGAGGGATCCATTAAGCAGCATTCAGCACTAAGGCATAGTTTGATTGCTTTTGAAAAATAAAATAAAAAACTAATTTTGAAAAGTAATTTTAAAAATATTTTTAGATTGTTTAGACTGTTTGATATTGTTATCAAAAATACTTTTAAGTAAATAAATATCTATTTTAAATGTTTTTAAAATATAAAAAAAGTTGGTGATATAAAAGAGGGTATATGAGTAATTTTACTTAAAAGTATTTTTAAAAAAGCTAAAAGCTAAAAATTTCAGCTTTTAAAAAATATTTTTCAAACCAAGCTAAGAAGTAATTTTAGCTTAAAAAGCTATATATTTTTTTATTATTTTTTGTCTCAAATCAATTTTTTGAGCCAAAAGCTGGTTTAAAAAGTAATGAGAAACAGGGCCTAAAACACTAACTATCTTCTATCCTTCCTTACATGAAAAATTCTAAAGTAGATGTCATATATCGATATATACATCTAATTATATGTATATATATCATTAATTATTTTAATAATTTTTAAATTTATAAAGACCTAAAACTTAATTATTCATTTTTAGAATAAAATATTTTTGTGTGCCTTTTTTTTATTTTTTTGTCCACTTTTTATTTTAATACTTTTATTATTTTTGAATTAAAAAAATCTGAAAAAGTGGCACACAAAGTATTTTAATATGTTTTATTTTAAAAAATAATCACGTTTTAAATTATATGATTTTAAAAGTTATTAAAATAATTAATGATACATATCAGTATATATAATCAATGGTCCATATCGATATATGACATCTACTATAGACTCGATTATAAAAGTTATAAAATTATTATTTAACTTTAAAAAATAACAACTTAATTTTTTATTAAAAATTTAACAGCATATATGACATGACAGTTAAAATCTAGTATAAGGGTTTTTATTGAGATTTTCGTTATGGACTTTGAGTGGAATTGATGGTGAAGGATTGAAGATGAATGGAGATCTAAAGAAGTTACGATTTTGAGTTGATGTACAAAAAAACAATCTGTCGATTTTTTACTTGAAGAATGGCTGATATTTTATGGGTTAGTTGGGAACAATGTCAACATCAATTCGTTCTTAGGTAAAATGGAATACATCTGTCGCCCTTTTCAAGTTCTATATGCTAAATCTTTTTAGGCAGACCCATGAGGGGATGTTAACAAACAAACAAATTGAATGACCGGTAGGTTCGACGATCGAATGGGTGTCCTCAGGGGCTACGATTAGCGGCGAAAATGGTGGTAATTTAGGGGTTTAGATTTGAGTTTGGAAAATTTTAAGGATTTTTTTGAAAAAAAATAAAACTTTTGTGTGAAAAAATTGTTTTAGGTTTTTAATTTTGAAAAAATAAAACAAACATGCCATGTGTCGTGTTTTGATTGGTTAACAGATTTTTTAAACGATAGTTAATTACCAAACACCTAAAATTAACGAAATGAAATATTACACACTTATTTTTTTTAGCAAAAAAAAATTAGGAACCTAAAATTCAAAAAATTGAGCACTTTATTTTTTATTTAAGTTTTTTTTAAAATTAAGATCAAATTAAAATAAAAGTATCAAAATTAAAGATTAAGTTTGTTATTATTTTAATTTTTTACGGTCGTGTTAATTTTAATGAAAAAATCGATTTGATAATTTTTTAAACTGAGTAAGATTTTGTAACTGTTTTTTATAATTAAGCACTTAACACAAAAATATTTTATAACCGAATGACTATTTTTGTATTTTACCCTAATATTTAACGTGCACAACTCAAAATGAAAGTGAATTTAACGTTTCGAATTCCAAAAATTACCTGCATGAGATGAATTACAAAGAACCATCCGCGTGCAGAAACGAACATATAATTTTATATTAAAAGTAATAATATATAAGAAGTTATATTAAAATTTTAGAGTATAAAATTTAATAATATTAAATTATATTATCAATAAAAAAATATTTAAATTATATGATAATCTAAAATTTTCAGGATACAATTACATTCTAACACCCCTTAATTCATCCATGTTTGTACATTGTATGTACGACAGTGATGTACTTTCTATTAAGGGATGTGTGAGTTATATAAAAAAATAATCTTAAAATATCAAAGAAAGATGGAGAAATTAAGGGGAAAAACGAAAGAGTGATGACTGATTTGCAGATGGGTATGGTCTGACCAAGATAATCCACTTGATACACGCCTTAATAAATTCAATTTTCAATTTATACAGCCAGTCATATGTATAAGAATATTATCAATTAATAAATTCTAATTAAATTTAAAATCAAATCGAATGGAAGTAAGGAACTCAACAAATGTCTTAGTAAAAAAACGGATGATGTTTATCTTAAGAGACACAAATTAAAAAAAATTACCTTGTAATCACCTTTAGACTATTAAAAAAATCGAATCAAACAGATTAAAACTCTCCCCAAAAATTGTACGTTAGATTTAGTTTTAGTTCTTTATAATGGTTTGGTTGACTTGAAGGTTTACCAAACTCTCATCCATCAACTTTTTCCATTATATTGCAAATTAAAAGAAGAAAAAATTCATTGTTCTTTTTTGATTTATCTTTCTATGTCTTAATATTAAAAATTTAAATTTTAAGTTATAATCTTAAATTCTAAATTTTAAACTCTTAACCCTAAATATATATTATACTCTCAAATTTTTAAACTTTAAATCTAATTTTTAGTGTATGACATAAATAAAAATGCTAAAAATAGAGACGTTTTTTATTCAAGAAGCTTGCCTAGCAACATTTTTTTTCTCTGAATGTTATCATCTTTAAACCTACACCGTTGGATCCACCATTCTCGCCTATTATTGACTATTGAGGATGCATGGTAGAAAGGTGATTTCAGTCAGACCGTCCAAGAAAGGGACCGGCGAGCTCCATGTGGGGCAAGGGTAATTTCTGTAAAACTATGAGGGTGCTTTCGTCAACTCACATGCTGAGTTGAATTTTAGAAAGGGCGGGTGGAGCCGTGGAGGAGTTGGTAAAGCATATTCGCATATCCAGAGGAGAATGTGGGAAATATTCTTAGCGGGCAGAGTATATCCAATTCCCATTGGTCCAGTTTTGCATCAGTCCCTGAATTATTCAGAATATTAAAATTTAGTCACTTTATTTTTAATTTTAAGAATTTAGTCTCTACTTGTATTATTTTAAAGCTTAATATAAAAAAGTGTACAAACTATATATCTTTATATACATCTTTATTAATTTTAGGTGTTTAAACTATTTTTTTAATAAAAATAAGTGTCTAATGTTTTATTTCGTTAATTTTAGGATCTGATAGTTAATTGCCGTTAAAAAAATTCGCTAACCAATTAAAATTTGACATTTGGCATGTTTTAATTTATAATTTCTTTTAATTATTTTTATTTTTAATAATTTAAAATCTTTTTTAATGAAAATCCTGAACTTATTATTTTTTAAATAGTCCTCAAATCTCTAAAATCTCAAAACCCCAAATCTTCACCGCTACTGTCGCCGAGCCCACCCCTTCAGTCGTCGGATCCATTCGACCATTTCTCCCAACGTGCCATAATCGAAAATCAACGAACGACTTTGTCAACCGAACATTGATTAACAAATGCGAAATTGCCATCTGATTGGCACGCCATTCATCGATTTTCGATAACAACATATTTGGAAAAATGGTTTACGCAGCTAAAATTAAAAATATTATAGACAATTATTTGTATATTAAACCTGTTTTAAAAAATAAAGTTTAACTGACTTATGTTAGGTTTAGGATGTGTTATCAATTGAATTTCATTTTTTAAAATCAAAAGTTTAATTATAAAAAAAACACAGTGAAAATTTAGTGAAAATCCATCAACAATGTTATAGGTTGGATTTTAATTCTCAAATAAAACAAATGTGTAATGTAATTTTATGAAAAATAAAAGTAAAGAATTTTTTCAAAATTTCAAAATATAATCATTAATTTTATTCGGGTCTTAGACCCAGTTTTATTTCATTATTGTACTAATTATTATTATTATTATTATCATATCAGTTATTACTATTATTATATTGTTATTTTTATTATGTTATTATAATTATTATTGGTTATTATTATTATAGAAATCAAAATCAAAACGAGACATTGTAACACCCACGACCCGGATGTCACATTTGGGCCTCACGCCTGAAACCCAACCAAACCATTTTGACCTAGTTTAGCCCAATCCACAAATCCATTTAATTACAACCCAATAAAACATAATAAATATTCGAAACCATATACAGTGGAGCTCTTTTTTAAAATTATATTATAAACCTTTGACTCGATCGTTTGAAAATCCAAATATGTTTACAATATACAATAGGTTCCTACGAATACATAGCCCAAGGACCTAAGTACTGTACTTTGTGTAGACGAGGCACTAGAATCCTTCCCTGATGGTGCTCCTTCAAGAACGAGCCAAACCTACTAACCTGCGAACGAAAACAACGATTCCGAACGCTGAGCTAACAAAGGTCAGTGGATACACCGCCACTCAACCATGCTTCATGCAAATCATAAATAAAGCAATACAACAAGAATGATATCATGGCAAGATAACGATGACGCTACCATATCCGTCTAAACATATAGCATTATGAATGCATGATCACGCACATATCTCATACAAGTATCTCGTACGTTTACCTAGCATCACACAGATAACACCAACAACATTAAGTGAGGTCTGCGTCCACCAAGCATCGGAATCCTATACTTGAGTGAGGCCCGCGTCCACAAAGCATTGGGATCCTACACTACGAGTAAGGCACGCGTCTACATAGCATCGGGATCCTATACTTTAAGCAAGGCTCGCGTCCACAAAGCACCAAGATCATATACTCAAGAGGATGGGGCCCGCGTCCACATAGCATCGGGATCCTACATCCATGCTCGGGATCTCTCATCAAGTATCTTCGAATGAGGCCCGCGTCCATAAAGTATCGGGATCCTACATTCAGGAGTCTTCAAGGTGTTGCAACACACTTAGGGTATCCAAATCCCAACAACAAGGGATTACTCGACTATCTAGGCATCCCACCAACACACAACAAGGACCCTAGTCGCCACACAGCACTCAACCTCGACACAAGGGTCTTACCGCACATAGATCTAACATACTTACCCTCACCTTATGGTTTTTATCAATTATTATACCACCCTATTAAGCTTATCTATTCATTTGTATGTTATGGAGGTACACATTAGTCATTCTCATTAATTTATCTTATTATTCAATAAGACTTAATCTTATAGGCGCCCTTTCTGCACACAGCAAGGGCCTAGATTACCACACATCATCAACGATCCACCTAGGATCCCTATGGGTTACCACCTCACATAGTTTACCAATGTATAACGAGTCATTAGCCATTTATTTCATACATGGGGTTTAAATATTCATTTCTCAGTTTTAATATTCATTTTACACCTTAACAGACCCTTAGGGCCAACCCTTTGCCTCGAATTATAGCACCCCCGAACGCAACCTCAAAATTCTTGGGCAGATTACCCAGCGAGTACCGATACTCCTATGTGGGTATTGGTACTCCCCTCTAGGTACCGATACTCGGCCATAAGTATCGATACTCATTTTAGGTTCAAAAGAACTGAACTCTCAAGCCGTACCGATACGCTACATCTCATATCGATACTCACTACCGGTACTGGGATCGCCCTGTATCGATCCAAGCCCGTACCGGTACTCCTACCTTCGTGTACCGGTATGCTAAGCCTCTCCCAGGCAATGTAACAGTGCGTACCGATACGCCTTATGCGTACCGGTACGCGAAAGCATTATTAGAATTCTTGACTTGCAAGGGGTACCGATACACGGGGAGGCGTACCGATACACCCCTCACAACATTTCCCCCTATTTCACTAAGGCGTATTGATACTCTATCCTTAGTACCGGTACGCGAGCCCAAAATTTGAACTCTGGGTGCAAGTTTCACATAGAAACCCTGTTTAACCCCTATAGTTAAACCCCAAACCATTCCTACAAGTTATGATGGTAATATTAAGTGGATTTCTACCAATTTTAAGCCTTAAAAACGTCAAACCCATATTTTGCCATTAAAGAGGTCAACCAAGTGTATCAAACCATAAGCACCCAAATCATGCACAAAGCCTATCTTTATGAGTTGCAAGAATTCAAAGGAGTTAGTGGTGTACTAACCTTGGATTAAAGCTGATGAAGAGACCTTCAAGAACCCATTCCCGTTCTTCTTCTTCAACCCAACAAAACATCTTCCCTCACCATTCCAAATGAATCTTACCTTGGATAAAATATCTTGAGATGCTGAACAAATTTCCCTTCTTGCCCCAAATGAGACTCTTACTCAAACTCTCAAAGATTTAACCTTGAACATGAGAGAGCTTGTGCGAAAGATGAAGATGGGTGAGATAGGGAACAAGGAGGACCAAAATGACCTTATTTACTCTATTTTCTGCAGAAAATAAATTCCTCCCACCAGCTCTCTTGTCTTTAATTATGCTTTTACCCATTTGCCCTTCTTACCTTCACCTTAGCCTAACAACAAACCAACAACCCAAGCCCAATGTTCTAAGACATGCCCAAAAAGACTCTCAAGGGACAAACATCACGACCTAAAGATGAGGCCCATGCCTCGGGTTAACCCGACTCTCAAACTTCGAGATTCAGGTCGTTACAACTCTCTCATCCTTAAAGAAATTTCATCCTCGAAATTTAATCGAGGGAAGGAGATGCAACTACTAATGATCTAACCATTCTCTCAACCACACATGCCACACGGCCCTAGGTTTTCTCCACAATACTTTCATATCCAACCCTTTTGACATAAATTCTCAACTCTACACAAGACTCTTCAACGATTCATTCCCAACATTCAGAGCTAAACTCATAACGAACCTAAGAGCAAAACAACAACGGATAACCACAACAGCACTATCAGACATCGCTCCATCAAACTCACTCTGAAGGTATCGCATCACGAATATCAACCTTCTTACTCTTTCCCACACTTCTAACTCTCAAACTCATCCCTCTTCCGTGTTCGGAACGCACACTTCTTCGAAGGTACATTACTGGACACTTCATCAACTATTAACAACATCATGATTCACGTGTTCAATAACTGACGAACTCCATCAATCAAGTTCCACTGCCAAACTATCTTGAAATCAACATCTTCTCCCTCGACTTGGTCAACTAAAACGGAGCTTAACACCTCATTTACTTGAACCCACTACCATAAAAACATGTACGAATCCATGATCAAACGATTCCACCAACTGAGCCACTTTGGTTCAAGAAGGAAACTGCTGCCACAAATAAGCTCTACCAGGGATTGAACCCACCGAACTATCCTCAAAGGTTCAAACACCATCTTCCAAACCAACCACCTAATTCTTACTAACGATTATGCCAAAACTTTAACAAGCCCTCAATAATTTTCATAGAGGTTCTTTCGATAAAATTCGTTATAGTACGAAGATCCAATTCCACTCCACCATAGCCAAAAGTTCACCTTTCAACTAAGCTATTCAGAGGAACTTCTCACCGATTACCATGCAGGAAATAATCCACCTTATACCCGATAAAACAACCCTTAAAACATCAAACTTGAGTTTATAACAGCACCCACGTGAGCCCAACTATTGCATTAAATCCAATCCTTATCACAATTTCCCTAAAACCTTTGATTTACGAGGCCCAACCTCCAAAAAACCTTACAGAATCTCAGGAATCTTCAACATTGACAAGATTATCAACCCTGGAGAATAGGCAACGATCCTCAATCATTATACATCACCCCACAACCACCAACACCTCTACGTCTTGTCATACTGACACACGTACATCCCAAGGTGAATCCCTTGGCGACATCGCCTGCAAAAACTCTCTTCCAAAGAGTCATTACGCAAGAAGTTATGTTGATGCCAAACTATAAGGTTATGGATACAATTACCGGACTCGACGTATCTACAATCTTGGGTTCTAATTCACGACCAGGAGGATAGCTCACTCAATTATAAAGGGCATACCAAAATTCTCTTACACATCTACTGTTTAAAAACTACATACTCTCATCCTGGCATTAACTACGTGGACCAAGAACGTTTTACAGTCCACGAAGCTCACCTTGAACTATCATCACAAGAACACGACACACAAGCCAGAGAGATAAAGATTCTTTACGCACATCATCAACAACTAATTTATTCCAACCCCAACATCGAGACTCTTGCTTGAAAACCAAGCCACACATCGTACTGACACTACCAACCTATACCAATGGTGAGTCCACAAGAAATGTTACTCTCGATCTGTACTCAATACCCGTGATGAAACTCTTACTTACCAACACTTACCAATCCATAATTTACAAATCTGACATCAACTTCGAGGAACTTATCATAAGATTCCCTCAACGAAAAGCATCGCCACGGTAGAACAAGAACTCAAACCGCTATCAACGAACCAAGAATCAAAACAAGACATCCTCGATAGCAAGGTTATCATTTCTGGCCCAAATGATAAACTATCTAACAAAAGCTCGCGCTATAACTCTAACAGTGGGCTTCACGTGACTCCCACCCTAATATTCTGGAAAAAGTCTAGTACCGCCTCTCATGAAACCCAGACTGCGCCAAGAAAGAGTCGATCTCAGAGACTGAACGGATGCACACTCGTCCTTTACTGGGCAATCATTTATCATGTAACCCAATGTCTGGCACTCATAACAACTTTCTCAAGCAGCAGCATACCCTAAGACGATGCTGGCTATAACGCTCATGAACCAGTAGAAGAGACGCCCCGACTGAATAATCAACACTCCCCGTTTAAGCAAAAATTGAGAGCCCTCTACAACCCTCAATTTAGATTTTTGACCAACCCTCGATAGCTGATCTGTAGCAACTCTCTTTAATCTCCACTCGGCACAAAACCTCTCAACGGAACCTGAAAAGAATCTCATGATGTCCTGGGTCCACACAATGCGGCCTATGAAATCCTCAACCTGACTCAATGTTGACCCTAAAGTTATTTGAGTACCTTCCCACAATCATCTAACCTTAAAAATATCCCAAGTGAACCCGCTGTTACATGTATCTATAGGTGGCTCTCTAATCCAAGTCTAAACCTCATACACATTTACTCTTCGGTAGCAACTAACATTAAGGTATAACGGCTCAACCGTAGAAAAATCTTACTCATATCTAACACTGTTTGACACCTAAAACTGACTACAAGAACTGATCCCTCATATTCTTTATAAGAGCTTCACCGCCACATTTTTTTCCTGACTCACCCAAGGAATATCCCATACTGAGAAAACAAGTCGTGGTCCTAACTCTACAGTCTCTCACCATTCGTATGCATTGTCTTTAAGAAAAAGACGATATATACATGATTTCCTTAAGACTATTCCACGTAATCCTCAGATCCCTCTAAGTGTTCTTTAACCATCAATCTAATTGACCAGGTCATCCTTTTTAATCCACTTTTTACTATACTTAGATTCGTAACAATAATTCTTCTCTCTTTAAAGGGACATGGCTCCCTTCACGACCCTCCTTGGTCAATCTCAAGCCGCCAACTCAGCTGGTCTGAACCGCATTTAGAGGGTGATAGTTGTTCTTCCCATTACCCTGGGTTTGGTTTCCCCGAAACCTCGAGGCTTCCAACACTACACTTGTCATCTCAAGCTGGCTCATGACCGGACAAAAATTGGTGGCAAAGATCATATCAATTTATTTGGAAGACAACTCTATTGCACCTGTCAATCACATATCCTCAAGCCTTACTCAAGCATCGCCTCGCGCAAAACTCACGATGTCCTTCTGGCCACTACTATAAACAACCACAACAAGCATACCTTGCTCGAGATCTTAGGTCCTTCAGCTTACTAGGAGCGTACTTGGGACCTCAAAACCATCATATACCTCTCCACATTAATGGAAACACATATCTTCCAGGCGTACTACATCCACATCACATGGTACCCACCATTAAGGCTCACTTACTACGAATGATGGGACCCCCGATCGACACTCTACCACTTGTAATACCCATTTTTTGTCCGGGCCCCAAATTATATTTGAACCATTTATCCTATTCGAACCAAATTCAAAAAATAATAACATACCAAATTCAAAAAAAAAATAGCATGTGGCATGTCGATCCATGCCATGCCAAAACAACCCCCATGCCACCCCTTGCCCTGCTATCTCGCCCCACACTACACGCCAACTCACCTTATCTCCCCCTATCATCCCCTTTAATAATAATACAACAAATTGAAAACAATAGAGGGAGGCCCACAACAGATTGAAAAAAGAGAGGAGCCGGGCCAATCACTCTTATTTCATGGTTAGAGAACACCATTTTTAGAACAAAAAAAACCTCTTACCCTTTTCCAATCACCCTTTAACCATTCATCACTCTCCCAACACCAAAATTATCGAGCCCGATCGAGCTTCTCAACCCCAACAACAATTCGTGGAACTTGGGGAATCAAACATAAATATTTAGGTTTGGGTTTTTTGTATGTTTATGGTGTAATTCATTTTATAATCTAATATAAATGATGTTTTTATTAGTAATCTTTTTATTTATTTTTCGTTCTTACGTTTTTTATATATTTTTATGTTCGTATGTTTCTATATATTGTTAGAATGTATTTAGATTATTTCTTGGTGGTTGTTTAATATTTGTTTTTCAATCTTCTCACCTAAATATGTGTGTTTTTATCATGATATGTATTTGTTTTATTATTTCATGTATTTTTATACGTACGGTATGTATGTATATATATCTTTGTATTTGATGTGATTAGTATATGGTTTCATTGCAATATTGTTTTATTGTGTTCTTATATAATTGTTCCAATGTATATATGTTTTTTTAGTATATATCTATGTATATTACGTTATATATATTAAGTTATGTCTACCAACATATATACTAAGTAGGATATATGTATATGTACATTATGCTTTTTATGTATACTCGAGTAATATATGTTTTTATATACATGCTATGTTTATATAGTAAAAAAAAAAAAACTATGTATATGTTTTTATGTACCTTATGTATAATATTATATCCATATTTTTCATATTATTATTATCATATTTCTTAATCATATATATATGTATATATAATACGTAATATATATTATTATATATTTTGTTCATTTTTATAGTTTTATATAATATCGTATTTTTTAGTGTATATATTATATGTATATTTTTCATCTATTATTATTGTCTTACATTATAGTTTTAATATGTATATATTATATATATATGTACATGTATTTATTTATGTTTTAAATATTCATGCTTCGTGTTTATTTTATTCGAATATAAATGGCCAATGTGGCGCTCCCTTTTTTGACGGTAAACTTGGCTACCAGTCTAAGACGTAGAGGGTAGTTATCGTTTATCCCTCGAACAACGGAGCTTTTAGAATAATCTCGCATATATAATTGAATTTTAATTTAAATGTCACTTAAACTCGTAACTTTTGATATTAATAAAAATGCTAATCGACTTGGTACCAATTTTTGGGCGTATCAGGGGAGCTAACCCTTCCCCGTATGTAACCGACTTCCGAACCCAAACTTTTTGAATCTCTGTTTATTTAATGGTGTCCGACCTACTAAAGTGGCCGACGACGACTTCATTTTTTAAAATTTCCATTTTTTTCTCAATTCCCAAAATCTAATTTCCCTTTTTTTAAAATTCCCCATTTCCTCACACACTTAAATATATATAAATGAATAAATGTAAATATAAAAATGTTATAAAATTTTCAGGGTAATAAAAAAGAAAACCTTGATGACAGATGGCGACTCCGCTGGAGATTTTTTAAAAAGAAAAGTCGAGCCGTGAGTCGATTATTATTTTTATTGATATCGAGTTTAAGTGCCATATAAATTAATATTTGCTTATATATTCGGTTATCATTTTAACGCATTTTTGTCATAAGCATACCCGATCGTTTAAGTGGGGGAAAACGATATTACTTTCGTGGGGATATTGTTCCTCCGTATAGGCCTAACAAGTACCTACGGGGCTCTAGTACTCTATGTTTTTGTGGGAATATCGTTTCTCCGTATTGACATAGAGGAATGGGTCCCATTGAATTGAACCCGGTTGAAAGGAGCCTATGATGGGTGATGACCAGGGGCCTTGCTACCCTTTGTAGGGGACAGCGAGGACAATTTGGGTACCTTTTATAGCACCAAACCTGCATATAGCGGCCCATAGAAGCCCTTCTTGTAGAGACACGCGAAATTTTACCCGATAGCGGTCACCCAATTTAAGTTTTGATGTCTTTAATTGCATTGTCTAGTTTTTTAATTGCTTTATTTTTGTGTCTTGTTTTTATTTTGTTTATTTAATTATTTTATTCGGTACTAACCCGTTTTGTCCTCATGTTTATATCACATCCATTTTATTCGCACTATAGTTGCATGACATCATCACAATTTCACTTGCATTTCATCATCATAGAGCATTGACTCGTGAATGGCAAACAATGTGGAAAGCGTTCGCACATCGAAAAAATCTAGTAACCTAGATGTCAATTAAACGCAACATCCAAAGGTTGCAATTCTCTTATATTTGAGGGTGTTATTCCACGAACGTGATGTCCAAATCAATGCTTTTGCATTTAGAACGTATGCATTACATCTACGCGCATGTCAAATTTTTGAAACTGGCCCTTAGGATGTCCCAAAGCATTAATGCAAGGCAAGCGAAAATTGTTTGATTTAGAGCCACTTACAAGAGTTTGGTATTGGGGCATGTCCAAAAGCACCATCCACATCTTTTACAAACATCATGCCTCTAACAAGGCCTCAGTCTGCGGGTATTCTTTGCCAAGGTCCAGCCTTCATTTCTGAGTCAAACTCATACACCCTTGAAATGTCTACACCAATCACCGTCTGCGAAACTTCACCTGATCCAAAAATGATGAGCTGCCATGAACCACCACACAACTTATGAACCCAACTTAGGGGAAAACAAAATGTGCTCCTGAGGTTCAAATTTGCTACAAGAGCAGTTTCAGACGATGACATGGAATGAATAAAAATTTTAGGGCATACACCTAGATGAGAGCTGGCTCAAAAAGAGATGATCAAACCCAAAGGAGGTTGGGGCACCGTCACACAAAAAAAGATCAAGAACTTGATCTGACCGGTAGAAGTCAAGAGCATTCTTTTGAGAAAATATATACATATCATTTATGCATTTAGCTGCATTCTTTTTGTACACATTACTATACTGTATTTAGATTTAGTACATACATCAAAGTCACCATACATTTAGAATAAACACAGATATTGAAGACGCATTCATTTTTGTTTATACATACAAACAGGTCTGAAGAAGGGACCAAACATCCTCACCATATAGAGCAAAGACAAAATGGTCGACTTTTAGTCCTGAGGGAGGCCGAATACACAAAAGGATTGGGACCTCCAAATAGAGGATATCATCGACAAAGTTTTTTGAACAATTATTGATTAATGTTTTTCTCATTTTCAGGCCATACCTCTCCGCCAGTAGAGTAACATAAGTAACTTTTTTTGGATCTTACATTCGTTATTAGTGGTAGGCCAACATTTTTAGATTTCACTTTACTGTTGATGGTGTAGCAGATCAGACATTTTGAAGATCTTGTTTATCAGTTGATGGTGCAAAAGATCCAAACTTTATTCCAGATTTTGCTTTATTGTTGATGGTGTAACACTTTAGACATTTGAAGATCTCGTTTCTCCGTTGATGGGGCAACAGATCCAAACCTTCTTCTAGATTATGCTTTGCTGTTGATGGTGTAGCAGATCAAATTTTGAATATCTTATTTCTCCGTTGATGTTCAATAGAACTAATTTTTTCCTCTGAATCTCTTCTCTTCGTTAGTGATGTACCAGATCTTGCATTCTACAAATCTCATTTCTCCGTTGATAGTGTAGCAAATCAATTTTTGTCAAGGTCTTATTTTTTGTTGATGGTACAACTATACCGAATATTTCTCTCGGACTTCTTCTTTAGAATTATAGTTAGGAAAAAAAGTTAAGAAAAAATCAAAAGAAACAAAAAAAGTCAAAAAATCAAAAATAAAGAAAATGAAAAAATGAAATGAAAAATCAAAAGAAAATTAATCAACTTTCATCATCCGATTTTGTCTCTCTGTTGATGGTGTATATAGGTCCAAGTTGTTGTTATTTGCCAATCTTGCTCCTCCGTTGATGGTGCAGTAAGATCTAAGTGGATGTTATTCAATCTAGTTTTTTTGTTGATGGTAAGGCTAGTTCCAAGTTTCCGAAATCTGATCATGTCCCTCCGTTGATGGTGTGGCTAGTTCTAAATTGCCATTCAATCCCGCTCCTCCGATGATGGTGTAGTAGGGTTCAAGTTGGTGTTCTGTTGCTCCGTTGATGGAGTGGTAGAATTCAAATTGCCATCGATCTTGTCTCTCCCTTGATGGTGTGGCTGGGTCCAAGATGCTGTTATTCAATCCTGCTCCTTCGTTGATGGTGTAGTAGGGTTCAAGTTGGTGTTCTGCTTCTTCGTTGATGGTGTGGTAGAATCCCAAATTCTTCGATCCTGTCTCTCCGTTGATGGTGTGGCTGGGTCCAAGTTGCTATCCAATCATGCTCCTCCGTTGATGGTGTAGTATGGTTCAAGTTAGAGTTATGCTTCTCTGTTGATGGTGCGGTAGAATACAAATTGCTATCCGTTCTTGTCCCTCTGTTGATGGAGTGGATGAGTCCAAGTTACTATCATCCGATCGTACTCCTCTGTTGATGGTGTAGTAGGGTCCAAGTTGTTGTTATCTGATCTTACCCCCTCCGTTGATAGTGTGGTTAGATCTAAATTTATTGACTTTTAAGTTTTTTATCAATGTTGTAGCTAAAAAAATCAAAAAGGCAAAAAAAGAAGAAAAAATAAAGTGAAAAAATCAAAAAAATCAAAAAAGAAGAAATTAAAAAAAGCAAAAAACAAAAAAAAACAAAAAGAAGATCAAAAAGGAGAAATTAATTTATTGTCAATCCAATCCTGCTTCTCCGTTGATGGCGTAGTAGGCTCTAAATTGCTGAAACTCGATTCTGTTCTTCCGTTGATAGTAAGGTTGAGTCCAAAATGCTGAAATTCGATCTTACCCCTCCGTTGATAGTGTGGATAGATCCAACTTTATAACTTTCGATTCTGCCTCTTCGTCGGTGATGTAGCTGAACCAAAACTTCCAAATTCTGATCATGCCTCTTCGTTAGAGTCGTAGCTTGATCGCAAAGAAATCAACCCTCCGATCTTGCCTCTTCGTCAGAGTTGTAGCTAGATCAAATCCTCAGACCTTGCCTCTTTGTCGATGTTGTAGCTTGGTTAAATTTAACTTTAGGTTCTGCCTCTTCGTCGGTGTTGTAGCTGAACCAAATTTACTAACTTCCGGTCCTGCCTCTTCGTCAGTGTTGTAGCTAGACCAAAATTACTAACTCTCGATCCTGCCTCTTCGTCGGTGTTGTAGCTGGATCAACATTACTAACCTTAGACCTTTCCTCTTCGTCGGTGTTGTAGCTTGGTCAAAATTTGCTAACTTTCAACTATTTATCTTTATTAATAGTTAGAAAAAAAAGCAAAAAAAGCGAAAAGCAAAAAAAATAAAAAAGCAAAAAACAAAAAAGAAAAAGAAAAAAATAAGAAAGAAAAATCAAAATGAGGTTTCAATCATTCGATCCTACCTCTTCGTCAGAGTTGTAACTGGATCAGACATCAGAACTTTAGTCCACCGATCCTGCCTCCTCGTCAGTGTTGCAGCTAGAAAAGATTTTGCAAACCCTACCTCTTCGTCGGTGTTGCAGCTGAGTTAAATTTTCTTTAGGAGTCACATTGTCATCAATAATGTAGTGAGTCGCACTCATTTTGCTCCCTCAACCCTATTTTGAAGATTTTGCTTCCTCCAAGGGTGACAAAGTATATCCGTCAAATCTAAAAAAAGGACATGCACCAAAGAGAAAGAAGATCTACCGAAGAAAGAAAACATACGACAAAAGGAGATAAGTTCAGCCAGACCGGACAAAAATGGTTATTATTTTGTCTTTGCTCTATTTTTGTTACACAGCAATGAGCAAAGAAGGGCAGTTGTAATACCCGTTTTTTGTCCGGGTCCCAAATTATATTTGAACCATTTATCCTATCCGAACCAAATTCAAAAAAAAAATAATAAGATACCAAATTCAAAAAAGTTAAATAGCATGGGGCATGCCGACCCATGCCCTGCCAAAGCAACCCTCATGCCACCCCATGCCCTGCTATCTCCCCCCAAACTACACGCCAACTCACCTTATCTCCCCCATCATCCCCTTTAATAATGACATAACAAATTGAAAACAATAGAGAGAGGCTCACGGCAGATTGAAAAAAGAGAGGAGCCGGGCCATTCACTCTCATTTCATGGTTAGAGGACACCATTTTTAGAACAAAAAAACCTCTTACCATTTTCCAATCACCCTTTAACCATTCATCACTCTCCCGACACCAAAATTATCGAGCCCGATCGAGCTTCTCAACCCCAACAATAATTCATGGAACTTGGGGAATTTAAAACATAAATATTTAGGTTTGGGTTTTTTTGTATGTTTATGGTGTAATCCTTTTTTTATAATCTAATAGAAATAATGTTTTTATTAGTAATCTTTTTATTTATTTTTCGTTCTTACGTTTTTTATATATTTTTATATTCGTATGTTTCTATATGTTGCTAGAATGTATTTAGAATGTTAAAACCATGTTTTTTTATAATCTAATGGAACTTTGGGGTTTTTTTTTGTATGTTTATGGTGTAATCCAATCTTATAATGCTTTTTCTTGTTTTTAGGTACAATTAGTTGCATTAGGATGTTAAAACCATACCTTTGCATAATGAGTTTAGAATTTTGTCTATGCTAGTGTGAAGGGTTGTTTTGTTGGCAATTTTGCAGGTTTGGCATAGTATTTGGCACAGAAAAGCAGCACAGTAAGGAATGCCAGAGAGAATGTCGAGTGTTGTTGGTGCAGATGGACCAGACAATGCCAAGCATCGGTTGGCAGAGAAGTGAACTTGGTTCCATGCCAAGAACCCTTGGCATTGCCAGCCCGAAAAAATAGGACTAGATCAGGCAGCGGAAAATAGTATTTGATCAAACTCCGAAAAAATAGGATGGGGAAAAAATAGGATGCCAAGTCTGTCTGGAATAGATGGATCGAACGATGCCAAGCTCAGTTGCCAAAGGACCGACGACATATGATGTCAGCCCTAGTGAAAACCTGATCAGCTTATCACTTCAAATATGGATAAGATGATCACATCCCTTATCCCTTGGCCCATTCAAATTTCAAACGTGAAGGCTTATCCTAGGGCTTCTTCGCATGCTTATTTAGAGAACGATCAAGCAAGCATTTAGAGGGGGACTTGGAGAAGATTTCATTGACGATCGGAAGAGGAAGGCTACATGGTTCGACCAGCTAGATAGAGGGCTTGGAGACATTGAAGGGTTGCATCGAGAGGCCCCTTTTTGCCCATTCTCTTTGTTTAGTTATTTTTATTTTTTAATGATGATGTATTTTGAAAACGTTTATGGTTTTTTGGTTAAATCCCTCACCATGAACTAATTCAATAGTTGGTGGGGATGTTTGCATTGAAAGGTTGTTTTCATGTTTAGTTTTTGATAATAAATCTGCGTTGGCAATGTTTTATCTATTCGGCATACTTTAATGTTTTCTAAATACTATGCCAAGCGAGAGCTGGCACTGTTGGCCTATTGCTCCTCAATATCTTAACAGACTTGGGGTGGCAACGATTAAGTTGTTGAATACTGATGAAAGAAGCTTCGAGAGAAGTCGTTCAAGTAGATGAACTTACTTCGGGAGTGAAATCTACCCCTTAGGAGTATAGATTGGATCTTAATCAAATTGGTTTATTTAAAAGCATGCACTATAGAGATATAAGGGTTTTTACATGATCAATTTAAGGCAATGACCATCGAGAGAGGCTTTGTTAATTTTGAATATGCTTGGCAAACAATGCCAAGACAGGTTGTTATTAAAGGCTGGCACGGCATGAATAACATGAAAATCAGGCTTTCCCTGCCAACGCTCATCATTCATTAAAGCACCTTCCTTGCCAACGTCTTACTCTACTTTTATTTCTTTTCTATTCAATTATTTCCAAAACCAACTTCAAAACAAAATAACTTTTTCTCAAGGCAAGTAACAATAAAAGACAATTGAATTCCACGTCAATCTCTGTGGGATCGATACTCAGCTTAACTGTTGTATTGCTTGCAGACCGTGTGTACTTGCACGCAAAAGACTCATCTTGGCACTGTTTTATACTTTTCCAATACATATTTTCTGCCTCTTTTGCCAGCATTCACTTAGAGAGTCTACAAGTTTTTGGAGCCGTTGCCGGGGATTGTGACAGAATTTATTGCTTTAATTTTTACTTGTTTTTATTTTTATTTTACTAACTTTGTTTTTTTTGTTTTGTTTTGATCTTTAATTTCTTCTTCTTTTTTTTAGGAAAACTACAAAGAAGAGTATGGGCAGCCACATATGGTATGATGATGACTATATTTTTCCCACTTATGACTGCCAATATCCAACTCCAAGAGCGGTCCATGAGCAAAGATGATATGAAATGCATGAAGAGGATGCCTATACAACAATCTCGGCACAGATTTCTGAGCTGAAAAGCATGATTACATCAATGCAAGTCCCTAACAAGTTCAGTAAAAGGCAAGCAACACCCGTTGTTTGTGCATATTGTAGAGGATGCCACTCGTTTGGCAATTGTCCCTTCAACCCTAATTCCTATTGTTACACGGGGCATTGTAATGTGAACAATCATGCCTCTTACGACTTCGACCAAGGATGGAACCAGCAGCAAAATAGTTTTTGGAATAATCAAGACGACGATTATTTTTATGCACCTAACAACTTTGCTGCACCACTAGACTTCAAACAAATACCATCCCAAGATATGCCGATGCACAACAATCCACATCAAAAGAAAACAAATTACATTGGAGACGCATTTGAAGAGGCCACGAATGCTATGAGAGGCTTGGAAGAACAAGTCAAGAGGCTTGCCAATGCTGTGAATGGCATGCCTCAAGAGAACGAGATAGAGCTTCCATCAAGGCAGTAAGAGGTGGCAAACGCTTCGGTTAGTGGTAACAATCAAAATGCCATGGCAACACTATATCAACATACTGGTAATTTTCTTCCTCCATCTGCTCCTCAAGGAATTCATAGTCAACATTACGAGTATCAGGTTTTTCCTAACACACTTGAATCAATATATTATACTAATGAAGAATATTCTACAGTAGGTACATTGGACTCATTAGTGGTAATAGAGTGTGAGAAAAAATTTGAGGGCAAGGATCTTGAACACAACAACATTGAGGCAAAGCTAGATAATGTTGCCAAGTTTGATGCCAGGACAAAAGGGGATTCTGAAGTTCCAAACCAAGAAGATGAAGGCAATCAGTCGATTATTTTCTAGGAAGAGAAATCAATGCCAGCAGGTTAACCCAAGGACATAGAGAAAGAAGAGGCAGAGGTTGATGATGTCATACCACTATCTGATGCTAGACCTCCAGAAACTCTGCCATGTGGTACAGATGATGCTCGGTAAAAAGAAAGAGAACAAAGCAAAGTTGTCACTCCCCTAAGTAGCAACCAAGTCAAAATTTTAACGTGTAAAGAAGAGCCAATTGTTTGCCATAAATAAATGCCAGCGGAAGAAACTAAAGAAGCTGAGAAAAAAGCAAGCACCAGCAATGCCAAATCTCAATCTGATGCCAACACCATCTCGACAAAACCAGTATAGCCAGTAATTGCCATCCCTACATTGGTAAGACAAATAAATGTCACTTTTAATATTGGCGAATCTCTTAAGTGTGCAGATGAACCTTAAGAATGCCATGCAGTTGAGATAATAAAATCCATTTTGGATGAGAACCTGGCATTGACTTGCCAAGGAATGAAAGCTGATGCCATTAAACATAAGTGCAATGGTAAAACAATTGAGCGACAGAGAATATCGATTCTGGTCAGGATTGATGCCATGAAGCGAGGTGTGCTTAGATGGCTAGTTACTGAAAGAAAAAGTAGAGTCCAAATGGCAGAAAATGAAGAACTGAAGCAAGAGAATTTGGCCATGATAATAATGCCAGAGATTGTGCCACCAGAAATTGAAGATTTACCTAAGAATGCTATGGCAAGTCTGGATCCAGTTGAGGATACATACACCATGGCATCAAATGAAACATAAGGACCACAGCCTAAGCATCACTGGGGTGCTGAATTCAATCAAAGGTTTGATAAGCCTACAGGAAAGAGGTATTTTGGTTTTCTGAGGTGGTTATTCAAAACCCACATGGCAAAACATTCTCCCTTGTTGAGCAAGCTAGAGTTTGGCATACTCAAAGGTAAGCAATTCTTTGGATTTCTATGTTGGTTATTCAAACAAAATAGTGCCACAGCTTACCATCCATCAACCAAGGGCCACATACTAAAGCACTACATAGAAGGTGATCGGAACAATGCCAAGGAGGTGATCCTCTTGGCAGAGGTAACATGAAAGCACCATCAGGTTTGAATTTTTGTAAATATTAGGATAATTGTTTTTCTTTGTTTTTAGGTTTCTAGGTTTTTAATAGTTTTTGTCTCTGTTGTTTTTCATTTTTATTCATTTTCTATGCTGAAAGGTTTTCTTTGAGTCAATATAGAATCAGTATGCTATGAACCATGCCAGGAACAATGTTAGGAGCAATGCCAGGAATAATGCCAAGGAGAGAATTGGCATGAGCCGATGCCATAATAGGAGAATTCTGTGTGCCAAGCATAGTGCCAGAGCAGCCTGGCATGCGGCAGATTGAAAGATGAAAAGATAAGATAAACCCTAGCTTTATCATATCATTAAATGAGAGAGAATATTCTTTCACCTTAAATCCTAGCCGCCCAAAATTAGAATTCATGGCAATAGTCGACATGCACAAGTGGAATCTATTTTGCCAACAAAAAGGGAGATTATGCCACTATTGTTCAAGAATTTTATTCCCATCTTGTGACCAAAGATTCACCCTTCTTGATGATTAGAGGTACGTGTGTGCATTTTGATGAAGGGTATTTTAAAAATATGTTTGAATTGGATGGTCTAGGGGATGAATATTTTTAGTATGCCGATTTGATGAATGCTTCCAAGAGAAAGAATTTGCTGGCAGATTTGTGTGAGCCTAGCACAACATGGACAGTGTCATCAAAGGGGCACCGAACCGTTAAACGACTGGCATTGAAACATCAACCGAGAGGATGGAATCACTTTTTAAAGGCTAGTCTAATGCCTACAACCCATAATAAGACAGTCTCGAAAGAAAGGCTAATTTTATTGCATTCTATCATGATGGGGCTCAAGATTAATGTTGGCAAGATCATCATCGATGAAACTTATAAATGTGCAGTAAGAGGTACTGGTAGTTTGTTATTTCCTTCGTTAATTTCTAACATTTGCATGCTTCATGGTGTGCCAAAGCTTGATACAGATAAAGGTCAAAGAATCAAGGGAACAACAATCATAGCTACTATTTGGAGAAACCTCATAGCTACAGAGCCAAAGGACAAAGGCAAGAGGAAGGCAAAAGTGCCCACGCCAAAGCCAAAGGTGTCAAAGGCAGTGCCAGACACCATGCCTAAAACCATGCCAGCCAATTCACTGGCAGTGCTGTCCAAAATTTACGATCGCCAGAAGATCATTCTTCGAAAGCTAGAGAAAGCTGATGAGCTCAATGTCAAGCTGCGACATTACATACAAGCCATGGATGCTGTAATCAGGGAGGCTCTTAAAAAATGTCCTCTAATTTTGTGCAAGAATTTCCAGATTTCCTTGCTGAGCCTTCTGTCAGCGATAATGCCATGCTAGCCAGTCCAGTTCATACCCCATCCGATGCCACAATCCCATTGTCTCTAGTTCAAGTTGATTTTTTCAGTTTTGATTCCTCATCTGAATCAAAGGAAACCAAAGCCAGGTCTACTTAAGCCAAGTTACCAGTGAAACCTGCTATACATACGCCATCTGATGCCATTGATGCACCTGGCGTGTTGGAACCTACCAAGAAAAAAGAGAAAGTTGGAGCCTCCACTGCCGCTTCACAATCAATCATGAAAGGAAAGAAACGAATGGCCCCTGCCCATGGTCGATTTCTGAAGAAAAAAAGACATGCACCACACGAGAAGAAGTCTCCGAAGGGGAGTCATCTTCTATCTAAACTCCTTTATATTTCATTTCGTTGCATTCACATGATCATGCATTTTTATGTTTTCCGTTTTTCTTGATTATATGTGTTGTTTTCATGCATTGAGGACAATGCACATCTTGGGTTTGGGGGTGTGCATTTCTTCACATTTATGCCATGCCATGCATTTCACATTTAATTTCTGTTGCCATGCCATCTAGGTCATTTAGAATAGATACATACCGAACCACTAAAAGAAAAAGAAAAAGTTGCCTCGGTTTAATCTTGAAAAATGTTAACACTTGTTAGGCAAGTTTATTTTTGATCTAGGTTTCTGTCCAATGAGAAAATTTTAATCTTTAGTTGTCATGCCATGCTAGCAGAGTAGTATACCAGGTTAGCTAGGTAATTGATCTCTAGTTTAGGGAATTGAAATTTCACTTAACACGTAGTATGTATCTGTCGCAACCCTTATTTAAGTGGTCCCAACTTTTTAAAATCAAAACAACGGAGTCGCCACCAATCTTTAATGAAGGTGTGATTGGATCACCTAAAACGGGTTATTTTAATAAAAACATTTTATTTTATTAAAACAACATTTTTGGTCTACGAAAATACAAAAACAGGTTCGGGAGTCGGTTACGCGTGGGGAAGGGTTAGCACCCCCACGACGCCCAAAAATTAGTACCTTGTCAGTTACAAAAGGTTTTATAGTCAGATTTTGCGAATCGATGTAAAGCTTAAATTATTGTCCATTCATAAGTTTAATTTTACTTTAACGGCCTTACTATCCGAAAATGAACTCCAATCACCGCCAACACCTCTGTCGCTAACCCGCCATTTCCGTTTAGTAAGACACCGCACTATTTAGATTCCACTTTTCTAACAGACAAAGAAACTTGATTTTTTGAAGATTTTTTTTCCTTTAAATTAAAGTCCAATAATCCTAAAGAAGGTCTAAGTTTTTTTTATTCCTATTTAAGAGTTTAAATTTTATTAAGTGTATTTTATTTTTATAAAGAAAATTTTATCAAACAAAAGTTTCTAACTAAGGCTTGTAGAACTTATCCCTAAGGTTCAAAATTATTACTACAAGGCAATCAAGACAACAAGTTAAAGTTTTTTTATTTACATTTTAGGCTTGGATCAAATTTATTTTGAAAAGTTTTTTTCGTGTGTTTTTTTTATTTTCTTTGGAAAAACATTTTTCGAAACTTTTCATCATTTTTATTACTTGAAAAAAGTTCTTTTTATTTTTTTTATGTTTTAAATTTTTTAAACATTTTTTAATTTCTTAAGTTTTTTTTTGTTTTAAATTTTAAACCTTTTTTTAAATCCTTATGTTTTAAAACCCTTTTTTACATTTTAAGAGATTTTTTTATTTGTAAGTTTTGGAAACCTTTTTTTTTAAATGGTTGTAATTAAAGAGTTGTTTTTTTCTTCTTTTTTTAAAGCCTTTTTTAGTTAAAACCTTTTTTATTAAGAAACTCTTTTTTAAAAAAAATTGTTTTATTATTTTTTTTGTTTGTTAACAAAAACTTTTTTATTTCAACAACATTATTTTTCATTTTTTAGAAATCAGATGAATCAAACATCATACCTTTAAAAAGACAACGTGTTCTTGGTGTTCGTAAAGGGGAACGAATAAGGAGGAGAGCCACCATGCCGACCGCCATTAATCGGCGCTGACCGCCGCTCGCCGGCGGTGGTCTCCTCCCTTTTATTATTATTTTTTTCGAATATAAGACAAAGAAACATTACAATAAAAGGATTAATTCAGACAAACCCGGATTAAAATAAACTTATATGAACAAAATATGTAGAAAGTAAGAACATTAAAATGAACGAATAAAAACAGAATTAAAATTAAAAAAGAAAAAGGGGAGAAATTATACCAATGAAGCGACAAATTGCTAGCTTCTACTCCCCGCGAAAATTCGAACCAATGCTGCACAAAACTCGAATAAATTCTAGCAACTTCCCAATAATTTTCAGAATATTTTCATGTGTATTTTTGGATCAATTTCTTCTATCTTTGAACAATGGAAAATTGAGCACTATTTATAGGGTTTAGGGATTGGGATTCAAGGTAATTTAGGGACAAAATCCCCTTTTTCGTCCCATGAAATCATCCAATGTGATCATCACAGCTTTGACTTGTTGAAATTCACCCCGAATTTCATCTGATTTGGCCCAATTTGGGAGATTTTGACCTCAATTAAATTAGGGTTTGAACCCTTTTCTCCTTCAATTGACGAGCTACCGGGAACGACAAGGGACGATGACGGCGGCATTGGAGTCATCCGGTTGAGGCAAGTCGACCGGCACCAACCACGGCGACCATCGTGGCCCATGGACGGCAGAATGGCTGCCGGCAGCAGCCAAAGGCCTTTCGAAGCAGGGGATTTAGGGGAGATGATCCCGCTCGCATGCCCATTTTCCTCGCGAATCCTTTTTGATTGATGACATCTTCTTTAGCAAGATATCGTTTTCCTTAAACTTTCTCGGGTGGACCTTCTTGTCATATGCTCGTATCATTCTTCTTTGATGCATCTGGCCGTGGCAAATTACTTTCAACCTTTTTTCATCAATGTGGTTTAACTGGTCATATCTTATTTGAACCTATTCGGACTCCTCTAGTTTTGCCTCCATCAAAATACGGAGTGAAGGAATTTCAACTTCAATTGGCAGCACAACCTCCATTCCATGTACTAATGAAAACAGTGTTGCCCTAGTGGAAGTTCGTACAGCCGTTCTATAAGCATACAATGCGAATGTCAGCTTCTCATGCCAATCAGTGTAAGTGTCAAGCATCTTCGCGACTATTTTCTTGATGTTCTTATTTGCAGCTTCGACAGCCCCATTCATCTTTGGGCGATATGTTACCGAATTGTGGTGTTTGATCTGGAACTGTTCATAAACCCAATCTATCATCTTGTTATTTAAATTGGACGCATTGTCAGTGATGATTCTCTCCGGTAAGCCATAGCGACAAATAATATATTTTTTCAAAAATTTGTAAACAACTGACCTGGCGACATTCACGTATGAGGCTGCTTCTGCCCATTTTGTGAAGTAGTCAATAGCTACTAAGATGGACCTGTGGCCGTTCGAGGCTTTATGGTAAATTTGGCCAATTACATCCATGCCCCACATTGAGAAGGGCCATGGGCAATCATGACATGAGGTGGTAGAGGAGGTGCATGAGTCTTGTCAGCATATACCTGGCACTTGTGACATCTACGGGCATAATTGATGCAATCTGTTTCCATAGTGGACCAATAATATCTAAAGCGCATAATTCTCCTAGCCATAGTAAAGCCACTAAGGTGAGTCCCACAAACCCCTTCATGCACTTCTTCCAAGATCGTTTGAGCTTCTTTAGTGCCTACGCACCTTAATAGCACTTGATCTCGACTCTTTTTATCTAGAACCTCACCATCAAGGACGTTGCCAGCGGCCAATTTCCTAATCGTTTTCTTATCATTGTCAGTTGCCTGTAATGGATATTCTTGAGTTTTCATATACTGTAAAATGTCATGGTACCATGGGAGAACATCAGCTTCTTCTTCCAAATTGTAACAATGGACCGAATATTCTAACATTTGCACCTTGACTGGAATTATTTTAGTACCTTCACTAGCCTTGAACATGACAGCCAGAGTTGCGAGGGCATTAGCCATCTAATTATCCTCTCTCTCGAGAGATGCTCGAAGGTGATTTCGGCGAACTCCTTGATTAGTTCAAGAACTAACGAATGATATTTGATTAATTTTGCATCATTAGTCTCCCACTCTCCGTGGATTTGGTAAATGACTAGTGCAGAATCTCTGAAAACTCTTAAAACTTTGATCTTTCTTTCAATAGCCGCTTGCAAACCCAATAGACAAGCTTCATATTCAGCCATGTTATTGGTGCATAAGAATTTTAACCGACAAGAGAAAGGGTAGTAATTCCCTTCTGGTGAAACTAAGACTACCCCAATGCCACGTCCCAATGCATTTACAGCTCTATCAAAGTTCATAACCCAAGATTCCTCTGAGCTATTATCATCGTCAATCGAAATGTACATTAGTTCTTCATCAGGAAAATTAAAGTTTAGGGCCTCGTAATCTTCGGAAGCGCGACTTTCCAAAAAGTGTACAATTGCACTCCCTTTTATTGCTTTCTGGCTCACATACTGGATGTCAAATTTTGAAATTAACATTTGCCAACGAGCCATTTTTCCTGATAAGGCCGGTGCCTCTATCATGTATTTCAAGGGATCTAACTTCGATATCAGCCATGTTGTATGGTATAACATGTATTGCCTAAGCCTATTGGCTGTCCATATCAAAGCACAACACATTTTTTCAATTGGGGAATACCTGGTTTCACAATCTGTGAACTTCTTACTTAGATAATAGATAGCTTTTTCTTTTCTTCCGGTTTCATCATGCTGCCCCAATACACATCCCATTGAGTTTTCGTGAATGGTTAAGTACAAGATCATGGGCTTCCTCGGAACATATGGCACCAAAATAGGTAGATTCGTCACTTGTCTCTTGATCTCCTCTAAAGCCACTTGACATTCTTCATTCCATGTTCCGGGATTATTTTTCTAAAGCAATCTAAATACAAGGTTGTATTTTTCTGTTAATTAGGAGATAAAATGGGCAATGCAATTTAACCTTCCGAGGAATCCTCAAACCACTTTTTGTGTTCGAGGTGGAGGAAGTTGTTGGATGGCCTTAACTTTGTCTGGATCGACTTCAATCCCCTTCTCACTCACAACAAATCTCAGAAACTTTCCCGATCCCACTTCAAAAGTGCATTTGGATTGATTGAGTCTTAACTGAATTTTTTTCAACCTTTTAAAAAGTTTTTCCAAGTTTTCGATATGTTCATCTTCTGAGCGGGATTTAGCTATCATATCATCAACATATACCTCAATCGTTTTGTGTATCATGTCATGGAGCAAGGATATCATGGCACGTTGTTAGGTTGCCCCTGCATTCTTTAAACCAAAATGTATGACTTTGTAACAAAAGGTTCCCCACCATGTTACAAATGTTGTTTTATTCATATCTTCTGGGCACATTTTGATTTGGTTGTACCCTGAGAATCCATCCTTGAAAGAGAAAAAAGAATGCCCTGTTGTGTTATCCACCATCGTGTCAATGTGCGGTAATGGGAAATTATCTTTAGGGCTTGCCCTATTAAGGTCTCGATAATCAACACACATTCGTACTTTCCTACCTTTTTTGGAACTGGGACAATATTAGCCACCCATTCAGAATACTTAACCACCTCGAGGAAACCACTGTCATACTGCCTTTTCACTTCATCCCTAATTTTTAGGAGCATTTCAAGCTTCATCCTCCTTAGCTTCTATTGCACAGGCTTGCATTCAGGCATGATGGGAAGTTGATGCATAACAATGTCAGTGTCTAAACAAGGCATGTCTTGATATGACCAGGCGAAAATGTCCTTATATTCTTGTAGGAGCTTGATCAACTTGTGTCGAGTCTCAGTGGTGATAGAAGTGTCGATCTTCACCTCACGCATTTCTTCTTCAGACCCGAGATTCAGAACTTCTAATTCTTCCTCGTGAGCCATAATTTGCTTCTCTTTTCTTTCTAACATCCTGAGCACCTCGTTAGGCAGTTCATATTCTTCTTCATCTTTGCAGTCTTCGATATCTTCTAAACACATGGGCAACTCGAAGTCAATTTCTAAATCAGATTCGGAGTTATTTGTACCATTAATATCTGGAAACCTGAAAGAAATAGAATATGTATGTATAGAACAAAAATGAAAAGTCAAACAAAAGAATGAAATAATGATTTTTTTATTTTAGTTTTTACTTTAATTTGCTTTGGGCTTTGTTTACGGTGTTTTAGTTAAAAAAGAAAGTCCGCCACATAAGATTTATTGGAAAAACATATTTTATTGATAGAAGAACCATAATGGTTTTTTGACATTGACCCTTAACAAGAGATCTCTAATGCATTCGGGTCTAAGGAAAAAGAGTTAGTTTTGAGCATTACTCTGTGGATGACCTAAAAGCTATAGGAATTTCTTCCACAGTTCAGTTGTTTAGCTCTGAACAGGGGCGTATCATGGAAATGTACTTGTTTCCCAATCCTCCTCTGATATGGAATTAATGTTCAGCTCTTCAAAAGCTTTCTCGAGCTCTTTCTTTCCTTTTTCCTCCTCATCATTTGTAGTTTCAGGATTTATGATGCCTCCTAACCTGAAACTGTGACTGATAGGTGGGAATGTCATTGGCTTCCATTTAATTTTTTCTCCATTTTGTCTTGCTTTCTTTCTTCCCTGCCTCTTTCTTATCGATGCTCTTCTCTGTATTGGGTTGGGCTTGTAGCCTAGGCCAAACTGGTCTCTCTTTTCAGGGATCATCACGGGGTATGGCCTCCCCTGAAGCTACTTGCCGAGGCATTTGCCCTTTTTCCCAGAGTCTGCTTGACTTGCATCTTTGCGTTATTTGACAATTCTGGCTCAGGGACCTTGTTTCCTTTAGTGAAAAAAGTAGCATTAACAAGCTCAAATGTCCTGAAATGACACTCGAGTGCACCTTCATCTATTTATATATAAGGGGCGCCAGTTGATACCGAGGCGATGATATCTTCTTCAGCTCCGACTATCACTAGCTGGCCATCAACTATAAATTTCAACTTCCGATGCAAAGTGGAGGGAACAGCCCCTACAGTGTGGATCAAAGGGCGCACCAATAGGCAGCTATAGGTGGGCTTGATGTCCATCACCACGAAATCTATTTCAAAAGTAAATGGGCCAATTTGTATGGGTATCTCTATTTTCCCCAAAACATCCCTCTGGGTTCCATCAAATGCTCTCATAGTATTTTGGTATATAGTCATGTGAGAGTGGTCAACCGGCAGCTTTTTCAAGGTATCTAAAGGCAGTACATTCAACGCTGACCCATTCTCAATAAGAACCCCTGGCAGCATGTGCCCCTTGCATCTAGCAGAGATATGGAGGGCTTTGTAGGATCCCCTCCCAGTTGCCGAAATTTCTTCGTCATTGAATGTGATGAAATTATTAACCGTAATATTGCTGACCAACTTGTCCATCTTGTCAGTCGTTATCTCTTTTGAAACAAAAGTCTGATTCAGGATCTTTAAAAGAGCGTCACGGTGGCCCTCCGAACTCATCAATAGAGATAGCATTGAAATTCTTGCTGGGGGTTTATGGAGCTGCTCCACCACACTGTACTCACTATGTTTGAGCATCTTTAAAAATTCCCGAGCCTCCGATTCTTTCACTGGCTCAAGGTGAGTCTTGGGTTTCTCCATAAAGAAATATTTTTCTCCCTCAGGTTCTTTAGTTGTTATCTTTTTCTAGGTGGCATCCTTATCTCCAGCCTCTGGTGGTGAGTAACATCTTCTACTTCTTGTAAAATTGCCCACCCGATTGGCCGGTTCTTCTTCTTTTCCTTCTTCACCTGATGCATTTCCTGGGGCAGTTACCGAGCAAGCGTAATTCCAAGGAACTTGTTTACTGTCCTTGTATGGAAAATGGGTAGGTGCCTTTATAACCAGCTTTGAAATTGTTCCCTTCTCAGGCTCAGTAATTCTAACCTTGGTCTTAATTACTAAGGGCTTCATTCTAGCATAGTTCTTTCTTGTGGGGCTTTTATCTGAGGTGCCTACATTCAACGTACAACTCATTTCCTTCTCTTCAAAGAACTCTAGTTTTTTGTTGTCCATCCTGTCTTGGACCAAACTCTTGAATTCAAAACAACTTTGAATTTCATGTCCTCCCTCTTGATGGTACTCGCAGAAAAACTTATCATCCTCCTTCAACTTCCACGTCTTGTTTCTTAGTAGTCCAGCCTTCACCATTTGGGCCCATACCCATGCCATAGGTGCCTTAACTTCTTCAACATATTCCTTAACCAACTTGCCTTCCTCCTCGTCCACTGTATTCACTTCAATCTTCTGGTGGTTAGGCAGTGGGTTATCTTTTGCGTCTGAAGTATCGAAAGATAACATGCCTGATCATCTACTACCCTTTTGAAGGCAGTACAGTTCTCAATAGTATGCCCCATGTTCCCAGCGTGGTATTCACATTGAGCCTTCTCATCATACCATGGCAGGTATAGAGGAGAAATTGAGGAACGTGTCGTGATAGCACCATCCATGCTTCAACAAATTCAGAAAATAACTCAGCATACGTCATAGGGATAGGAGGAAAATATGGCTTCTTATTCCCTTGCTATTTTCGTTCATCTTTTGGCAAATTTGAGGCCACGAGATTGGTATTCTGGGCAACAGGCTTATTAAGGACTACCCATTTTGAATAATTAGGGTTGTAAACATCTGTCATACTGACTTCATTATCTTTTTTGTTATATGGTTTCTTCATCTCTCCTCCATCGAGCTTCCCGCTCTTAACAACTGCCAAAATCAGTTATTTGTTCATTAACATGTCTGCAAAACTCTTCGTCGCATGATTGATCATACGATCATAGAAAGCACCTTCAAGGTTGTCCACAAACATAAGCGTTATCTCACTTTCCAGTAGTGGCGACTGAACTTGAGCGGCCACATCCTGCCATCTCTCAGCGTATTGGCGGAAGCTTTCATTATGTCTTTGTTCTATCCCTTGCAAAACAAGCCTGTTCGGGACTATATCATCAACATGTTTGTACTATTCACCGAACGCCATTGACAAATCCTTCCAGGTTTGAATATTTTCCCGGCTTAACTGATTGTACCAGCGAGTGGCAGACCCAGACAAACTGTCCTAGAAGCAATGAGTGAGGAGTTTCTCATTTTCTAAGTACTTCGACATTCTGCGACAATACATGGTCAGGTAAGCCTTGGGACATGTAGTCCCATCGTATTTATTGAAGTCATGGTCTTGAACTTCGAAGGAATTTTCAAGTTGGATACCAGACTCAGGTCTCTAGCATCTATGCCTCCACGGGTGTTCCCTTCTTGAAAGGTCCTAATGATCTCCTCTAACTTGTCACAGCGATCTTCAAGTTTTTGGTTCATGTTGACCTTATCAGCAATTTCATCAAGGTCTGGAACCTCACGAACATGCACTACCCCAGGGTTAACTACTGGCTTAGTTTGTGCGCGAGCAGAAGATTATGCAAAGTTGAGCGGGGATTTCGCCCTGAACGGGGAGGCCCCTCTTGGTATTCCAGTGTGAATCCCCTGAAACTATGGTAAAGTGTTAACATTTACTGGGTTATCTTGAGCATCAGGGTCTCTAAACCCAAACATGGCCGCAATCTGACCAACCGTCTTCCTGTGCGCCAATTCAATCTCATGTTTCAAGTCACTCTCAATCTTATCCAACCTGTCCTGAGTACTTTTGTGGTTGATTTCGAGAGATGTCATTATGTTTTCATTACTTTTGTCCATTACTCTGGTTTTGGAACATATACAGTATTTGTGACTTGCTATTTTGAATTTTCTGTTTGCGTAAATTATTTTGATTAAAATCTTATGTTATGTATATGTATGCAATGATATTAATCTAACACAAAACAAACAAAGAAATGCAAAAAGAAAAAATGCATGAATGTAAACAAGGGGCCATTGATTCCATAAAGTAATTACTCAAAGAACGAACTCTTTATTGGATGGAAAGATCTTTATTACAATAACTCCTCGTTTTTTCTACAAATATCTTTCTGCCCGAATACCTAATTCCTTCATTTCCTCTATCAGCCATATGAGTCTTGGCCCCACCTCACCAACTGGCCTAACATACTAGCGGAGAGTCGTAGCCTCTGTAGCTAGCATCATCACATGTTTTGACACATCATGGACCTGAGTCATAACAGTTTTGTCAAACTCATCTCGCTCTTGGAATCTTTTAGCATTGTCCCTAAGTCGAGTGAATTGGTAATCATTGCCGCCCTCATTGATATCTTCTAGGATCAGGATCTTTGTTATGCACTAATGAATAGTATTCTTCATGATTCCTATTTGCTCCTCCAGAGTTTCATTTTCTTCCTGACTAGCATGAAGCTCGATATATGTGTGATGGTTCTGAAGTGTATGCAAAGTATGGCTAAGTTCTGCTACCTTGGCCTGTAGTTCAGAAACAACGGACTAGCTTTATCTCCACTTCTCACGGGTTGTATCACACTGGGATTGTAGCTCGCACACACGGATTTTGTTGTCTTGGGTCTTCCTCTTCCAAGCAACTACATTCTCTCTCTCTTCTTCGAGGGGTCGCTTCCTCTTCTCATTTCAAACTGTTTACTTACATTTCCTCCTCTCTTCAGCAAGAGCGTGCTTGTATTTCTCAATTTTCTTTTTGCTCTGTTCTTTTTCTTTTCCAACAGCTTGTTCTACTTATCGCTTCCACTGTTCTAGGGTCTTTCTCAAATCAGAATTTCGGACTGTTGCCTGAAACTTGAGGAAGTCAACTCTCTGTACATCAAACTTTTCCTCCAAGTTCTTGTACATCTTCATCACTCAATCTGTCTCGCCTTTGTACTTTTGCACCTCTAAGTTCGCCTCATACAGGTCTCTCGTGCGTTGTTCTTCTAAGGATTCTATCTTGTCCTTGAGCTTTTTGAGATCAACCCTGAAAACATCGACTTCAGATGGGACTACCTTCAACTGTTCTTCTATCGGCTTGGCTTGGCCAGTGGGCAGTAGAACCATGTCATTCACCCTCATGTGTCTCCACACATCATAGTCAGAGGTAAACGTACGATCTCTGCCATGTTTCATTTTAATACGATAGCAATGCTTCCATGAATCATTAATGGTCTGCACATTCTCTCTGAATTCTTCTTAAAACTCGAATTCTGTTGAATCAATGCCTGTTGTGAAAGGAACAAACTGACGGATGTTGTATTGTCGCAATACCAACAAATGAGCACAACCGATTCCACCCCATAAGCCCAACAGCATAAGATGATTATAATCCCCACATTTATACAGAACCTGGGTGTGTCATAACCATGGAGTCCTCCAAACAATATCTTGATCGCGGCATTCCCGAAAAACATTGATCCATTTTTCCCTTTTCAAAACCGGCCATTTTTCCTTCAGAAACTCCTAAAGTAGAGAGAAATTTAGAGAAAATATGTTGGGCAAAGTCAAGGCTTGGCATTTCCAAAAGTGGCTGAGGGCCAAAACCTGAAGTAATTGAGCACGTCCTCTGAAACGCACACCCTCTAACTTCTGACATGCGTTCAAGGAAATAAAGGTTTCGGCAAGCACCGCTGGCACTGGATTGGTTTTCTTCTTCAACTGTTCAAAAAGATCTAACATAGCCACATCCATTCTGCCTAACGTCCTTGGGAAGATAACTAAACCATAGATTGCGATTGCTAGTAGGTCCACAATTTTTTCTCTATCAGGATGAGTGGAAATTATATTTCGGATGCTCCACCATGGGAAAGAGAAACTGCCCCTTATTTTCTGTATCAAGCCCTTTAACCATCTTTTTCCCATACCGGCAAAAGCTTGGAGCCTTATATGAGCGTTCTTGTTCTTGGGTGGCTTAGCATAAACTCGGTCCCTCTTCACTTCGCGTAGGTTGAAAAGTGCTGAATATTCTTCAAGTGTAGGCATCATATCTTCACTATTGAATGTGAAACAAAAATATCCAGGATTCCAGAAATGAATTAGAGATTTGAGGAATGGTTCATCTACCTCCACATGCAACAGATATGCTATGTCACAGTAGGTGTGAAAGAATAGTTTTTTAGTTGCGTGATCAAAATGCTCCCAAATTCCCCGTAGCTCTTGAGCATTGTTCTCTTTGACACTGATGTGGGCATACTCTAAAGTTTCTGTCACATAATCACCTTTCAGACTATCCCCATATACCTCTTGATTGACTCTGGACCAGTGATACACATCCATACTATTCTCTTCTTTCTGAAGGAGTCTCTCATCCATGGTAAAAAAGTTCCTTCTATCCGAGCAAATGTCTTAAGAATCAACCCCCTCTAGGAATGGAATGATAATGAAATGGACAGACATGCAAAACAAGCAAGCAAGAGAAGGACAAAGGATTAGTGCATAAAAAGAACATAAGAAGACAACTTCTTTATGAATAACAACTGAGCAGTGCATTCCAACACTTCTGGACATGTCTCCACAGACTATCCGCAAAAAATGATTTTGACCAAGCTTTAAAACCTAGGCTTTCTGTATGGCTCTAAAGGGGTGGGCCTCTAGATTCTCATACAGGTTTGGTTCTAAAAGGGTTCTCGAATTGTCCTCGTTGTCCCCTACTAAGGGTAGCAAGACCCCTGATTCTCGCCCATTATAGGCTTCAAATGAATCAGGTTCAACTCATGGGGACCCGCTTCTATGCCCATACGGAGGATCAATATCCACACGGGGACATAGAGCGTGGGCCCCAAAGGTACTTGCTAGGCCCATACGGAGAATCAATATTCCCACGAGAGCAATAACGTTTTCCCCTACTTAAATGATCGGGTCAAAGATCGGGCTTAGAGCTTGGATTTAAGTCTTAAATGCGTAAAATAGAATTAAACTTATAAACGGGCAATTAAGTTAAGCTTTACTTAAATTCGCAAATTCTGACATTAAAACAAGATGCAACCGACTTGTGGCCTGACTCTTTTTTTTGTAAAAACAAAAAAGTTGTCCCCAACGGAGTCGCCAAGCTGTCGCAACCCTTTTTCAAGTGGTCCCAACGTTTAAAATCAAAACAACGGAGTCGCCACCAATCTTTAATGAAGGAGTGATTGGATCGCCTAAAACAAGTTATTTTAATAAAAAAATCATTTTATTTTATTAAAGCAACATTTTTGGTTTGCGAAAACACAAAAACAGGTTCAGGAGTCGGTTATGCGTGGGGAAGGGTTAGCACCCCCACGACGCCCAAAAATTGGTACCTTGTCGGTTACAAAAGGTTTTAAAGTCAAATTTTGCAAATCGGTGTAAAGCTTAAATTATTGTCTATTCATAAGTTTAATTTTACTTTAATGGCCTTACTATCCGAAAATGAACTCCAATCACCGCCAACACCTCTGGTGCTAACCCGTCATTTCCGTTTAGTAAGACGCCACACTATTTAGATTCCATTTTTCTAACAGACAAAAAAACTTGATTTGTTGAAGATTTTTTTCTTCAAATTAAAGCCCAATAATCCTAAAGAAGGTCTAAGTTTTTTTATTCCTATTTAAGGGTTTAAATTTTATTAAGTGTATTTTATTTTTATGAAGAAAATTTTATCAAACAAAAGTTTCTAACTAAGGCTTGTAGAACTTATCCCTAAGGTTCAAAATTATTACTAAAAAGCAATCAAGACAACAAGCTAAAGTTTTTTTATTTACATTTTAGGCTTGGATCAAAATTATTTTGAAAAGTTTTTTTTTCGTGTTTTTTTTATTTTCTTTGGAAAAACATTTTTTGAAACTTTTTATCATTTTTATTACTTGAAAAAAAAGTTCTTTTTTATTTTTATGTTTTAAAGTTTTAATTTTAAACCTTTTTTATTTTTTTATTTTTTTGTTTTAAATTTTAAACCTTTTTAAATCCTTATGTTTTAAAACTTTTTTTTACATTTTAAGAGATTTTTTTATTTGTAAGTTTTGGAAACCCCTTTTTTTAAAAAAATGGTTGTAATTAAAGAGTTGTTTTTTTTCTTCTTTTTTTTGAAAGCCTTTTTTAGTTAAAACCTTTTTTTAATTTTAAAGAAACTCTTTTTAAAAAAATTGTTTTATTATTTTTTTGTTTGTTAAAAAAACTTTTTTATTTCAACATCTTTTTTATGTTTAGAAATCAGATGAATCAAACATCATACCTTTAAAAAAACAACATGTTCTTGGTGTTCGTTAAGGGGGACGAACAAGGAGGGGAGCCACCGTGTTGGCCACCATCCACCGGCGCCGACCGCTGCTCGTCGGCGGTGGTCTCCTCCCTTTTATTACTATTTTTTTCGAATATAAGACAAAGAAACATTACAATAAAAATATTAATTTGAACAAACCCGGATTAATATAAACTTATATGAACAAAATATGTAGAAAGTAAGAACATTAAAATGAACGAATAAAAACAGAATTAAAATTAGAAAAGCAAAAGGGGAGAAATTATACCAATGAAGCGACGAATTGCTACCTTCTACTCCCCGCGAAAATTCGAACCAATGCTGTACAAAACTCGAATAAATTCTAACAACTTCCCAATAATTTTCAGAGTATTTTTTTGGGTATTTTCGGATCAATTTCTTCTGTCTTTGAACAATGAAAAATTGAGCACTATTTATAGGGTTTGGGGATTGGGATTCAAGGCAATTTGGAGACAAAATCCTCATTTTCGTCCCATGAAATAATCCAATGTGATCATCACAGCTTTGACTTGTTGAAATTCACCCCGAATTTCATCTGATTCGGCTCCAATTTGGGAGATTTTGCCCCCAATTAAATTAGGGTTCGAACCTTTTTATCCTTCAATTGACGAGCTACCGGCGACGGCAAGGGACAGGGACGGTGGCATTGGAGTCAGCTGGATGAGGCAAGTCGACTGTCACCAACCATGGCGGCCGCCGCGGCCCAGGGACGGCGAAATGGCTGCCAGTAGCAGCCAAGGGCCGTTCGAAGCAGGGGATCCTCCCATTTTCCCTTTTTTTTCTTTATTCGATCCAAGCCATCCATTATTTCAGCCCCAGATCCAACGATCTCGAATAAACCTAAAAAAAAGATAAATGGGTTAGTTTGGGCCTCTTAAAAATAAAATGGGTTCCTTATTTATTATTTTTCTAGTGGTTTTTTTATTTAAAAAGGGTTTATTTTAGGTTATTATTTTTTCAGAAATGGGTTTTATGAACAAAAATTTTCTTCTTTTTGGGTTTATTATTATTTCCTTTTCGTATTTTATTTTAAAATAGGCTCATTATTTTTTCTTTTGAATATGAGTTTTATTCAAAAGAATATTTTTATTAATATTATTTTTTATTCATTTTTATCATGTATTAATTTTTATTATTATTTTTTTATAAAAAGGGGTAAAATTTAGTGACAACAGTATCTAGTTCCTTAACAAACTTAGACTTTTTGAAACTATGCTCAGATTTAAAAAAAAAATGATACCAGGGTAAAAGAAATAAATAAGGCAGCAATGTTCTGTCAGGGCCATGAAGAAAAATGAACTCTCATCTACCTAAGGATAATAAGCTACTTGGGGCTTCGTGGTTTGCTCCCTCTTAGTTCCCAAGTCCAAAACCTTAGAGTATGAGTTGAAGAGAAAGCCCAGTGATGTCTAGATTAAGGTGGGGATTCGTGGTATGCTCTATCTTATCTCTCACGCTAAATAGTATCATGAAGCAAGCTTAAATTAATGCCAACAAAAACCCTTGGCAAAGAAAAAATGATAAAAATAAGAATATGAGTTTAGGTAGTAAAATTGGCTTAGTGAAAGGATACTCGATTCATATTGCCTACACATCATGCACTTTTCATGAACTTAGACTAGAGTTATATTGTTGCACTTGAATTACAGATACTTGGCATTATTGCACTAAGATACTGAGGACAGAAATAGAGCCAAATTCAGCTTGCCAGTACGTGTTGGCATTCAACCAAAATTTTGTCGAGGTAACATTTTCACAGTTTTTTGTTTTTATTTGTTTGCATTACTTGAGGACAAGAAATGAGTTAGGTTTGGGGGTGTGTTACCTCTCCAAAAGTATTGTTTTTAAGGCCAATCTTACAATGCTTTTACTTGTTTTTAGGTACATTTAGTTGCATTAGGATGTTAAAACCATGCATTTGCATAAGGAGTTTAGAATTTTGTCTATGCTAGTGTGAAGGGTTGTTTTGTTGGCAATTTTGCAGGTTTGGCATAGTATTTGGCATAGAAAAACAGCGCAGTAAGGAATGCCAGAGAGAATGTCGAGTGTTTATTTTATGTACATGTATTTATTTATGTTTTAAATATTCACGCTTCGTGTTTATTTTATTCGAATATAAATGGCCAATGTGGTGCTCCCTTTTTCGACGGTAAACTTGGCTACCAATCTAAGATGTAGATGGTAGTTTTCGTTTATCCCTCGAACACCGGAGCTTTTAGAATAATCCCGCATATATAATTGAATTTTAATTTAAATGGCACGTAAACTCGTAACTTTTGATATTAATAAAATGCTAATCGACTTGGTACCAATTTTTGGGCGTATCAGGGGTGCTAACCCTTCCCCGTATGTAACCGACTTCTGAACCCAAACTTTTTGAATCTCTGGTTATTTAATGGTGTCCGGCCTACCAAAGTGACCAGTGGCGACTCCGTTTTTTAAAATTTTCATTTTTTTCTCAATTCCCAAAATCTAATTTACCTTTTTTAAAATTCCCCATTTCCTCACACACTTAAATATGCATAAATGAATAAATGTAAATATAAAAATATGTTTTAAAATTTTTTGGGGTAATCAAAAAGAAAACCTTGATGACACCACTAGTCAATCAAAAGCAAGTCCTCTTATTCGTTCTATAAGGGTCGTCTACCAACACGTAGAATCTCACCACAGGAAGTTCTCACCATGAACTCAAGGCTTCAAGGTAACTTACGACACCTAACTATGATTATTCTCAAGCGATGGGAGAGGGCACACCCTCAACTACTTCATTCCTTCATAAGCCCAAGCTTAACGTCTGAGATAACTCCGATCTCATAATCATCCCCCAAGGAATTAACCATCATCACGACCCTCACGACTGTGATCGAATCTATCTTAATGTCGCAACCAGCGACACACGCGAACACAGGGCACACTATCCGGATTCTAGTCTTGAAAGAGTATAGCTTAGACACACGGGCTCATATTTGCTAAACACCTATTCACGACTACTAACAACCCCGGGGTTTTCCTAGAACCGGCTAAACCTAGGCTCTGATACCACTAAATGTAACACCCACGACCCGGATGTCATATTTGGGCCTTACGCCTGAAACCCAACCAAACCATTTTGACCTAGTTTAGCCCAATCCACAAATCCATCATAAAAATCCATTTAATTACAACCCAATAAAACATAATAAATATTTGAAACCATATACAGTGAAGCTTCTTTTTAAAATTACATTATAAACCTTTGACTCGATCGTTTGAAAATCCAAATACGATTTACAATATACAATAGGTTCCTACGAATACATAGCCCAAAGGCCTAAGTACTGTACTCTGTAAAGACGAGGCACTGAAATCCTTCCCTGATGGTGCTCCTTCAAGAACAAGCTAAACCTACTAACCTGCGAACAAAAACAACGATTCCGAACGCTGAGCTAACAAAGCTCAGTGGATACACCGCCACTCAACCATGCTTCATGCAAATTATAAATAAAGCAATACAACAAGAATGATATCATGGCAAGATAACGATGGCGCTACTATATCCACCTAAACACATAGTATTATGAATGCATGATTACGCACACAGCTCATACAAGTATCTTGTACGTTTACCTAGCATCACACAGATAACACCAATAACATTAAGTGAGGTCTGCGTCCACCAAGCATCGGAATCCTACACTTGAGTGAGACTCGCGTCCATAAAGTATCGGGATCCTACACTACGAGTAAGGCCCGCGTCCACATAGAATCGGGATCCTATACTCAAGGGGACGAGGCCCGCGTCCACATAGCATCGGGATCCTATACTCAAGGGGACGAGGCCCGCGTCCACATAGCATAGGGATTCTACATCCATGCTCGGGATCTCTCATAAAGCATATTCGAATGAGGCCCACGTCCATAAAGTATCGAGATCTTATATTCGAGAGTCTTCAAGGTGTTACAACACACTTAGGGTATCCAAATCCCGACAACAAATGATGACTCGACTATCTAGGCGTCCCACCAGCACACAGCAAGGACTCTAGTCGCCACACAGCACTCAACCTTGACACAAGGGTCTTACCGTACACAGATGTAACATACTTACCCTCACCTTATGATTTCTATCAATTATTATACCACCCTATTAAGCTTATCTATTCATTAGTATGTTATGAAGGTACACATTAGCCGTTCTCATTAATTTATCTTATTATTCAGTAAGACTCAACCTTATAGGCGTCTTTTCTGCACATAGCAAGGGCCTAGATTACCACACAACATCAACGATCCACCTAGGATCCCTATGGGTTACCACCTCACATAGTTTACCAATGTATAATGAGTCATTAGCCATTTATTTCATACACGGGGTTTAAATCTTTATTTCTCAGTTTTAATATTCATTTTACACCTTAACGGACCCTCAGGGCCCTTTGCCTAGAATTATAGCACCCTCGAATGCAACCTCAAAATTTTTGGGCAGATTGCCCAACGAGTACCGATACTCCTATGTGGGAATCGTTACTCCCCTCTAGGTACCGGTACTCGGCCATGAGTACCGATACTCATTTTAGGTTCGAAAGAACTGGACTCTCAAGCCGTACTGATACGTTCCATCCCGTATCGGTACTCACTATCGGTACTGGGATCGCCCCGTACCGATCCAAGCCCGTACTGGTACTCCTACCTTCGCGTACCGGTACGCTAAGCCTCTCTCAGGCAATGTAACAGTGCGTACCAATACGCCCCATGCGTACCGGTACGCGAAAGCGTTACTAGAATTCTTAACTTACAAGGGGTATCGATACACGGGGAGGCGTACCGGTACACCCCTCACAACTCTTCCCTCTATTTCACTAAGGCGTACCGATACTCTATCCCCATTATCGGTACATGAGCCTGAATTTCAAACTCTTGGTGCGAGTTTCACCTAAAAACCCTATTTAACCCCCATAGTTAAACCCCAAACTATTCTTACAAGTTATGATAGTAGTATTAAGTGGATTTCTACCAATTTTAAGCCTTAAAAACGTCAAACCCATATTTTGCCATTAAAGAGGTCAACCAAGCATATCAAACCATAAACACCCAAATCATGCACAAAGCCTATCAAGAACCCATTAAAGAGGAATTCAAAGGATTTAGTGGTGTACTAACCTTGGATTAAAGCTGATGAAGATGCCTTCAAGAACCAATTCCCGTTCTTCTTCTTCAACCTAGTAAAACATTTTCCCTCACCATTCCAAATGAATCTTACCTTGGATAAAAGATCTTGAGTTGCTGAACAAACTTCCCTTCTTGCCCCAAACGAGACTCTTACTCAAACTCTCAAATATTTGATCTTGAACATGAGGGAGCTTGTGTGGAAGATGGATATGGGTGAGAGAGGGAACAAGGGGGACCAAGATGACCTCACTTACTCTATTTTCTGCAGAAAATAAAGTCCTCCCACCAGCTGTCTTGTCTTCAATTATGCTTTTACCCATTTGCCCTTCTTACCTTCACCTTAGCCCAACAACAAACCAACAACCCAAGCCCAAGGTTCTAAGACATGCCCAAAAAGACTCTTAATGGACAAACATCATGGCCCAAAGGCGAGGCCCACGCCTAGGGTTAACCCGACTCTCGAACTCTGAGATCTGGGTCGTTATAGACATGCACTTAATTAAATAAAAGCCCAAATCATATTAAAATTATCAGTCCATTAATATAACAAGTCCATTTACATTTTAAAACCCATAAATTTTATATTTGGCCCGGTTAGAGCCCAAGCTTAAAAACCTTAGACCTAATGGATATCTAACAACCCTTTCATTTCATGTGCAGTCAAAGGATCACCGTTAGATCGACTTTGATCTAACAGTATAAATCGAACAAGGAGAAACCCATCAGTTATCCCACACGCGATTGGACTCCACCACCCATGACCCTTCAGTTCTTGCATGCAGCACACGCACCTTGTAACTGTCTAGCTCCTCATTATGTTGGAAAAGAGAACTACAGTCGCCATGTCGACGTTGAAGATGTTGACCAGCCACTGGTTGCATGACGTGTTCGCCGTTGACGAGTCTTCATGCGTCTAAAGCTCTTCCACATCAGCAATTAGCAAGACAGTACCATCTCTGGTCCATTTCTCTCCCTCCAATGACTGCATCATCACATGAAACAAAAGAACAGAATGCCAGATTGTACCAGGAGGCAAACCGGCATCTTCAGGGGAGCACATGAATACATCCAAATTTCAGAAAGTAGTCAATAACAATTTGTAGGGTTTTTTTTTTCCTAAATCAATGTAATTTCAAGGGGTTATAAGAGAAAACCCATAACTATTGTAATAAAAAAGGCTGGAATTTCGAATTGAGAGCAATAAAAAAAACAAAAAAAGTAGTTTGAGGTATTTTTTTCTCCTTCATCCATTGTATATCAGGAAGCATTAGGGATTAGAGTCATACTTGAGTGTCTTTTCGGTTTCCAGCCATTCTAGGGGTTCCGATGATGAATGAGCCTCCCTTTCGGTGACAAACCCTCGGCTATCGAAGTCACGTGAGGAGAATCAACTAGGGATTTTAAGGTCTTCTTGGTTTTTGAAAAATAAAAAGGGGTCTCTATTTTGGTCAAAATAAGAGGTTTTGTTTCGTTTTTAAGAAAAGCAAGGTCGAATTTGGTCTTTAAACGAAAAAAAGGGTTCGAATAAAGGTCTTTTAGAATTTCGACGCCGACTAGTGGCGATTGATGCAGCGGAACACGATAGAACCCCCGCCGAATTTTGGGCTTCACATTGGCCGAGGTGGTCGAGCTCATCGTTTTTTGGTTTTCGATTTTGTTTTCAGAGAATTTTGGATTTTCAAAGTTTTTTTGGTTTAAAATGGTAAAAGGGGAGTTTTTTTGTGAAAAAATGAGTTTTATACTCAGTCTTATTTTAAAAATAATTTATTTGCATCTTAAATTCCTTCATGTTTTCGAGTTCACAACCACAGTCCTTTCGTCTTTCTAAATCACGGTCGTCGTCCCTGCATCTTTGAATCGTTTTGTAATTTTACCCCTATTTTCAAGCTTAATCGAATTTCAGATGGTTTAACTCCTTTTTGCCCCTTTAAATCTGTTTTTGTTTTTTAATTCGGTCCTAATCGTGTGGGTTATACTCGTTTGGTCCCTCTGCATATGCATGCTTAATTTCCAGTATTTTTTAAATTTAATTTAATTGCAATCTTTTATTGTTATACTAATGTTTGTTGGTTGGAATGTTCATTTTGGTCTCCTATATGTGTTCGTGTAGTATAATCTATGTATATATTATAATATATATAGTTGTGTGTGATATAATCGTATTTTCATAAATTTATATATATTTATATATAATATGTTTTTATATATACTACTATGTCTTTATTCTTTTATAATATGGTTTATATATATTATTGTACTTATATATACGGTGATATGTCTTTATGATGTTGTGTACCCTATATGCTGCGATGTATGTATGTATAGGTATAGTGTTTAATGTATGGTTCGAATATCATGGTGTTAATACACGTTTGACTCTTGTATGCTCTTTGCTTTTCATGCCTTATTTGTGGTTTTATGCTCTATGTTTAATTTTTGTATAGTTTATTCTTGTTTAATTTTAATATTTGTGTTTTATATTCGTTATCTTATACCTCTTTTATTTGTCATGCCTTGTTATATTTGTATTCGGAATATAAATTACTAATGCGGTGCCTTTTTATTCGGAGTAAACGTGACTAGTACCAGTTGAAGTGGTGGTGGTTTTTTGTTTTATTCTAGAATAACGTGGCCCTTAAAATTTACTCATATGTATAACCAACTTTTGATTTAAATGTCACTTTAACTCGCAAAATTCGATATTAATAAAATAGTAATTGATTTGGTACCAAGTTTGGGCGTGGTGGGGGTGTGAACTCTTTCTTACACGTAATCGACTCCCGAACTCAAAAGAATGAAAATCTCTGATTATTTTTTGGGTGTCCGGTCTACCTAACCCAAGTGACCGTTATTGACTCTAATTTTTATTTCAAAAATATGATTTTAAAATAAATCCTCAAAAATTCAATTTTTAAACGTGGGATACCTATACGTTTTAAAAAGTCGTTACACAAAGTAATTAGACATCTCGTCCACATTACCACCGGCAGATCTATGTGAATTATAGGGTGGTCAATATTCATCTTAAACTTTTTAAAATTCCTATATTTATCTTTATTTTTTAATTTTTATAAATTAATTTTTAAAATATTTCAACATTTATGATTTATATCCACTCTAAAATTTTATGTGCCTCATCTTAAAAAATATTTTTAAATATGCCATCACACGTTTCTATCTTCTTATAAAACATGACCCATAACATATCATAACCTAAAGTAAAACTAATTGTTTTCTTTCTACTAATCACATCATAATACATGACATCTCACGATTATAGAATATTATATTAAAATCCGCAATTGTGAGTACATATACAAAATATATGATACAATTATAAAGTATGACACAAAATAAGTGACTAATTATGTTAGACATGTCATATATATTAAAGTGTCATGTAAATAAAAATATAAATACCATAAGATATATTTATAACTCGGCGAGGGGCAGAGTTATAAATGCTTAATAGTTGATTCAATAATCGGCTGACAGCTATGGTCCCCAAGAAATAAGTTAACTTATTTTCTATTCTTATCAAAGAATTTTAGTGTTTTACGCCAAAAGATAACTTATCTTCTTGAAAGATCAACACTAAATATTTGAGATTTCAACATTAAAATTCAAAATTTTCAATCTATCTATTAATTCAGTTATATTTCTACATCTAATATTTTGTTCTTATAATTTAACATGATATACCTTAGGTTAAATTTTATATTAAGTTATGGTTAGAATACGTGTATATAAAAGCGTCGGAACTTTGTAGAAAATGTTGGAACTTTGCGGATAATAATAATTTTGTAATATCTTAACGGATTGCAAAATAATTGTAAGAGAAACGAAAGCGCATAGAAGTTTCGTTTTCTGTGGAACTATAAAGCGGGGCGTTATCCTTTCATGTGAGTTTAGATTCACGTTATTTGTCTGAACTGGGTGTCATCTTTATATACGTTGCCAAAAATATGTAATTTTTGTCATTTTCATTCCTTAATTTACTGTTTTTATGCTGGTTATTTTTTTTTTAATTTTACCCCTAAGCAATCAGGCGGGAAGCTTCCAAATATCAATCCTGCTCTGCTCCAAAACGACTGCATAGACTGACATAAAAAATCAAACAGCTTATGAATTATAATGAAATGAAACGTTTAACTAGTGAATTAAGAATGCCAATATGAAATACTAATGGGTTTAATTTAATCTATAGTATATAAGAGGAGTACATACATGCAAGTGATAAAATAACAAGAATATATTGCTAATACAATTATCATGTTTAGGGACGGACGCATGATTTTACGTTAGGGAGCGAATCTATAAAATTCTAAGGGGCGAACTTATAAAATTTTAAGAGGCCAAAAATAGATTTTTAATAAAAAATTTTAAAAATCTCTAAATTATATATGAATTTCATATTTTTAGTGAGAGACGACTACCGCCTCCAGCCCGCCTCTTAGTCCATCCTGATCATGTTTCACATAATTAAAAATCAACATATAGGGACGGAGCTAGGATTAAACTATAAGGGGGCAAGTTAACTAACTTTAAAATAAATAGAGTTATAAAAAGTAATTAAATCGTAAAAATTAAGGGAATTAAAGTTTAATTTCACTAATTTTAAAATCAAAAAGTCTTAAAAAATGATTAAATCGAAAAAATGAAGGGCATGACTTAATTTTATTAATTTTAACTTAAAAGATCTTAAAAATAATAAACTAAAACTTTTTTAGAGTGACAATGACTTAACTCAAAAATTCTAAAATTATTAATAATCTAAAAATAATTAAACTATTTAAAGTTGGGGAAATAACCCTTCCACCCTCCTTTTAGTTCTGCCCCCACATGTATGATATGGTATGGTATGGTATGACGGAACCCAAAGCAACAAATCAATATTAGGCTCGTAAAAGGACAAGGAAAATAAACTGTTATGATAGCTCAAGGGCCCAACAGGATTTGTCCTGAATCCTGATGGGTAGGGAATGTTGGCAGATGCAGAAGGAAAGAGTCGATTCCATAGAGAAATTATTAGATATACTCATTTCATCACGTCGTATATTATTCTAAATAATAAGATTTATTTAATTTAAAGTAAATTTTAAATAACTATTTATTTTTTATTTATATATAGTAAAAAAATAAAAATTCATCTTAAAATAAAATAAAATTGATTAATCTTATTAATCGGAATCATAACAGAAATATATAGGGTGATGAATAAAGAATCGGATTACTTTCAAAAATTTTTGATCTATCCTCCACTTAATACATTCGAGCCGATGTGTGAAAGAAAAATGCCACGTGACTACGTGAGAGGTAAAGAAATCAACAATATATATATATAATATTTGTTTATCATTTTTCTAATAAAAACCCTAACACCCATAAAATATTTCCTGAAAATACCACGCGTCTCACTTAAGCATCAAATAGTGTTATTAGAGTCAGTTCTCTTACTCTATTGCTTTTCTTTTAATTAGTTTATGAAGTTTAAAATACTTTCTACTTTAAGAGGACACTAATTCTTTATATTTTTATAAAAAAAATATGTTTTATTCGCTTGTAAATATTTTCATAAAAATAACTAGCATTATATAATGATATGCGCGCTCATATATACATATTATCCGTGCAGACAATGTTTGATTGAACTTTGGGCTTATTTGAGCCAGAATATAAATAGTTTTCCAAAACCACATGCTAAAGAAGAATAAGATTGTATCATCGAGAAGAAGAATAAGATTGACACGAGGTGTAGAGACTGACAAATACTTTTATATTATAGGACATAATTTTTAAGAACGTTATGTTAAAAAATAATAAAATAAAAATAAAATTAGAGTATTAATAAAAAAGTAAAAAAATATTTAAATTAAGAGTTAATTGTACCACATGTTTCTAAACTATGATATTAATTTTAAATTGGTCCCTGAACTTTTAAACATTTTAATTTCATCCTTAAGCTATGTCTTTCATTCTAAATTGGTCCCCAAACTTTTGAACATTCAAGTTTTATCCTCAAACTATGACTCTCAATCTAAATTGGTTCTCAAACTTTTTGAATGTTCTAATTTTATTCCCAAATTATCATCAATATATGCTAATCATATCTTATGTTAATAAAACCGTTATAAAATTGTTTAATTGTCATTAAACATTTATGTGTATTATGTAATGATATGATATGGTATAAAAAATAATTTGAGGACAAAATTAGAATATTCAAAAAGTTTAGAGACCAATCTAAAAATGAGAGTCATGTTTTGAAAATAAAAATAAAATATTTAAAAATTTTGGGACAAATTTAAAATAAAAATCATAATTTAAATATAAAATTAAAATATTTAAAATTTAAAGACTAATTTAAAATTAGAATTATAATTTTTAAAAACGTGAAGTACGATTAAGTCTTAAACTAAAAAAAATTTAAAATTTTCACAATCGTATACTCTCCTCAATCCATGGCTGACGAGGCGCATGCACATGCAGACAACTGAGCAGGGCATCATTATTTGGTTATGGATATGATGTTGTAGCCTTCTCCATTTATTGATTTTCCTTGGACTTATAAATTCTCCCAATCAGGAATTCCTTTTTCATGTATATATTTTTTATAACGAAAAGGGAACCTTGCGGAAATCACCCAGAAATTTCGTATTCTGGAGTTATTCTGTCTCATCATGAAAGGACCGGCGCTTTGGATTTTTGCATTAATTGATTCAAATTTCAATTTGAACCTACCGGAAATTTCCAGGGAAATGATCTAATCTAATTAAGGCTGACTTGTCGGTTTGTTCAATCGACCGATAAAAATGTTGTAGGCTTCATTTTTTATTACAGTCCTTAAACTTCAGTTAGGCTTGTAATGTCTATTTTTAAAAGTTAGAAAAATTAGCTGCCAGCGAATATTTGTTTGAATGTTAAAAACGATAGACAAACGTTCGTTCAGCAAACGTTAACTATTTGACAAGAAAAAATTAAATAAACATTTGTTTGAACTGCTAAATTCAACAACAAAAAATACAGGCTTAAATAATTTAATCGAGCCGATATAACATACCAATAATTTTCTTAGAATTTTATTTCAATTATAATATAGAATATTAATTTGGTTTTAAAATTTAAAAAGTTCCCATACATTTGTAGAATATATTATTCAAATTATAATGTAATATATTAATTCAACTGGAAAAAAAAACGTGATCATTTGTTTCTCGAATGTGACCATTTGAGAGAGATTTGGGAAACCGTCCAAAAAAATGTGCAAAGTCGACAGAAATGCTTAGGGTGGGATGTCAAGATCCATTGGGCTAGCCATAAATTAAAGGCTCAAAGGTACCAATGAGCCTTAAAATATACATTTTATACCGAATTGGTCTTTACAGAATTTTTCGGGACGTTTTTTCTTTGAATTGCCCCTTATCGCTATTTTCCGTTAAAAAAATTTTATGGACCAATCAAAATACGTCACCGTCACTAACACACAAAATAGCTGACTTTAATAAAATGGGTAAATTGCACGTTAAATCTATTAAATTTTTATATTTGTTTAATTTAGTCCTAAATTTTTTTATTTAACTCAAAACTGACCCCAATTTCTTTCTGATTTTTATAATTTAGTCCAATTTTTTTAATATTATTATATTTTTATTTAATTTAGTCCTCAAAATCTTTATTTAACCCAAAATTGACCCCTATTACTTTATATTTTTATACTTTTGTCCAATATTTTAAATATAATTATATTATTGTTCAAATTTCAATTTGAACCTACCGGAAATTTCCAGGGAAATGATCTAATCTAATTAAGGCTGACTTATCGGTTTGTTCAATCAACCGATAAAAATGTTGTAGGCTTCATTTTTTATTACAGTCCTTAAACTTCAGTTAGGCTTGTAATGTCTATTTTTAAAAGTTAGAAAAATTAGCTGCCAGCGAATGTTTGATTGAATGTTAAAAACGATAGACAAACGTTCGTTCAGCAAACGTTGACTGTTTGACAAGAAAAAATTGAATAAACTTTGTTTGAACTGCTAAATTCAACAAAAAAACTGCAGGCTTAAATAATTTAATCGAGCCGATATAACATACCAATAATTTTCTTAGAATTTTATTTCAATTCTAATATAGAATAATAATTTGGTTTTAAAATTTAAAAAGTTCACATACATTTGTAGAATATATTATTCAAATTATAATGTAATATATTAATTCAACTGAAAAAAAACGTGATCATTTGTTTCTCGAATGTGATCATTTGAGAGAGATTTGGGAAACCGTCCAAAAAATGTGCAAAGTCGACAGAAATGCTTAGGGTGGGATGTCAAGATCCATTGGGCTAGCCATAAATTAAAGGCTCAAAGGTACCAATGAGCCTTAAAATATACATTTTATACCGAGTTGGTCTTTACAAAATTTTTTGGGACGTTTTTTCTTTAAATTGTCCCTTATCGCTATTTTCCGTTAAAAAAAATTTATGGACCAATCAAATACACAAAAAATAGCTGACTTTAATAAAATAGGTAAATTGCACGTTACATCTGTTAAATTTTTATATTTGTTCAATTTAGTCCTAAATTTTTTTATTTAACTCAAAACTGACCCCAATTTCTTTCTGATTTTTATATTTTAGTCCAATTTTTTTAATATTATTATATTTTTATTTAATTTAGTCCTCAAAATCTTTATTTAACCCAAAATTGGCCCCTATTACTTTATATTTTTATACTTTTGTCCAATATTTTAAATATAATTATATTATTGTTCAATTTAGTCCTAAAAGTCTATATTTAACCCTAAATTGACCCATATTTCTTTATAATTTTTATAATTTAGTCCAATACTTAAATATAATCACATTTTTGTTCAATTTAGTCCTAAAAGTCATTATTTTACCCAAAATTAAGCCCAATTTCTTTCTAATTTTTATAATTTAGTCCAGTGTTTTAAATATAATTATATTTTTGTTCAGTTTAGTCATAAAAATCTTTATTTAACCCAAAATTAACCTCGATTTTTTGCTATTTTAATTTAGTTCAATATTTTAAATATGATGATATTTTTGTTCAATTTAGTCCTAAAAAACTTTATTTAACCCGAAATTAACCCCAATTTCTTTATAATTTAGTCTAATATTTTTAATATGATGATATTTTTATTCAATTTAGTCCTAAAAATCATTATTTAACCTGAAATTAACCCAAAATTTATATGTATATAGTGGAAACCATAAAAAATAGTAAATTTGAAATATGATAAAGAGTAAAAAAGAAATTCTAATTATTAATTTTTTAAAAAACAATATTTTAAATGATACAATCTAAAATGTAAACGTGACAATTTTTTTTTGTTAATTTGTCCATTCCAAGAAACTAAGATAATTCTCTATTAAAAAGATGTAACATTATTGGGTAAAAATTAGCTTCAGGCTATACGATTTTACTTTTTTGGAAATTGTATATTATAATTAGGCTCAGTTGTGTTAAAATATAATATATATTATATATTTATACATTTTTTCTCGAAAAATTATAAACGCGTTTAAAGTAAATGAAAAACAGTATATACTAAATTGAAGTGTTATCTAATAAACTGGAAAGTTAAGTATTAGATTTAAATTAAAAATTTATTTATTTGAAATTTTATTTAAAATTAAATATTGGATATAATATAAATTTTAAACAATACTACTGTAGTTTTAAGAAATAAAAAATGTTGAAAGTATTCAACATTAGTGTATAGTAATTAAATATATTCTTATTATTTAATATTTTTTGCACTTTTTCATTAAAATTTGTAATTATTAATTTATTAGTTGACCGTCAAGTGACTTAATTATTAATTAATTCGATTGGTAGCTAAATTTTCATTGGTAGACTTACTAACTTCTTTATTCAGATTTTTTATTTTTATTTTTAAAGAAATCTATCAAGTATTATCTATTAAATAATTAATCGAGCTCGGAACGATCAATATTTTCCATATCAGTATTTTTATTACCCGTATACACTTAACAAATCCGAAGATACATTAATTAATTTTTGGGTAAATTACATAAATGGTCCTCCAACTATGACCCAATTCTTTGTTGAGGCCCTTGACTATGAGAAGTTACAAATAGGTCATCGACTAATCGCGATTAACAAATCAGTCCAATTCTATTAAAAAATAAATCGGCCTAGTTGAAAACCGAATTCCGATGATCGGAAAACCAAATTTCGACATGTCAAAATGACCATTGACTTTTGACCATGTGGTCTAATTCTATATGTATTGATAGTTATTGGGACATTGGCATTGACATTGGACTATATTGCAAGTATTGAAAGACTAAGGAATATAGTGTAGCGACTAAGATGTAAGAAAAGAGAAATTAAGGCCAAAAGTAGAAAAGGCATAGAATGCAATGGCTTATGCCATAATTAGACCAATACATGTGGTGAGGAAAAGATAAAAAAAGCCATCACCTTTTCCCATTTTCCTAACCGAGGAGAAAACCTCAACCTTATCCCACACCTCTTCATCTTATTCCTTCCACTAAGCAAGCACCTCTATTGAAGAGATTTCCAAACTTTGATTTTATTTGTTCGATTGATTTCAATTAGTTCTATCGAATAACAAAGGTAAGCACTTTGAATTTTTATTGATTCCTATGAGGATTTCATGGAGAAATCATGATATTGAACTTACCGAAACCCTAACTAATTTCCATGGGTTCCTAAGCTTATACGTTGTGTTTTTCATAGTTAGAAATAGCTATGAAATTAGTTATTGACTATAGAATTCATAGAAATGAATTTTGATGAGATTCCATATTTTTCTCTTATAGCTCAATCCATTGGTGAAGATGATTCACCAAATCCTTCAAAGACTCCTAGCAAAAGAATCGTAATCCAGGAGTCTCAATAGCTTCGTAGTCATCGGTGAGTGTAGTTTGTGTCATGAGAATGGTTAGGTGCCATCTATTTTTGTATTGTTCATTAAATTATTTTGCTTTCATTGAGATAAGGACAAGTTCACATAGGGCACATGATGAAAATGCATGGTTGGTAAGCTTCGGTAAGCTTAATACTTTCATTGTTATAGACAACATTGAACAAGATAAATATTGATTAAAATGAATATCATTGACTTATATATTGAATCCTTGGATACGGGTGAACATTGGATACAATTGGCATGCCATAAAATTTATTGAGCTTATGTACGGGTGAACTACGGTCCCCGGGTTAAGACTTTGTTGGCGATGTGGCAGGATGTATGTGTTATGATCATTTATTGGATCATTGGCTTGGTGATGTTGGTGGAATTTGTGTATCAATTGGTTACTATAGTCTAAGGAATATAAAATATACAACATGATTTGTAAGATGCATACATCGATTAAAACATGTTGAACATGCGTATGTATTGTTTTGATATGACTTTACATTGACCTTCATATTATAGAACTTATTGGCAAGTATGTCCTCGCAATTTAGCATTATTGATAACTACCTCACTACGTTATATAAGCCTAACGTGTTTCAGTGTATGTATTTTTAGGTTCTATAGCGTCTTAACGAAGATCGTGGATAGTCGGTTGCAAGTCACCCTCGAGTCAACTTTTGTAATGTACATATTTCCTATTGAACTCCTAGAATGGTGGCATATGGCTTTAACATGTTTTCAATGACATATTTGGCATGTAATAGTATGTGAATAAGGTAGTATGTATATATGGCATATTTGGATATTTGGATGAAAGTTAGGTAGGGCTGTAAACGAACCAAACATTCATTGAACCGTTCGTGAACCATTTGAAGTAAAGTTCATTTATATTCGTTTATTTATTAAACGAAAGAACATAATAAGATTTTCTATTCGTTTAATTAAATGAACGAACATGAACAATAGGCTTTTTCGTTCATTTATGTTCTTGAACATTCGGTAATCCGTTTGTTTATGTTCGTTTAAATTTATTCACATATGTCCATTTATATTATTATTTTTCATAGCAAAAAAATATTATTCTTAAAAATTTTAAAAACATATATTAAAAATATGAAATAAAAAGAAAAAATTAAACAAATACTCAATGTACGAGACTTCATATTTTTTAAGAAAAAATTAACAATACTCACTGTTCGTTCGTGTTCGTTTATTATTTTAACAAACGAACACGAACAAGAAATTATGTTCGTTTAGTTGTTTTTGTTCGTTCATTTTTCGGTTAAAATTAAAATATATATATGAACATACCCTCTTTCGTGTTTGTTCGGTCATTTACAAGCCTCTAGGTGTTGCATATTTGGCTAAAATGCACCCTATTAACTTGATTGATGCCTCACTAGATAAATGGCACTCTAGGATAATACATAGACTAAGGAACTGGCTAAGAGTCATATATATTTATCAATGAGTCACTAGGCATAGTTTGTGTAACACCCTTGACCTGGATGTCACAATTGGGCCTCAAGCCCAATCAAAAACCATAAAATTCTAAAACTGGTTTAGTCCAAACAAGTTAATTCTCAAAAGCATTTAAGGCCAACAGTTGAAAATATAGATAAATAATTTAAATCATTACAGATGAGCTCCACTTTAATTTAAAATATTTAAACATTCGACTTAATTAATACAATTTCAAAAGTAAAAATTACAGACTCGACCACGTAAGGTCCTATGAATACATAACCCATTAAACACAAGTATCGTACTCTGGAAAACACCACATGCTGGAAGCCTATACTGATATTGCTCCTCGATCCCACAATCCGACGATCAACCTACGCACAAAAACAACGATTCTGAGCGCTAAGCTTACAAAGTTTAGTGGTACACATCTACTCTAGTATAGTTTATGCTAATCATAAACATAAGCATACAAGCTAGTACGAGCAATAATGAGAGATAAACAAACACATGGCACTACCACCAGTCGCCTAAACACATGCTCTCATCATAACAATCATCATACATGGCCTACAAGGCCCAACCATACACGGGATCTCTCAGATCATTCGAGCAAAAGTTCACAAGTCATACCACAAACCTGGAGTGACGTCCGCGTCCACACAACATCGGGATCGTACACTCTTGAGTGAGGCTCGCATTCACACAACATCGGGATCCTACACCTCAAATGAGGCTCGTGTCCATACAACATTGGGATCCTACACTCGTAAGGATGAAGCATGTATCCACACAGCATCGGGATCTTATATTTATGCTCGGGATCTCTCATCAAGCATCGTCAAATGAGGCCCGCGTTCATACAACATTGAGACTCTACATTCAAAAATCTTTAACCATGGTGTTGCAACACTCTTTCTCTGAGTATTCGAATCCCATCAATCAAGAAAACTCAACTAATTAAATGCCTACCTAGCATACAAGCAACGCAATCCCAAGGATCCCCCTATTGTTGCTAATCATCATCACATTATTTATTTTACATTACCGAGTTGTTAATACATTATGGAGAAGTATACAATTAATCTCATTTATTGTCTCCATTGATCCTTGTTATCTCATTTATTAAGGCATAATTCAATTATTAATATACACATTAACTTTCACCCTTAATTTACCTTTATTGATTATTTAGCGTATCGGGTACTAATACTTGAACACGAGTATCGATACAACATTCTTGGATATCAATACTCACACACATACTGATACTAAAATTGTTTATAGGAAATATTCAATTCCCACAAGTACCGATAAGGGTCGACCCGTACCGATATAACACTCAATCGCGTATCGATACGGCCAAAACTCGTACTGATACCCTATTCGCGGGTTTGTACAATTTCTTTGAATTACGAGACTTACTATACTTTAACTGATCCCTAAAGCTTATGAAAGATATTAGGGTTTGTTTGCTAGCACATTTAATCATTTAATATCAATTTTTTACTTTTTGATCATTTATTCGAATATTACCAATTATTAGTCCATTTAGCATAATTTCCATCAAATCTCATATATCTATTCGAACAAGCATACAAGCCATCACAATTATTTCAATCAGTTAAATAATCATCAAATAATTATACGGGCATCTCAAACGACTCACATATCCGTAACATCATCATGCATCTCATAAATATCGAGTCTCATACTATTGGTCTCTACACATACATATTCACCATTTACCTGATTTGCAGGTACTAACACGTAAAAATAATCATATTTATGATGCTCATGAAACAATAGGAGTTTGAGGTGTACTAACTGGTCTTGAATAATCATCGTATATCAATTAATATCATAAGTATCACTTAATCACATACTTTAATGAATTCAAAGGGTCAAATGCAAAAAATAGCTTATCGGATTCAAATTTGATGAAACGAACTGCGCCAATAGACTCAGAACGTCGAGAAACCCTCGGGTAAGGTCTTCTAGAAAAAGTTAACGGTCAATAACCCAGCTTGGCTCAACTCGGCTTGGCTTGGTTCAACTAGGTTCGGTTCAACCCGACTCGATTTGGTTTGACCCAATAGAACTGACCTAATTCACCAGACCAAGCCTGGTTCAGCTGGCAGGGCACGCCCACATGAAGGCGACATCGTGTATGGTGTGTAGGGCGGTCTCCGATAGCTGAACGTGCATGACAAGCTCCAGATCAACACTCCAAGCGACGGCGATCACAACTATAGAAAAGGCTCACGACGATGAGCACTGGAATGTCACATTCCATCCTATTCAAAACTTTTCGAGTTCTTCCCCAACTAGTGGCAGCGGCGACGGCCACACGATGACTATCGACAAAAGCGTATCAATGAGATCTACTCGATAGCGGAGATGAATGTCACGACAGCCTGAACGACGAAGAAATAAGGCTTAAAAAGTCCTTATCTCTCACTTTCTCTTATTTGTCTCTCTCTAACACAACCCTATCTTTTTTTCTTTCTTCATAAAAACATTCTCCTTTTTTTTCAACCATCCACATATATTTAAAATTCAAACACCACCAACAACATCCATTCTTTTAACTTGGATAAAGCCATTAAATAAAGGCCCAAAGCCTATGTCCAAATTCTTTAATTGGGCTCCCAACATAAAGGCCCAATACTCAAGTCTGAGACCCAATTCGCTAACCCAAAATTCAGATCGTTATAATTGGTTGAGTAAATGGCTCAAAAACCAACAAAATAAGGAAATTGTAGTACGGATAGACACGTATCGATACAAGCATGCATATTTAAACCAAACAGATAAAAGAGGTACCGATACAGGGCATAGCGTACCGGTATGAATTTTTAACACTAGAATTTGAATGCTTACCGGGGTATCGATACAAAAAGAACACGTACCGTTTTCTCATTTTGCCCATAGCTTGGTACCGGTACGACGTGACCTGTACCAATATCAATTTTGTCACTGAATTTGCAACTTAGGTTGGATTATAAAAGGGTACCGATACGAGATGGGATATTATCGGTACGACTCTATGAGTATCGGTACAAACTACCCCGTATCGATACTGATTTTTTTACTGGAAAATGTTTTGCTCAGACGTATCGATATGACCCCTCAAGTACCGATACCAAAGTAGATAATTCGATTATAAGATGATAAAATAATTTCCAGGTTTTGTAATTAGGTCCCTAAATGATCAAGGAGGATTAAGATGAATAGTTTAGAAACCTCAAAATATCATGAAAATTGGCAAGCATGCTTGATTATATCTGAATTTCATTTATGTATTGTTGAATATGTGTAAGGACCTCAACTTTTATAGCTTTATAATTTGGTCCCTGATCACTGAATATATTACATTGTAGTCATCAAAGTCAAAATTAAAGGGAAATGCAATCCCTGTACAATTGTCTTATTGAATCATTGTAATATTGGCATGTATTGATTGAGTTTACGTCATCGATTTTCATTGTATGAATTCTAGTACTGAACATCGGTGACATCATCGACCCAACTTTCTATCAGACGGGAAGGGGGTGTTACACTACCATCATAAATTTACTAATCTGTAAAATAACTTTTCTTTTATTCAACTCTGCAAAATCGTCATGAATTTACTAAACTTTGCAAAATATGGTGAAATAAAAGAAAAAGAAAATCTTTAGCTGAAAACAGTATGAGATTTGTTATTGTTCGAGCCTTTTAAAGAGATTAGCTACCATTAACAACTATGAAGGTTTTAATTCTCCAACTGTTTTCACTGCTCATACAAATGGGGTTGTAGATGGCTAGTGTTAACACCAATGGAGATTTATTTTTTTAGAGGGGAAAAAGAAGAAGTTTAGAATTTAAGGGACTAAAATGTTGTAATACTTAAATGTTAAGACCTAAAATTTTAAATTTAGGACCAAATTAAAATAAAATGTAAAGGTTGAGGGTTAAATATATTATTACACAGATTTTATTAACTGCCCCATCATCAACAGTTTATTTTTTAATAAAATTAGACCGATTTGTAAGTCGCAATTAGTCGAAAGATCTATTTATAATTTCTTATAGTCAGATGACTCAACAAAAAATTAGGTACCATTTATGTAGTTTACCCTTAATTTTTTTGAAAGAGAAAATACATTAAATAAAGATTCGTACAAAACAGATTTTTTTGGGTTTACTGTTTTACACTTTTTAAATAGTCTAAAGAATTTAAATAGTCTAAAGGTGATTATAAGGTAATATATGTTTATAGATATTCTTGATCCTTTAACAATACGTATACACCATATAAACAAAACCATTTGAACATGTATCTCCTAAAATAAATATCATCACTTTTCTACTAAGGGTTTGTTTGTTTCACTGAAAATTGTTTCCGGAAAATGAATTCTGGAAAGTGAATTACATTTTCTGAAAAACATACTACGAAAAGCATTTTTTTGTGTTTGGATGATGCTGTGTAATTCATTTTCCGCAGTTTGGTAAGTTTTTCTGAAAATATTTTTTGAAATCTATTTTAATAAAACAAACACATTACAAATTTTCTTGATTTTTTATCTTTCTTTTTTTGGAAAAAAAAATTAAATTATACTATAATATTTTATTTTTTAAGTACATCAAAAACCTCACCAATGTAATCGCACACAAACATGCCACTCAAAATTGGTTCACTAGCCCGGACTCCCCAACCCTAAAGATCAACATGAAGAAATGTTAATAAACAAAGCTTTAGAATACAACCAAAATTTAAAATTGTTACCTCATTCTCTATTTTGAAGACTTCCAATTTCACTCGTACTCCATTTTGCAAAACCCTATTTGGACATGCTCTATTGCAGCTACACATGTTATCAAATTCATAAATAAGGTGGCCCTCTTGCATATGGTTTAGGGTTTATAGTCCAGGGTTTAAGATTTAGGGTTTATAGTTTAGGGTTTAGGGTTTAGGGTCTAATGTTTATGGTCCAGGGTTTAGGTTTATAGTTTAGGGTTTAAGGTTTAAGGTTTAAGATTTATAGTTTAGGATTTAGGGATCAAGGTTTAGGGTTCAGGGCTTAGGGTTTAAGGTTTAAAGTTTAGGATTTAGTGTTCAAGGTTTAGGGTTTATGATTTATAATTTAAAGTTTAATGTTTAGGGTTTATGGTCATGGTTTATAGTTCAAGGTTTAGGGTTATGGCTCATGGTTTATAGTTTAGGGTTTAGTGTTCATGGATTATATATTAGGGTTTATGATTTAGTGTTTAGGGTTCAATGTTTTGGGTTTATAGTTTAAGATTTGGGGTTTAGGGTTCAGAATTCAAGGTTTAAGGTTTGAAATTTAAGGTTCATGCCTTAAAGTGAAAAGTTGGGAATTTATTTTACGGAAAATTAAACCGTAAAATACTTTACATGAAATGCAAAGGAAAATATGTTGACTTACTATTTTACATTTTAAATCAATATGAAACGGTTAATGAAAAAGTCGATTATAATATAATTAAACGGCTATATCGATCAATTCTCATTCGGACCAATTTATTTTTCTAGAATTGCTCCTTACCCAGACTAACCATTATGTAATGATAAAAGGATTGCTTAAATTATAAATAATTTTTTTTGTAATCATGTTTGACTGATAATTGAATTTTTTTCCCAGATGATTTATATTCCTTTGAATAAACATTCACATCATTATTAGGCTTCACATAATGAATTTGAGCTGATCGAAATCCAGACCGAAATTGGGCTTTGCGCAAGCATGATGCTTCGGCTATAGCCCATTGGCATATAACAGCTCACAATTTTGCTTCCATTTGCTGATCCAAAAACTAGCCATCCTTTATTTTCCCGCCGTGCTGCAGGATTGGTATTTACGGTATAAATTCAGAACCCACCGTCAGCAAGATTAATGCTGCTGCTGCCGGAGACAGCTAAAGCCTGAAGCTACCCTCGTTTCCGGCCTCCATCATGATTGCAGACAAGCTTTGTTTTTGTCACTTTACCTATTATTGGCTCCGTTGTGCCATTGCAGAATCATTTAAAGCACAATTTGATCATTTCTCGTTGAATATTGCTTCTTTATTTATATATTTCGTTGATTTAATTAGTTGTTTTTATTAATCATATTATTCAAATATGCACCGATGAGAAAGCAAAGCCAGATGAACAAATACACAGATTCAGAGCTCAGTGAACTGGTCTGAAAGATATAGCATAATTGATGAAATTAAACCTTGTTCATTGAAGTCACTAATATCAAGTTTCTTTCCCGTGTTTAACACTGATCAACTGCTAATAACAGAACAAAAATTTCTAGGATTCAAAGAAGCTTTCAGAATTAACAAGTTTTCCGTTAATCAAAAGAAAGGTTCAACAGTAAAACCTTTTACATACACTATTTCCATGCCCTTATTTACCCTATCAACGTACCTAGAAAAGCCTAGAGAGAAAAAACCCACTCAGCTTCTTCTGCAAGTAGCCGACAAATCAGTTGATTTGAACTTGAATCACATCATTCCTCTCCTCCTCCTTGATCTTAGGAACCGCCAGTTTGAGCACACCGTTCTTCATCTCAGCTGCAATCTCATCGGTCTTGTAAACTTTCTCCGGCAAATGGATCCTGCAGCTGTACATCCGTTGGTTTCCTCCTCGTTAGATTCTTTGGCCTCGCCTTTGATGACCAGAGTGTTCTGTTCCACAGAGACTTTAACATCCTCTTTCCCGAGCCCCGGCATGTCGATCCTGAGGTTCAAGGCGTCCCCCGTTTCCGTAGCGTCCCAGCTTCGGCTGAGACCGGACCCCTCCCATTCCACGCTGAGCAGAGACAAACGGATTCTCCATGAATTGATTCATCGTATTCATGACTTGGCTCAGGCTCCTCGGTGGGGAAAAAGGAACCAACACATCTGCACACCGAAAACAGACGGCCAAATCAGCATCAAAGAAGAAAGAACTCGAAACGGAAAAACGGAACGATAGACATTGGACAACTACCTGGGAAGAAACCTTCACCGCGGCGAGAAAATGAGCGTACGCGGCGGTGATCATCGCTGAGGCCACTCTCTTCTTCACCTTCGCTATCGAACTCAAGCATGGCGTTGGAGTTAAAGAGCCTGGAAGCCGATGGAGCGACGGCCATTGGGCGGACCGCGAGGAAGGAGATAGGGAGGACGTTCGATGAAACGAGTCTCTTGAGAGCTAAAGAAGCCATTGATGTTGATTGCTAAGTAAAGAAATCTCAAATTTGCTTGTCAGAGCAGGACGGAGATTTTTAGAGCTAGCAATGCTCGGAGATTTTGCCTGCTAAAATTGGGTGAAACGGTGGGTTTTATAGATTGAGAGGATGAAGATTGTGGACAGATTTCTACAAGGATTTCTCTGACATTAGATGATTCTAGAAGGACACGTCACATGTAATGGCTGTGGATATGCTTGTTCCCCAAGAAAACGTATATAAATTTTATTGGGCTTAGGCCCATTTGGCATTGGCTTTTGCATTTCTTCCGATGCGCTATATTTTGGAATACTACATGGCAATTATATACCATAACACAAGTTATATAATGGGAGAACTCGTATATGGCATAATACAAATATTTTGTAACCAAGACATAAGGGTTCGACAAAAGAAATATAAAATTATCAATATTATTGCGATTTATAAAAAAAATGAGACATGGACTCATTGAGTGATCTTGGTGAAAAAAATAATATTGTTATCTTTGAGTAATTTGAGTTTGAGTACTTTGTCTACACGGTGTATGTACTTTTTTTTAATTGTTAGGATTAATGAACAATACGCTTTTTTTAATAGTATTATTAAAAGAGAAAATATCTAAAATTACAATAATGGTTTGCAATTATCATCGTAAACTAAATAACTAATTTGGACATTCTCCTAAAACTAGTCACTTTAGATCATAAAAAAGACCATACATGCAAAAGGTTAAAAACCCATCCAAAATACTCAAATGAAAAATAAATACAAACAAATCTGATTGTATCGAAAAACGAACCACAAAAGGGGATTAAGCTATTGAAAGACTATCGAGAACTGTAAATCGGAGTCGAGCGTCGTGAGAAACTATCCACGAGCGTAAACCGCGTATCCAAATTCAATCCGAAGGTCCAGAGCATGGAAGATCAACAAGATTACAAATAAGCGCCATCTTGATCAGTCATGGCATCATCAAATATATTCTTGAGAAAAACATAAAATAAAAAAATAACCAAACGATCGAGGAAAAAGAAAAAAAACGTTCCAAAAGACATAGATAAATGTGTCACAAAGACAGAAAAAGATATACTACAAAGGCGTAGTTATTTTTATTAAAAAATAAAAAAAATAAATTCGGCGGCTGGCGACCAACATCAAAACCATTATTGTAATGTTACATTTCGTGAATCAAAAGTTTTTTAAGAATAAAACTTTGGTTTTGGTTTATGTTATCCTTAAATTTTATTTGGAGTGCTTATGTTTACCTAGTATGAGATAAGAGAGCTATTTACTCATTTATCGTGTCCTTGTGTTAGGCGTTTGCTCAACCTTGTCCTTGTGTTAAGTGTTGTATATGAATAAAGTTTTTTTTTTGACAAATTATAATCCTATTTAGAGAAAGGGGAAAGTAGATTTTAAAGAAAGAAATAAGGTACGCCTAGTGGGTCTAGAACTCATGACCTGAGGTAATATGAGGAAACAAAGATGAGCAGCTTGGCCAACTAGCTAAATGTACTTGCTCATATGAATAAAGAGTTTAACAATTATTTCCGAATCATTAGTGTATTGTTTGTTTATATTGTAAAATAAATTAGTATTAAATGAGAGAATTTAAAAATGGTTTTTTTATTCGTTAATATTCACAAACAAATTTATTTATTGTTTCTTCAAATGTAATATTTTACTGTAAATGAATATTTTAATATATTTTATTTATTTATTTATAATATAATTATTAATATTTATGTTTGATATTTTATATCTAAAAATTAGATTTATGTTTATATAT
>CM033750.1:7897908-8097514 GCA_019671005.1 Hibiscus mutabilis
GAATGTACATTGTTACACAGCGTGAAAATGTAGCTGCAGTTTCAACCATCAAGCGCAATTTGAGTAGAAATAATGTCTGAGAAAGGATATAGAGAGGTTCCGCCAAGAGCTCTAATATACATGCACAACCTGGCAAAAGAGTTAAGCTATTGAATGAGATTGTTATAAAAGGAATATTACCAACGGTGAACGGAGTAATCAGCTGATTAGAATTAAATTGGTCTCATTCAGATTCCAGATGAAATTCCTTGGCTTATTTAAGATGTAATACCCTGCTTTCAGGTGGATTTGGTTAATATTATCCAGAGCTGTATTCATAGAAGAGAAAATCATGTTTTTTTTCTTGAACAAAATCCATTCAATAGGGTTTACATTTTTAAAGTCACTAGAAGTTGCAGCACAGGAATACATCACAAGAGCCAACATTAACAAACTCAGAGCTAATTTAATAGTGGCTATATCTAAACATGCCAAAAATGCAAAACTGGAGGCATGTGAAAAGAATTGACATTTTTCACAATGAATAGCACTTAGAAAGCCATGATAATTAGTAGAATTTTAAACATCATAAGAAATACCATTAATCAAAATAGCTTGAGCATATGGGTCAGAATGATGTAATCCTTGCCACCAGAAGACAAAGACGCAAGCTGCAATCGTGATAACCACTCCAAGCGGGAAACTGATCCAGGCCACTTTCAACAAGTTTGCAGCATTGTCTTTTGCTGAAGCACCATCACTGTAGCACGAAACACAAATTCTAGGCGTAAACAAACAGCTAGAATACTTTAAGCTAAGAGATCACAGAAGTTCACAATGTAGCAAAAGGATGGCCCAAGAGCTAATCTCTTCTGAACCCAATATAAGATTATTACAAAACATTCATCCAATAGACAAACTAAAATTTGGTGTTAAAAAAAATCTTAAACAGAGAATTTTGACCTAATTACTTCTTATATGATACCATGTAAAACCATAAGATCTAAGTTACTGCCTACTTATGAAGCATTATCAGATGAATAAAACAAGAAAGCAAAATTACCACAATGAAGCAAATAAAAGAAAGAAGATATAACGAAATCAATGAGAAGAGGAAAGAGAATCACAATTTAATATCAGCACGCATGCAGGCTCGCCGGAATCCTTCGCGGCTAAGAAACAAAACACATGTCACAAACAGATGGAACTGAACAGCATACACCTAAAAAAGAAGAAGAAATCAATAAAAAATGAAGTGAAAGTGAAATCTAAGGATTGAGAAATGAAGGGAAAAGCAAAGTTGCGGCTACCGCATAGTCCTCCTGGGTGAGATGCCTCACTATCCATGAATTGAATATAAATGGGACTCCTCTTGACAGAAACTGAGTGGCTATAAACCCAAACGAAATTCAACAAAAAAATAACAAATCAACACAACTGACGGGTGTTGCAATTATAAGAAGAAGAAGAAGAAGAAGAAGAAGAAGAAAAGGAGAAGTAACGAACCCAATAAGTACTTGAACGTGCGAGATAGATTTGCACGGTCACTGTCTTTGGGAGTTTCAGATGGAACTCTCAAAGAAGCTTTAGACATATTGAATCGGGTCTTACTAGTTTAGGTTCCGGTTTTGGTTCATGAGAAAATTCTAAGGATATCGAATCCTTGAATTGTATTACAGGTTAAAAGCAATGAACCGGAGGAACATACATTTGGACAAAAAACACGCGTGCCCAATCTATATATATTTTTAGGGTAAACTACATTATCGAACTATGATTTTTTTTTTGTCATTAAACTATTTTTTTTGTCATTAAACTATTTTTTTTGTAAAAATATCATTAATGTTGTGTTTTTTTTTTATTTTGGTCATCAAACTATTTTTTTGACAACAACATTACTAACGTTATGTTTCCTTTCTATTTTGGTCACCTACTGTTAAAAACTTAACGGTTTTACTGACGTGAAATTTTATTTTATTTTTTTAATTTTCCATGTCATTTCTTCTCCCTCATCGTAAGCAATATATGTATTTTATAATATTTTTATTCAAACTAACAATATGGTGATACGTGTCACTATCTATTAGTGGAATAAAAAGAATGAAAAATCAAGCCCCTTATGCAGCCAGAGAGATTCGACTAATAGGCAGTTATACGTGTCATCATCCTATTACGCAGTTACACATGTCACTATCTCTCTGGCTGCATAAGGAGATTGATTTTTTATTCTTTTTATTTCACTAATAGGCAGTGACACATGTCACCATTCTGTTAGTTTAAATAAAAATATTATAAAATAACATATATTGCTTACAAGGAGAGATAAGAAATGACATGAAAAATTAAAAAAAAATCACGTCAACAAAACCGTTAAGTTTTTAACAGCTGGTGACCAAAATAGGAAGGAAACATAACGTTAGTGATGTTTTTGTCAAAAAATAGTTCGGTGACCAAAATAGAAAGGAAACATAACGTTAGTGATGTTTTTGCCAAAAAAATAGTTCGATGACCAAAATAAGAAAGAAACCATAATTCGATGACTACTGGTGTAGTTTACTCTATTTTTTGATTGAGCTTAAATGAAAAATAGACCGTTTAAAGTATGTATTTTTAAATTTTAGGTGTCTAAAGTATTTTTTTGTAAAAATAAGTTCTTAAAATTTTAAAAGTTATAATTTTAGGTTAAATGATATGATTTCATTAGCAAAAAATTATACATTGGAGTGTATTATTTAGTGCTCATTAAAAATTTTCCTAAATAGTCGGAAAAAAAAAAGAGTACGCAAGATAATACCTAGAGAAAACAACTTGACCAACTCTACTAAGACAAGAAAATGAACAATATCCAACTACAAACTAGAACCATCACTTTGCACAAATGGAACAACCCACAGTGGTGGTTTATCGAAGAAACTAGGCCAGCTGAGATCGCACTCTTGGCCAACGCATCAGTCACTTTAGTACTATCACGGAAAATATATCGAACCTGCACTACCCACTCGCGCTGATGAAGCGCATCCAAATGTCAGCTCAAAAAGTAAGTACCCTAGAAGTTATTACGTAAAACACGAATAACATCCAAATTATCCAATTTAAAAATAATATGACGGTAAATGATTAGATTATTTTTTTAAAAAATCAAATAATAATTTCACACTCATAAAAGTGGCGAAAGAAAAAAAAAACTTACAGAAGTAAGGGTTAATATATCTTTTGACCTATGACTTTGATTTTGATATACAATTTGATTCTGATTTTTGTGTAATTTGACCCTTGATTTTAACTTTAAGCTTCAATTTAATCTCTGACTTTTTTGATAAAATTTAACCCATGACTTTAGTTTTTTATGCAATTTTGTCCATGGTTATTTTTAGTACAATTTTGAAATACTGATTAAATTTTATTTATAAATTCAAATATTCAGTTAAGGATAAATATATTTAAAAATAAGGGCTAAATTGCATATCAAGGCCAAACTCAAGTGCACCCAAAAAATTAGGGTCCAATATTACAACTCAAGCTGAAGTTAAGGGCCAAATTGCACAAAAAATTATTATTTTTAATATTTCAATAATACTATTGATATAAATAATATTTACTAGTAATTATAATATTTAAAAATACTAATATTGAATTTTTAATAATGAACAATATTATTTGATGTGTAACGTTAAACACCTATTGACAAAAAATTAAATATAACGCCAGTTTAATCTAAAATATACAAAATATAGTATTAGACACGTATTTTGACAAAAAAAACTTTAGACACCTAGCGCAAAAATTATAGTTTAAGTACTTTATTTCATTAAGCCTTAAACTTTGCATATACATTTTTAATTTAAATATATAAATTTAATTTTTTTTCATATGATTGAACAGAAAATTAAATATCCAATCGATTTAATCTTTCAAGTTTTTCAATTATAGTTCGGGTCATATTTAACTTCTAAAAAATTATTAAAAAGAAAAAAAACTAATAAATACTAAAAAAGCATCTATTACAGATCCGGAAAAATTAAAATTCCGCTGCCATATTATTAGCAACCACTTTGAACGCAGAAGACTCTCTCAAGTCTCAACTATCCGGTTTCCCACGACAAGAGGCCCCTGTTTCTCGCGCTTGAGATACTCATCCTGCCTATAGCAACCGTCACGGTAAGTCGTTAACTGAAAAGGCGGGGCATCGGAAGCTAACCACTGATTGATAAAAAATACAGCCTGAGTGCAAGCAGTTTGAGGTCCTGTGGACGTGACCTCAACATAGTCACAATACCATCCATGGTGTCTCCCTATGCCGTCGGAGGTCAAGTTGAGGCTACACGGAGGACCAATGCAGCCGCCTCGCACGCTAAAGGCATCGAGGTTTCCACGCTCGAAGTAGTCGTGGTCGGGTGACATTAAACCCCATGACCGTAGATCTTGAATCCAAACTGATCGACCGTATGCATCACCCAGAACTACGCTGATCTTCGAGTCCGTCCCTGCTTTAATCATCCAATCTGTCTTTACGTATAGGGTGTAAACACAATCATTCTGTATTGGAAAACAAAGATCAATACGACAATCAAAATACAATTTTCAATTGTTCATGATCAAATCAAGATTATAATAACAACCCTCCGTCTTTACTAAAAGAAAAAGAAAATTTGAGCATGCTTACGTTGAAGTTTGCTGTAGCTACCGAAAGAAGTAGAGCGATAAAGACTACTGAGAGCTGAGGACCTTTCATTTTCTTTACTTATGAACTGCAAAATTAACTTACGATGCGATCATGAAAGCAGCTAGAGATTTATAGATAGAAAGAAGAGAAAATTTGCTATAATTAGAAATATGTTGTAGTATTTTTCGGATATAAATTTTAAACATGATATTTATATAAAATAAATAAATATGTAACATTTCAAACATAATTATAAGGCATAATGCCAAAAAACACCTATAACGTTTGATTGAATAGTCATTTTGGCTCATATTTTTTTAAACTAATTTAAACCTTAACGATTTATTTTAGGTCAAAATAGCACATCTGCGGATGAAAACTGTTAGTTAACTAACAACAAATAACTTGACATAATGATATGTCAGCATAAAAATAATTTTATATCTTATATAATTTTATAAAATTATTTTTGACTAGTGTGACATTCTTTCAAGTCAATATTTTTGTCTATATGAGACTACCATGTATGCGTGCATTGTCATGTAGGTTTGTCATGTCATTTCAAGTCATTTACTGTCAGTTAACTAATAGTTTTCATCTGCATAGGGGTTATTTTAACTTAAAATGAAACGTTGGGTTCAATTGGTTAAAAAAAGAATAGAGACCAAAATAATCGTTCAATGAAACAATATGAGTATTTTTTGACTTTATGTCTAATTATAATAATAATAAAAATTAGTTGCACGATTTTATTTTATGCAAATTCAAATATATATCTAGGGATGGGCATTTTATTCGACCCAGTCGGGTTCCGACCCGATCGGGTCGGATTTTTTGATAAAAAATCGAGTTCGGGTCGTGTTCGAGCTTAGCGTAAAAATATCTGACCCGGCCTGAGACTAGTAGTGTAAATTTCTCATAATTTTTTAAGGATATTTGTGATAATAGCTCTTTTATATATTTTTATAATTAAGTCCTTAAAAATTAAATTTTTATTTATAATTTAATTATTATTTTTTATAACCAAGTCTTCTAAAATTATTTTTTTTATAATTAGCTCTCTTAAATTAATTTTTTTTCTATAGATTAGGTCAGATTTTTTTTAAAGAATGATATCGGATCGAATTTATTTTTAGAGTAATTATTTTTGAGTAAAATTTAGATGAGCCAAAAATCTGACTTGACCCGTGCATGTCCATATATATATATATATATATATATTTAACATTTTAATGATGTCCTTTTGAGATTATATATATTAAATAGCGGTTTTATAATGATTCAAGTTTTAGGTAAATAAGTTAAAATATCAAATCGGATATTATGTAAAATATAAAATGATTTGAGTGAAAAGACCTCTCAATTCATGTCCTTCTCAATTCCAATTATAAGAAAATTGGACACTTTCAAAATAAACGAAGCAAATTAGTTCATTTCAATTACAAAAGTGAGCAACCGAGGACAATAAATTACGACGTTTTTTTTAATCCATTTATCCTACTTTTGTTTGGAATATTAACATATTTAACATTCAATTTTTACACATTCTTTTTATTTGATCATGATTCTAAAAAATAATAAATTTAACTATCAACATTGATATATTCAATCAATTTATTCTTAATTATTAAAAAATATTTAAAAATAAAATGAATATATAGTTTTTTCAGAGTCTAAAACATTTAAAAATAAGAACTCATTAAATGATCCTAATGGTAAATGGTGATATTGTTCCTTTTAAGTGGTCTGAGTTCAAACAATATAATTCACAGATGCTTGTGAAAAAATTTATCCAAATTTAAAATCGGTTGTTGATTTATTTTTAATTACTTTTTCTTATTTGAACAGCGAAAGATATAAAAAAAATAGAAGCAAATCGAATTCAAGCTTATAATTAAGCTTGACTTGAACTTGTTTATAACTTGAGCGGAAACTTTAAGCTTTAATTCAACTTGAATTTATTCTCTTATTAATGAATCAACTCGGCGTAAGATTTGTAAAAAAATATTTATTTTATTATTTTTTTTATAGATTTTAACTTATCTATATATGTATTATTTATATATATATTTTTATAATTATGACTAAATTGGTAAAATGTGTAAATATTAAAAATTAATTTTTTTTTTAAGATTTATAATTAGATAAAAAAAATGTGCAAATATTAAGGGTTATTATACTAATCAAAAGTAGGGGTAAGCAAAACTTGACTCGAAAAAACCGAATAACTCGACTCGACTCGAGGCGAAAATACTCGACTCAAAAAAATTTCAAATAAAGTTTGAGTTGTAAACTAGAAACTCGAATAACTCGAAATTTTTAGTAATTAATAAATTTATTTTTAAGTTCGAGACGAGTCCCTCAATTTTTTATTATATATACCGATATATAAAAAAATGAAGAAATATTGTAATATTGAAAAAAAATATGAAGAAATATATATATATATATATATATATTTATGCATATCTTATATGATTATAGAAAGTAATTTAAATTGGAATCAAACCGTACTATAACATGATAAATAATTACAATTAAATTTTTATAGGAACTCGACTCAACTCGACTCGAATTTCTTAAACTCGAATCGAATCAAAAAAATTTCAAATAAAGTTTGAGTTGTAAAATATGACGCGTCAACTCGAATAACTCAAATTTTTTTGACTCGACTCAAATTTCTTAAACTCGAATCGAAAAAATTTCAAATAAAGTTTGAGTTGTAAAATATGACACGTCAACTTGAATAACTCAAAATTTTTTTAGTCGACTCGATCGAACGCTCACCCCTAATCAAAAGCAGGATAAATGAATGAAAAAGTAAACAATTTGACCTATTATCCTGAGCTACACACTTTTTCAATTGACCGAAACTAATTTACTTTATTTATTTTGACCCAGTTTATTTAATATTAAAATTGAGAGATAGTTCAAAGGTCTTTTCACTAGAGATTTAAGATATTTACCTAAAAATAAAAATAACGACACAAATACCTAATTATTAACAGGATATAAGAATACTAACACGTACTTTCCTACAACTTTATAGAAATGAACTATTAATTAAAAGGGCAAAAAGGTCAAAAGTAACTCAACGTTTGACTTTTTGAGTATTTTAATTCTTATTCTTTTTTTGTTTAAACAACCGCTTAACGTTTTATTTTTGTTTAAATTTTATCATCGTCAGATGAAAACCGTTAGTCAACTAACGGTCAACGCCTGAGGTTGACATGACATGTTTGCATGGCATAGGGAGACGACGTGGTGGTGCCACGTGGCACTTTGCTGATGTGACATTTAAAAATTTATTTATTTATTTAAAAATATTTTTTAACCAATCAGACAATGCCACGTGGCACTTTGCTAACGTGGCATCATCCGATTGGTTAAAAATATTTTAAAAATATTTTTTAAAATAATTATTATATTAATATTAAATAAAATATCCTAAAATTTTCAAATATTTCTAAAACAGTCCCCAAATCCCTAAACTCCCAAATTCGGCTACTTTTGCCGGCGTTGGTCGCGTTGCAGGCGACGAAATGAAGCGTCATTCTCTCATTGAACGACCCACACACCATTCGTCATCTGTTATGTCGTCGTTTGTCGTGAATCATTTAAATAAACTATTCGACGATTTTGCCTTCGTTCGGCATTTCGCACGACATCGATCGATTTTCGGCGACGATATGGTGGGGTAAATGATCGTGATAGTTCGGCGACCGAAGTGGTGGACGCCGACGTGACAAACGGCGGCGAAATCGACTCAAATAGGGATTTGGGTTTGGGGAGTTAGGTATTTCGAATTTTCGGGGCTATTTTGTGAAATCTAAAAAATTTAGAGATTTTTTTAAAAAATTAATTATTTTTAATTTTATAAAAATTAAATATTTTTATAAAAAATTAATTAATTAATTTGTGGCCACATTGGCATTACTACGTCAGCAAAGTGCCATGTGGTATTACCACGTCATCTCCTCAAGCCATGCAGACATGCCACGTCAGCCTCAGGTCTTGATCATTAGTTGACTAAAGTGACTAAAAGATCAAACGTGGTGGGCTACTTTTGATCTTCTGTCTAATTAAAAGTTATAGCACTTTCAGCATCAGAAAAAATGTGAAAACATATATATATTTTTAAATTGAATCATTATAATAAATACATAAAATATAAGATAAAAATGAAATTTAACCCTAAAACTATAACTATCCTTCTAAACTGAACCACTGAGATAAAATATATTAATAAAATACAATACGAAAAATGTCGTGGATTCTATCAAATTTTAGAACTTGATTTCGTTGTGAGTTGAGGCTTGAGATGTTGAGCTATGAAGATCAACATGCTTCAATGACGAGAGGAGATTCCACCTTTTTCTTTGGCGGTGATGTTCCCAAAGGTTGTAGCAATTACAGTCTTATGAAGTTTGTTAAGTGGCAAATTACGTCTGTTGTTGATTTCTTTCGGCCTTATGACAATCGACAGATGTAGGGTGTTTTGATTTTCTAATGTCCCGAGTCTTTGAGGTATTTTGGAGGTGCGCGCCATGTGTTTGGTTTTATGCTTAGCTGAGTCTTTGAGGTGAATATGTTGTTTCGGCAAATACCTGCGCGCCATGTGTTTGGTTTTATGCTTAGCTGAGTCTTTGAGGTGAATATGTTGTTTCGGCTTTCTTGGTTTTACTATTAGGTGAGTCTTTGGCGAATTGGTTTGTAATCCAATGTACATTTTTATCAATAAAATTACATTTTTTTTTCCTGAGAGAAACCAAAAAGAGCTTTTCTTTCCCATCTTTCCTATACAAAAAGCAAATTGGCGACATTATTTGTGATTTGTTCGAAAATGGGATCAATGGGGAAGATTAAGAAGAGCTCATGGGACTTGTACGTTGCAGAAGCACTTCCAAAGCTGGAGTCTCGCAGAACATTTGCGCCTCTACGGCCCATGAATGTACCCGTTGCGGGACAAGAAGAAGGAGCTCGAACAAATTTCGATGAAGATCAATACGAAACATACCAAGGAATTCAGCCTTGGGATCGACTTGCTTCTCAGATTAAACTCCCACAAACTTTCTTCCAACGATTGATGGATGGTATGTGTTTAACATGCACATACACATATACGTATAAATATATGTATATTTACGTTATGATTGTGGGGATATGTAATGTACATCCTTGGCGCATGCAGGACTTGAACTCACCAGCAAAAATGAAAGAGAAGGACATGAAATAATAAGTTCAAACCAGGAGAAGCAATTCAGGAACCTAACTCTGTTTGCTGGAAATGATTTCTTGGGATTGAGTAGGCATCCCACAATTGCAAAAGCTATGGCCAAGGTAATTCATTTTTAATGAATATATTGTTTTTTTTTTCTCTCTTTTCGGGAATCAATTAAGGAACATTCAAATTCCTGTTATGGATCAATGATTGGTTTTCATTCATTCTCGATTTAAACAGGCAGCAATGGAGCAAGGAACAGGTCCAAGGGGTTCCGCGTTGATATGTGGGTATACCAATTACCACATGGCACTAGAATCCGTCTTGGCAAATTTAAAGAAGAAAGAGGTATATTATAAAACATTGATTAACTAATAATTACAGATGGAATGCTAAAACTTATGTATTCGATCTTTGAAAACTTATATTAAGAATTGGTATCAGAAGAAACTATAACTCCGTTGGGAATTTGGGATTGTAGGCTTGCCTTGTTTTCACCTCAGGATTTGCAGCCAATATGGCCCTGATGGCTGCAATCGGAAGTATTGTACCGGTGCTGACCGGAAGAATGAGGCCAACAAAGGAAGAAAAGGTTGCGATATTTTCAGATTCGCTTAACCATGCCTCCATCGTAGACGGACTTAAACTTGCTGAACATCAAGGAGGAGTCGAATTGTTTGTCTATAAACACTGTGACATGTCTCACCTCGATGCTTGCTTGTATGCTGTTTTCTTTTTGGTTTTTTATAGTAAAAAGCTTTCATGGGTTCATTCACATGACTGCCATCTAATAAAAATGGTTTCTTTTACTAATGTTTTACAGAATAAAGTGTAAAAATAAGAAAAAGGTGGTGGTGACGGATAGGTAAGCCGGACATTACTTCTGTCAATTTTCATTTCTATTTTATCCATGTTATGTAATGGCCATTAAATATATCTTATATTAACAGCTTGTTCAGTATGGATGGAGACATTGCACCCATGGTTGAGCTGGCTCAGCTTCGCAAGAAGCATGGTTTTTTCTGGGTGGTTGACGACGTAGGTCCATGAATATCCAATTATTTTTCTGAAATCATAAGAATATGTAACTCCATTTTAACATATATGTAAAGTACTTTCGACTTTTCAGGCTCATGGAACGTTTGTTTGGGGCAAAAATGGAGGGGGACTGGCTGAGGAATTCAACTGTGAATACGACGTCGACATATGCGTGGGCACTTTGAGTAAGGCAGCATCTTCTCTAGGAGGGTTCATAGCATGCAGGTAATTAATGACTTGCAGCATCTTCTCTAGGACGGTTCATACAAGTTTATGATCTCTGAATGTTATTTCAACAGCAAAATCTGGAAACAATGGATTCAATCAAAGGGTCGGTCTTTCATATATTCAACAATTGCACCTATTCCCCTGGTTGCTGCCTCTTATGGTAAACATTTTCGAATCGAATATCTGCAATCTCTTTTTTCGATTTCCGAATTATGTTTCAATGCATAATACGTAATTCTTATTCTAACATACACGGATCAGCGTCAGTGGTGGTGGCGAGGAAAGAATCATGGCGCCGAAGGGAAATCCGGAACCGAATGAAAGAGTTCCATGCTCTAACTGGAATCCCTGTCAAAAGCCAGATTGTATCCGTTATAATAGGAGACATAATGGAGGCCATCAAAGTCAACCAGTTTGTTTTCATTCTCACCTTCTCTCATTCATCACTGATGTATAATATTCGCTCATCATTGTATACCTTCTTCGTCTAACAGTCTCAATATACTCAGGGAATTTATACAATCCGGCTTCTATTGCGTGGCTGTTGGACCCCCAGCAGTCCCTCCAAATACAGCAAGGTTCGATAACGTTCAAATCCACGTCCTCCTATGTAAGAATTCGGATATTACTTGTCATTGTATATAATCTTGTTGTCCTGGCTTTTTTTTTCAGGATACGATTGACTTTGACTGCTGTACAAACAACAGAAGATATAAAAAGAATTGCTGCACTAGTATCGAAGTACGCCAAGTTTAAAGTTCCGAGCTACGAAGACAGCTCCAGACATATAAGTGCCAGGCTTTAGCTTGTGTGTGATAACTTTGGATTAGAAACATGGGTTTCGTTCATTGTTTATCATCGAACAAGATAATGATGCTTGTATTTTAGTTTCTTGCTTTGCGTTTGCGGTGTTTTTTTTTTGTTGGTAAATAACCGTTTTTATTATGGTAGCATTAGCAAGCAACTAAGTTGCATTGTGTTCCTATGTACATCGTGTAAAAACTTTAGTGTTGTGTTTGTATTCTCTATACGACGTTAAATTGTTGTTTCTCTTGTTTTTATTCTCTATACAATGTTAAATTGTTGTTTCTCTTGTTTTGTCTGGTAGACTATTTGCGGTGAATAGAAATCCTCCGTCTTTTTTGTGCACTTATTTACACCTCCATATTAAAAATTAAGTTGAGATTTAACGTTTAAGGTTAGAATTTATGGTTAGCGTTCAAGGAATTTAGAGTATGATGTAAGGTTTAGAATTTAGGATTAAGGCATAGAATTTATTTTTTTAGTGTTTTTTAATGTTGGTACATAGAAATGAATCCTTCTATTTATTTTTGCCCATTTGCAGTATACTCCCGCTGTTTATGAATCCTTCTATTTCTAATCGAACTTATGTTTCGCTATTTCCACACTAGAAAATCATAGCAATACTAATAAGAGTATTTACCAAACCCTTCTTTGGAGATTTTTGTGATCCATTGAAGCCAAAAGTCATCATGTTTTTGAATCCAGGCCAAATTTTATTTGGGTATAATGCACTCCAAATCATTTAATTATGTATTTATAACATTTAATTACGTGTTCAGTTACAAACGTGTCAATTTTTCTCTTTAAAAGTTATAATTTAATTATTTAATTAAAATTTTATTACAATAAAGTTACCATGTTGTTAAAACTGAAACGGGCTTTTAACACAGCTTAGTATAATAATAGTTTTAGTCCCTAAAACTTATACATTTTATCAATTTTATCCTAATTCGAAATATTAACTATTTATATTTAGAAATTACATTAATGAAGTGATTGTGGCTACTAGCATGCAACATTTGGGTCATAATGGGATTGTTCCATTAGTCTGGTAGTGAAGTGTCTTTGTATGTTAAGCTATCCCATCTCTCGATATTGAATTAATGGACAAGAGCAGAGAATGTGACGAGTGGTCAAAGAGTTTGTCAAAATAGTCCAATTTTGAAATTCTTAAATATGAAGAGTTAAATTTATTGAATTATGACCAAATTGAAGTATAAATTTTGGGACTAAAACTATTATTATAACATATTTATTAGATGTTTATTTAAATTCTAACGACATAATGACTTGTTTATAACAAAATATTAATTAAATAATATATATTTTTTTAAAATATTTGTAACCAAACACATAATGAGTGAGTGACTTGGCTAAATTACACAACAATTTTTTTAAAAATAGGATTAATTGTGTTCGTACTCCTAAATTCTTCATATATTTATTTTTAATCCTTAAAATAAATATCTAAAATACGATAAATTATGTTTGACCGATGAATTTTGTTTTTAGGGGAATATTGTAGTGGGAAAAAAATTTAGGTATACAGAGCATGTTAGAGTTTATTTAGTTAATTAGGGCATTTGCTACACTGAACGAGAACCCGTCTTGTGTTTTTGTCGAGTTCTTTAAATATTATTTTTTAATGAGATATGAGAAAAATATTTGAAAAACTCGTTAAGACCACACGACGAGTTTTCTTTGTCCCATTAAAAATAATATTTAGAGGAACTCGTCAAAAACACATGACGAGTTCCTTTCACTATAACAAATGTCCTAATTTACTAAATAAATTCCAACATGCCATATATCCCTAATATATTTCCCACCCTAATATTCCCTAAAAAATCCTGAATTTTGGCATCTTTTGCCTGCCTGGTTCCAAATTTTTAATTACGTGGATATATCATGTCGAGAGACGGAGCTTTACTGGGATCCAGGGCTCTGTTAACAATTTTGGATACTGATAAATTTTAGTTTAATAGCATTTTGGCTCCTGTCAAAATAAGTATTTAAATTAAAAATATAAAAAATTATTAAATATTTAATCAAAGTAGGGGTTGAACTTAAAAAAACCCATGATCTAAATTTTATTGGTCTAATAATAATTTAGGTCCTATAAGTTTAAATAGTATATAAATTAGGTCTTTTCACTTGAATTTTGAGGTGAAATACTTAATAATTCATTATATTTTTTCAATTTAATATTTTGACTCTCTCAATATTCAATCATGACTCCGTCCCTCTCATATCTATAACATCTTTAATCAATCAAGTAGATATATTTACATGGTATTAATACATCTCTTTTTTGGAGAAGTAAAATTTTATTTATCCAATACGTTACAAACCGAAAACTACATATTAAACTCTCATTCAGGGTGGATCTTGGTGCGATAAAAACGTGTGCTAATAAGATAATATTCTGGGTCTTCTCTTAATATTTTTTTCTCAAAATTTTTTCTTCTCGTTCCAAAAAAAAAACATGTTATCTTGAGTTTCACCCCTCTTTTCGAGTGTACAAAAATTGAAAGGTTGGGTATTTAAGAAAAACCTACATCTTTTAGGTTTACATCAGTTCAAAACAAAATTGCTTCCAAAGCAGTGATTACATGACACAATAATTGATTTTCGTTATTTCATTTATTTATTTGACATTTGTCATAGTCAGTGCTAATATTGTTTTACAATATATATTTTCTTACAAAGATAAATCGGTGATCAAGAGCTGTATAGAAAACAAGATTTTAGATAACCCTTGTAACACCTTTGACCCAAAAGTCACACTAGGCCTTAAGCCTAGCCCAAAAGCATAAAATTTTTAATTTCGTTTAGCCCAAATAAAATGCTTCCCAAAAACATTTAAAGCCCACAATTCAAAATAAATATTTAAACAATTAAAATGTTACAAAGTAGCTCCATTTAAATAAAAACATTTAAACAATTGACTTGATTAATACAAATTCAAAGTAAGAATTACAGACTCATACACGTAAGGTTCTATGAATACTCAGCCCACTAAACATAGGTATCATAATCTGACGACGACGCTTGATGGAATCTCATGCCGATAGTGCTCCTCGAACCCACGATCAACCTACGCACGGAAACAATAATTCCGAGCGCTGAGCTTACAAAGCTCAGTGGTACACATATACTCAACTATACTTCATGCTAATCATAAACATAAGCATGCAAAGCTAGTACAAGCAATAAAAAGAGATAGATAAACATGTGGCACTACCGCTAGTCGCCTAAACACATGCTCTCAAACAGCAAAACATCATACATGGCCCACGAAGCCCAAATATGCTTGGGATCCCACCAGATTATCCGAGCAAAACACAAAGACATAACCATAAATTCTGGAGTGACGCATGCGTCCACAAAGCATCAGGATCGTACACTCTAAGTGAGGCTCGCTTCCACAAAACATAGGGATCCTACACTACGAGTAAGGCCCGCGTCCACATAGCATCGGGATCCTATACTCTGAGTAAGACCCGCGTCCACATAACATCAGGATCCTATACTCAAGGGGATAAGGCCCACGTCCACATAGCATCGGGATCCTACATCCATGCTCGGGATCTCTCATCAAGCATCTTCGAATGAGGCCCGCGAGATCCAACATTCAGGAATCTTCAAGGTGTTCCAACACACTTAGGGTATCCAATCCCAACAACAAGGGATGACTCGACTACTTAGGTGTCCCCTCAGCACACAACAAGGACCCTAACTACCACACAGCCTCGATTGATCCACCTAGGATCCATATGGGTTACCACCTCACACGGTTTGCCCAATATTTACCAAGTCAATAGCCAATTATTTCACCTACGGGGTTAAAATCTCTATTTCTCAGTTTTAGTATTTATTTTACACCTTAAAAGTCCCCTATGACCCTTTGTCTTGAATTATAGAACCCCCGAATATAAAGCCAAATTTATTAGGCAGAATGCCCAGCGAGTACCGGTACTCCTATATGAGTACCGGTACTCCCCACTAGGTATCGACACTCGGCCATGAGTACCGATACTCATTTTAGGTTTGAAAGAACTGAATCCTTAAGCCGTACCGATACGCCCCCAACCTGTACGATACTCCATATCGGTACTAGGATCACCCCGTACCGGCCCACTATCGTACCGGTACTCTTACTCACGCATACCGGTACGCTAAGCCTTTCCATGCAATGCAACAGTGGGTACCGTACACCCCCTTACGTACCGGTACTCAAAAACGCTACTAGAATCCTTAACATGCAAGGGGTACCGATACACTAGAAGGCGTACCAGCACTCCCCTCAAAACCCGTCTCCCTTTATTACTAATGCGTAAATCAATTTACTAATATTTCTTATTCACTTCCATCACCAACCGGCATCCCCGATTATTCAGTTCAGTGGGTAACAATACCCGAGTACGCTTACTCGGTCCCTAAAGCTTATGAAAGTTATTTAAGTATGTTGCTAGCGTACTTAATTAATTATTACCCTTTACTGACTTTTTATCCATTAAATCGAATATTTATCATTATTGTCTCTAACCAATATTCAATTGAACATATTAATTTATTCGGCTAATACGAAAGGCATCGTTATATATCAATCAGTCCACCAATCACACAGTCATATGATCATACAGATATTCAGACAACCATATACAGTCTCTAAAGCTCATAACCGTCTCGAACATTCTCAGGCTCATTAAGCATCCCAATAATCATCAAGCCTCGATCTAACAGTATCAACACGTGCTTAACACTCATCTCCTAATTTGTAACCACTAACATGCAAGGCAATCACACGTATGATGCTCATGAAGCATATCAGAGTTCGAGGTGTACTGACCTTAAGCCGAGATCGCTAAAATCCTCATTCAAGCTTCCCGAGAAATCCACTTGATCTGACATCCAAACCCGATCAATCCTAGTATATCAACAAATCTGAACATACATTAATTTATGCACCCCTATTCAAAAAACAAGGTCAAACGTGTAAAAACAGCTTACCGAATTCGAATTTGTCAAAACAGACTGCACCATTATATCCGAAACGTCGAGAAACCCCTGGGTAGAGTCCCCTAAAAAAGTCAACGGACGGTCAATGGGTCAACGGTCAAAGTCCCTTATGATCCAGTGCAGCGCAGGCCGTGGCGCGTGTGGCGCGTTTCGGTGGTCGACAGGTGACAGCGAACTCCAGACCGCAGTTCTCGGGCTGGTGGTTCCAATTTTGGCCTTCGTTCATGGTTTTAAGCACTGTTTCATGCCGTTCTAGCTCATCCGAATCACTATTTCTTCTTACCCTAGCGAGTGGCGATGGGGCGACCACCGGATGACTCCTCTTGTCGAGCTGAAGGTGATGGTGACGGCGGTGTAATCCACGGTGGCTTCGATGGCTGTAGATCGAGGTTTAAAACCTTATTCCTCCCATTTTCTCCCTTTCTTTCCTTTTTATATCTCTCCCCAAAATATCTCTTTTATTTCCCCCTCAAATCATCCACATTTTAAATTTTAAAATCTCTTCCCTTTTTCTTTTCTTTTTATTTATCACAAAGCCCAATTCAAATATCCTTGTTTTGGGCTTTCCAACACAAGGCCCAATAAATTGGGTCCAAGGACCAATCTTACAAAGCCCAAGATTCAGGTCGTTACAATTCTCTCATTCTTAAAAAAAATTTATCCTCGAAATTTGTACTAGCAGGACCAGAAGGATACAAAAACTTATTAACTCTTCAAGGTCTTCAATATAACCCGCTACGCTACTCTGATCTCAACACTTATCAGAATTAACATTGTCCTCGAATGTTACAAACATAATCTTAACTGATTCTTTTACACGAGAAGATTTCATCTTCATTCAGAACATCACCGATGACAAGCCAAAACTCAACGGTATAAAACTGTCATACGAGTTTCGTCAGCAAGAAACTTAACTTACGCTATAGATCCCAAAAGATTTGTTGCATTACGAATTCTCCCCACAATTTTGTATAGTCTAAAAGAATGTGATGTTAAACAGCCGTTGTAACAACGAAACGATTCTTCTTGTGACGACTCTCTGAATGAGGCTCTAGCTCGAAAAGTATCCCTTATCAAATTCATCACTTGTCTGATGCAGGATTTCTGAAAACGAACAGCGTCTCGACTCACCTCAAGCACTTACCTCAAACTTGGCATGTTTACTCATAACAATAGCCAAAGTAACTCTCATAACTCGGTTTACACATGAGTCTTACACTTCAAACTACAACACATTTCGAACATATGTCATTTGTACCTTAACTCGAATATGTTATCGCATGAAATCCCACCAAGGAATAAGTTTCAATCACAAATTCGAATCTCATATCAAAAGATAACATGCACACACTGTGATGTAGTACAACCAAACTCGCAAACAAACTAAGCGGACTTTTTATTCAGACCTCACCTTGCCAAAAAGAATATCAAACGTTGCCCACAAAGAGTTGTACCATTACTCAACGAAATCCCATCAAAACTGTGCATTCACCAATCATTTACAAAATCCACGGTTATCCATTTAATTCTCACTACAAAGCACTAAAACATCACAACAACTATGAAAAACTCAATGCTAAACTCCCCACTGACGATAAGTCAACCACTTAACGCTATCTCAAACACAAGACTCCACACTTTCCCCCAAAGCATGCTACAAAAATTACGCACAACTGCCGCTCTCAACATTTGATGTATTCCGACCACTATACTATATAAAAGAGTCTCTTGCCTTGGCATGTCTTTCCTTAAACACCCACAACATATTTCATATTCCTTTAAAACCATCTAACCTAAAATTCAACCCTAACACTGAGCCTACTTAAAAAAGCAACTGATACTTCTCACAGCTTTCAAAACTAACTAACCCTCAACGTAAAGCTTAACGATTTAAACCACATGGGTATCGATACAGGCCGATCAGTGTCGACACCAAAAGAAACAAGTAACGGTACCACATAGAGCTGGTATAATACTATTTTACATTATCACTATTTGCAATCCTCAATTGCTTCATATAGGCAACTTGATACTCAAATATAAATTAACTCTGTACACTCCATACTTATCAATCTCATTTTACTTAAGTGATATCTGATCACATACGGTCAACAGCTCTTAATTACTTCAACTTATGTCATTGTCCAATTTTCAAATTCTTTAAAGATTAAGCACCCAAGAATTACGCTATTGGGGGTAAGCACTTCCGTCATCTTTCTTGCACAAAAGTGCAGTCTTGACAAAACAACAAAACGTCCTCAATGTCTCAAAACCTTACTCGACTTTAATCGAGTCAACAACACTATCACAATATAATGGGCTCACGTAGCTAGAATGTCCACCAACGTTCTTCGACTTGCCTCAAAGAAACTGTGATACACTAGAAGCATTTACGAAGTCTCAAACCCTTGTTTCCCTGACTGAAAACATGGCAACTAACTATTCTCAAACACAAGGTCACCGAGGTCATTATTTTACCAACGCTCATCATTTCATATCCCTTGTACAAACACACGTGTTAAGCAAAGCGCCAAACTTATATTCGAGAGACAATATGGTAGCCCTTACCCCATCATCACCGAAATACCCCAAACATTGCTATAGACATCAAACGTTACCATGACATGCCATAACATGAGAAATCTTTATTCCAAAATTTGTTTCGAACTACAAACCTTTGATACTTTAACCACAACCATCTCGTCCTCAAACCAAACCTTGAAAAACACACAGGTGCATCACGATTTGGATAAACGAGTCATCCACCTTAAGAGACACATAACAATCCTTCACTACCTCATAACAGACTATCAGCGGTTTAAGCATCACCTCAACGAACCAACTTCTTACTAGCTAACAAACCCGATTCTCATTTGGGAGAAACGCTTAGACAAAAGAACTCCGTTTGAGTTGCACCTTTGCAACTAAACCTCTAACTTTTCCAACTGGGCTGGTGTCTTTTGATAATGATAATGGGAACCGACGTCTAACTCGGTCTTGCCTTAATACCCACTCACATTCTTGATAGGGAAGAAGCCCTAACGACTCATCCAAGAAGCATAAACAAACACTCTAGCGGTCTGAAAGCTCCCGAGTGTTGATCTGCACACATTAGCATCTATCGAACGATCATACATGTCTCACAACCTTGTTGTTCCATTCTACGAACAACCACTACGAAAATCCCGATAGAAGGGCAATGGTTCAACATCCTCATTACCAAAGGCTAGGTTCGCTCAAGGTCTCAAAGCCTCGGGTACAACTCTCGATATTACGAGCTAGCATCACATTTGATTATCCCAACGCAATTCCTGAAAAATAACAACTCTCAAGGAGGTAGCTCTCTCAAACCTGTAGAACATCTAACTTTGGCCACACTCTAACGAACTAGTGGACTTCGAATCCACTATTTCTGATAAACGCCTCTATGAAGGGTGGTGATACTCTTCAAGTATCAACAACACTCACTTTTAAGTGATCAAAAGAGTCCTCCAACCAACATGCATCCACTGATCGATTCTGATAGCAGTTTATCCAAACCCGTATCACAACGTTATTTTCGCATAACGATGAAGATTTATTGCCACAACTCTCATAATGTACTATGAAGGCTTCAGAACGTCTTCACCACGCAACGAAAGCTCTATTCGAGTGGCGGGATAAGGATATATCCTCGACTTCAGCATCATTCAACCAACTTGTATCTCAACAATCCAAGAAAACTTCACCCTCGGCATTGCCCCCATGAGTGACCCAACACTTAGCTCGGCCGTGATCTCAACCATTTAATCATCGCAACATTGGAAACACTACAAAGATTCTAGTCTTTAAGGAGTATGATCTGAGTTTAAGGGTATGTATTCATTATAAACCTTACCAAAACACCTATACCACCCCGGGGTTTCTTAGAACCAGCTAAACCTAAGCTCTGATACCACTAAATGTAACACTCTCGACCCATATGTCACATTGGGCCTCAAGCCCAGCCCAAAAACATAAAAGTTTTAACTTGGTTTAGCCCAAATAAAATGTTTCCCAAAAACATTTAAAGCCCATAATTCAAAATAAATATTTAAACGTTACAAATGAGCTCTATTTAAATAAAATATTTAAATAATTGACTTGATTAATACAAATTCAAAGTAAGAATTGTAGACTTAAACACGTAAGGTTCTTAGAATACTCAACCCACTAAACATAGGTATTATACTCTGACGAAGCCGCTTGCTGGAATATCATGCCGATAGTGCTCCTCGAACCCATGATCAACCTATGCACGGAAACAACAATTTCGAGCGTTGAGCTTACAAAGCTCAGTGGTACACATCTACTCAACTATACTTCATGCTAATCATAAAATAAGTATGCAAGCTAGTACGAGCAATAAAAAAAGAGATAGATAAACATGTGGCGCTATCGCTAAACACATGCTCTCAAACAGCAAAACATCATACATGGCCCACGAAGCCCAAACATGCTCGGGATCCCACTAGATTATCCGAGCAAAACACAAAGATATAACCATAAATTTTGGAGTGACACATGCGTCCACAAAGCATCAAGATCGTACACTTTAAGTGAGGCCCGCGTCCACAAAGTATCGGGATTCTACACTACGAGTAAGGCCCACGTCCACATAGCATTGAGATCCTATACTCTGAGCAAGGCTCGCGTCCACATAGCATCAGGATCCTATACTCAAGGGGATAAGGCCCACGTCCACATAGCATTGAGATCCTACATCCATGTTCGAAATCTTTCATCAAGCATCTTCGAATGAGGCCCGCGTGAACATAGCATCAAGATCCAACATTCGAGAATCTTCAAGGTGTTGCAACACACTTAGGGTATCCAATCCCAACAATAAGGGATGGCTCGACTACTTAGGTGTCCCCTCAGCACACAGCAATGACCCTAACTACCACACAGCCTCGATTGATCCGCCTAGGATCCCTATGGGTTACTACCTTACACGGTTTGCCCAATATCTACCAAGTCATTAGCCAATTATTTCACCTACGAGGTTAAAATCTATATTTCTTAGTTTTAGTATTCATTTTACACCTTAAAAGACCCCTAGAGCCTTTTGTCTCGAATTATAGAACCCCGAATATAAACCCAAATTTCTTGGGCAGAATGCTCAGCGAGTACTGATACTCCTATATGGGTACCAGTACTCCCTACTAGGTACCGATACTCATTTTAGGTTCGAAAGAACTAAACCCTTAAGCTGTACCGATACGCCCCCAACTCGTATCGATACTCCCTATCGGTACTAGAATCGCCCTATACCGACCCACTATCGTGCCGGTACTCTTACTCACGCGTACCGGTACGCTAAGCCTCTCCCAAGCAATGCAACAGTGGGTACCGATACACCCCATTGCGTACCGATACTCAAAAATGCTACTGGAATCTTTAACAATGCAAGGGGTACCGATACACTGGGAGACGTATCGGTGCTCCCCTCAAAACTCGTCTCCCTTTATTACTAAAACGTAAATCAATTTACTAATATTTCTTATTCACTTCCATCACCAACCAGCATCCCCGATTATTCAGTTCAGTGGGTAACAATACCCGAGTACGCTTACTCGGTCCCTAAAGCTTATGAAAGTTATTTAAGTATGTTGCTAGCGTATTTAATTAATTATTACCTTTTACTGACTTTTTATCCAATAAATCAAATATTTATCATTATTATCTCTGACCAATGTTCAATCGAACATATTAATTTATTCGGCTAACACGAAAGACATCGTTATATATCAATCAGTCCACCAATCACACAGTCAGATGATCATACAGATATTCAGACAATCATATACAGTATCTAAAGCTCATAACCGACTTGAACATTCTCAGGCCCATTAAGCATCTCAATAATCATCAAGCCTCGATCTAACAGTATCAACACATGCTTAATACCCATCTCCTAATTTGCAACCACTAACATGCAAGGCAATCACACTTATGATGCTCATGAAGCATATCGGAGTTCGAGGTGTACTGACCTTAAGTTGAGATCGCTAAAATCCTTATTCAAGCTTCCCGAGAAATCCACTCGATCTGATATCCAAACCCGATCAATCCTCGTATATTAACAAATACGAACACACATTAATTTGTGCACCCTCTATTCAAAACACAAGGCCAAACGCGTAAAAACAGCTTACCGAATTCGAATTTGGCAAAACGGACTACTCTATTAGATCCGAAACGTCGAGAAACCCCTGGGTAGAGTTCCCCAAAAAAAGTCAACGGGCGATTAATGGGTCAACATGCCGGTCAAAGTCCCTAGTGATCTAGTGCGGCGCACGTGCAGGATAAGATGTATGCACCCGCGGGCAAGAATCCAGTGCGGTAGGGTGTACTAGAAAGCAGTGTGCACTTGCCCTGCCTGTCAGCCCACGCGCAGGTGGTGGCGCGTGGGGCGTCTTCCGGTGGCCGGCCGGTGATGGCGAACTCCAGAACGGCAGTTCTCGGGCCGGTGGTTCCAGTTTTGGCCTCCATTCACGGTTTTGAGCACCGCTTCATGCCATTCTAGCTCTTCTGAATCACTATTTCTTCTTAAAGGCGACGGCGACAGGGCGACCACCGGACGACTCCTCTCGTCGAGCTGAAGGTGATGGTGACGGCGGTGTAATCCACGACGGCTCCGATGGCCGTAGATCGAGGTTCAAAACCTTATTCCTCATTTTTTTTTCTCCCTTTCTCTCTTTTTTCTCTCTCTCCCCAAAATATATCCTTTATGTCAATTCTTTTCCCCCTCAAAGCAGCCACCTTTTTAAATTTTAAAATCTCTTCCCTTTTTCTTTTCTTTTTTTTATCACATAGCCCAATTCAAATATCCTTGTTTTGGGCTTTCCAACACAAGGCCCAATAAATTGGGTCCAAGGACCAATCTTACAAAGCCCAAGATTCGGGTCGTTACAACCCTAAACTAAGTAACGTTTTAGGTAATTATTTCATACACAAGCGTTTCTGAAAATTTTGTTTACACAATCGTCTTACAAATATAAATATTGTTGACCCCATACCCCACTTGATTTGTTGGGGTATGGGGTCAACAATATTTATATTGTAGTGGTATGAGAATTCTCGTACCTCATACTCTACTCTGACCTCACTATATAAAAATCATGGCTCCGCCACTGAGCTCAGACAAAGCTCGATGAAGACGAATACGAAACATTCGACGGAATTCGGCCTTGGGATCGACTAACTGCTCAGATTGAACTCCCACAAACTTTCTTCCAACGATTGTTGAATGGTACGTATGTGTTTAACATGCATGTTTAGATATACATTCATACATGTATATATGTTGGGTATGTGTAATGTACATGCATGGCGCATGCAGGAGTTGAGCTCGTCAGCAAATATGAGCTCGAAGAAAATGAAAATGTATGTTCGAACCAGGAGATGCAGTACAAGAAGCTAATTCTGTTCGCTGGAATTGATTTCTTGGGTTTGAGTAGGCATCCCACAATTGCAAAAGCTACGGCCAAGGTAATTCATTTTTAATGAATATATATATATATATATATATGAATGATTTTCATCAAATTTTTTTAACAACAGGCAGCAATGGAACAAGGAACTGGCCCAAGGGGTTCTCCACTTATCTGTGGATATACCAATTACCACATGGCACTAGTATCCAGCTCGGCGAAATTAAAGGAAGAAAGAGGTACATATATATGACCATCTTTGGGATTTTCACTGAAATATCACGATTTTAAAAATTATTTACCATTTTAACATTCATACAAAATTATTTTTATGCATAACACTCATATTTGGTAAATTATTTTTTTGGGTGTGATATTTCACTGAAAAATGCCCACAACTTTTCTTGTAGTTTATTAATTCAAATTCAATGGTCTCAATTAGTATATTTGGGATTGGAGGCTTGTCTTAGTTGCACGTCAGGCTTTGGAGCCAACATTGCGGTGATGGTTGCAATCGGAAGTATTGTGCCGGTGATGTGCGAAAGTGGTGGTGACAGATAGCTTGTTCAGTATGGATGGAGACATTGCACCCATGGGTGAGCTGGCTCAGCTTCGCAAGAAACATGGGTTTCTGTGGGTCCTTGATGATGTAAGCAGGGATTTAAAAAGCATTCGCGGTTGCGTCGCGGTTATTGCGGTTGCGGACATAACGGATGCCGTCTCAGTCACTGCGGGTGTCGCGGTCGTGAATTTTTTTTAAATTCCCACAATTTGTCTAAAAACATAATAATTATAATTATAACTATAAGGACTTATATTTAATGATTTTTAGAGTTCTTTCTAAGTAAAAATGGACATATATAATATAGTTTAAACTTTAAAGTTTTCAACAAATAGAAGACTTTAAAAATCTGGTGATAGGATAGGTCAAGATATATATCAACAATATAAGCAATAACATAAAAGTATGATATGTACAAATCATAATCATAAAGTTAAATATAAATCTAATATATTTTTATACTTGATTAAATTAGAACTAAATTGAATGAAAATTCAGACTAAATTTAAATTGTATAAATTCAGAAACTTTGATTAAATAATTTGAATTAGGATATATGACTAAATTGAATGAAAAATTGAAAATTTAAATTTACACTAAATTATATAATAACATTAAGGACTAAACTCAAATAAATCCATAAAAATCCCCGACCCCTACTTTTCCAGTTTACCTTGTTGGCTTGTTCTTCTTGTGCGTGTTGCGGTAAAATGCAAACCAGGGGCCAGGGCAAAATGGATTTGGAAAATGCAAATCGCTCGGCTCGGCTGCTCAACCTCAACAGTTCAACGTCCTTAGTCCACCACGGCGACGAAGCTCAACAGTCAACAGAGTCCAGATCCAGACTCCAGTCAGTGTTCACTTGAATCACTTCTTCTCTCTGTTTTTTTTAAATCTCAGTTCTCTTCTTCTCTCTGTTCTTGTTCAATCGCGGCCTGATAACGGGGATAGTGTCCCGTTATCGCCGCGACAACCGCTATCCCATTATTTTGCGCCCGTCACAGTCCGCTATCGTCGTGATTTCATTTTCTACCGCGATTTTCTTCGATTGCGGATTCAGACGGCGGCGCGACCGCAATTTCGCGGCCGCTATAACGTTAGCGTTCCGCTATTTAAAACCCTGGATGTAAGTCCTTGAATATCCAACTATTTTTCGAAAATCATAAGAATATATAAAATAGAATTCATATGTTTTTTTTGTGCTTCTTTATTACACGACATAAAATTTTGTGTGGGACATATAAAAAAGTGGAACAAACTTATTTTGTTCGAATATATAACTCCATTTTTAACATATATGGGAAACACTTTGGACTTTTAAGGCTCATGGGACATTTGTTTGGGGCAAAAATGGTTGTCGGACCTCCAGCAGTGGCTCCAAATACAACAAGGTTACGACTGACTCTGACTGTGTACACACATTGGAAGATATACGTAGGCTTGTTGCAATCCTATCTTATTTAGGGTCGTTTATAAGATTTTGGTAGCCTATGGGCAAATTAAAATTTTAGGCTCTAATAACAACTATCGAAACAAATAATAATTTTAAGAGCATGTAAAAAATTAATTTATCTAATCACCCTTTTGTGATTCTATTAATTTTTGTATTTTTTTTCTTTTTCACTTTATACTATAAAAATTATAAAGTAAAAAGTATTAATGATAGCACATGAGTCTCTGTCGTTGAAGACTTGAAGCTATACCTCAAATTTGATTATAGTATATCAGTAGTAAATCCCATAAACTGCAATAACCTTGAATATATGAATTTTTGCCCTCTTGAAATATCAAATCAAAATTATATAAAAAAAAACTAAAATAAATTGTGAGAAAATAACCCAAGAGAGAGAAAAAAATTAAGATGTGAAGAACAAAAACGAGGATTATTTATATGTGTATTTGAATTTTTATTCTTATTAAAAATAAACTATTATTAAAATCTTAATAATTACCCTAAAACCTATCTAATTAAAAACTAACGGTACATTTTTTGTGAGAAAAAATCTAATGGTATGTGTACTTGGTATTAGATTGTTTGTAATTTTGGTTAAGTTGTAACTTTTTAAAAAAGATAATTGTTCAAACGGTTATTAAAAATTAATAATGAATTATCCAATAATAAAATAATGTGTGCCATGGAGCCAACTGTATTCCAATTTTCAACATTGAAGTATTTTGCACGATTCATATATATTTTATAAGAAATTATTGTAGTGGGGCTTTAAAATTCTTTAAACTCACCTAAGTCTCTAGTTAACATATTCTAACATATTTAAGTGTGGGCTCTGGGTAAGGCGGGGCCTTAGGCCGTCGCCTTTATTATCCTGGCCCAGGGACGGCCCTAATCTTATTATGTCAAGTTTTAAGTTTCAAGTTTCCGACGGTAGCGATTGCTTCAATTACATAAGCCCCAGGCTTTAGCTTATGTGTGAAAGTTTTGGATGATCTACATGGGATTCGTTATTGTTTATCATCGAGCCAAATAACAATGGTCGAAAATGGCTTGACCTGAATACTTGTACTCGAGTTTCTCGTGGTTATTTCCTTGACAATTGGACCAAATGTTTCAGTTACAGCTTCTGCTACTAAGGGATCCTTTATTAATTTCTTCTGAAATTTGCATATTAGCAGACAAATCAAAGGGCTTCTAACAAATTATTAAAAGCTTTCTCATACCACAAAAGCTCAAAACCTTCCCTTCGTCACTATTACTTTCTGCTCTTCTTTTGGATTCATGTTGCTGTTGTCGATAGGGAACAAAAATCCTCCCCACTTTTTTTGATATCTCTCTATACTCAACACTAAAAAATTAAATAAAAATGTAACCCTAAATTTTAAATCTTAAACCTTAAACCCTAACAAATATATTCTATCACAAATTTCTTAAACCCTTCTTTTAGTGTGAGGGCATAATTAGGGCATAAAAAGGATAGAGGATTTATATTCGTTGATAGTATAGACATTCAATTTTGTTCGGTTTGGATTAAATACCATAAATAAAATTAATTCACATTACCCCTTTCAATACCCAAAATCTTATACCATAAGCCCAAAACTACATACCCATTACATTTGATTCTTACATGGGGACAAAAATAGATAACGTAAATATCTAGAACTCCTTGCTTATTAAGGTTTGGTTCTCATTGGATGAACCAATACTTTATTCCCATTGGTTAAAAAAATACTTGGCGATCAAAGTTTTAAATCCCAACAACAACACGTGAAACTTGACTTAATGGGGTGTATGTTTAATTTAATTAAACTAAATTTGAGTTCAAGCTCTAGATTATAATATGAACTTAATGTGATGTATTTTAACTTAATTAAATTCATTCTCTTAATTATATTAGAATATGAAAAAAATTAATTTAGACTATAACTTTAAAAAGTCATAATTATTAATTTGATTCTTTTTAAGTAGTGTCTTTGACTTAATGAGATACAATTTAAAATTAATTATTAAGATTCAAGATAATTTCATAAAATATTAGGTTTTAGATTTCTAGGTTTTAATTAATTTATAGTTAATATTAGAATAATCTAGTTAATAATAGATCACTAATTATATTTTTCATAACTTGGGCCTTTTAGGTTAGAACTTTGGTGGCCTTTGTGTGTTTATTTAAAGCTTTAACGTGACATGCATTTAATTGTCATACATTTAATCTCTTTTAATTTAATAAATATTTTGATAGTTAATTAATCTTTAGCTATAAAAAAGAGATATTTATTAACTTGAATATTTGTGTCATACTATCTTGACTTAAATTAATTTATATTGTCTAAAGATAAATTTTAAAATGAATAAAATTTGACAAGTCATAACATTATACTTAACTGTTTGCATCATGCATAAAAAAGATGTACTTAATTTGAACCATAAATTAACACGACAGTCAGACTTATTTGATGTCGATTTAATCTATGATCCGAATTTGAAGTCACCCTTATCAATCAAATGACTAATTAATTCAAACCCACCAAATGTCAAAGCTCACTTAATTAAAGCTTATATTCAATCTAAAACATTTAATTAAATTCAATTAAAATTTCAATGATTTCCATCGATAAAAAGCAACGTATGATTTGGTACCGATTTCTGGCGTTGTGGGGTGCTAATCATTTCTCACACGTAACTAACTCTCGAACTCATTTTTAAACGAATCTCTAAATTTATATTAAATTTTATTTAAAAAATCATTTTAAAAAAATCTCCTCAAATAACTTTTTTAAAGCGAGGGAATATCGAATTTTTAGTCGCTATAGGTAGGAGGATTAAATACAAGTTGAAATCGTTTGCCCTTATTTATGTCATAACTGTAAAATTTAAATTTAGAATTTAAGGTAATTAATTTAAATTTAAATTTAAAGTTAAAATTTAAATTTAGATTTTTTAGTGAAGGAGGATAAAAAAGACAAAAAAAAAGCCGGGGATTTTGTTCGTTATATATAATCTTACGAAGGTTTTAAGGCATGTAACATGAAATTTTCTTTTTGAAGGTTTTATGTGCTCATCATATATTATATACATTGATGGGCAAAAAGAGTTACCGACAAATAAATCTCGAAGATACAATGAATTTTATTGATTGATAGCTTTTGACCGTTAAAAATAATCAAATATTGAATCGTGTGCGACAAAAATATTAATAATTTTTTAAGAAAGAACTACCGTTATAATCATTTACATTAATTATAATAAAATAAAAATAATTAAGCATGTAAGTATAATTTTTTATAGGATCATGCAACATTGTTATTAGAAAAAAAACTGTTAAAAAGAAAATTAAAAAGGTAAATTATATAAATAGTCACTGAATTTTTAGAACGCTTTTATTTTCGTCATCTAACTTTTAAAATCTGCGATATAATTATTAAACTTTTAATGCTTTTTTACTATGGTCACTCATGTTAACAGCTGTTAGAAAATACTCACGTGACACGTTAGCTTTTTTTTTATCTCTTCTATTTTTCTTCAACTCTGTTATTTCTCGATGACTATGTTTGGAGTTTTTTTTTGAACAATTTCTTTTACTTAGGGAAAAGAGTAAGGAAAAATTTGCTTTTAATGGGTTTTGAACCCACAAACTAAAAGAAGAGGGAGAGTGTCAACTGAAAAATTTAATCATTTACTCTAAAAAAGGGTTAAACTTTATTTTGATTTTAAAAGACACTGAGAAAAAACAAAACTTTTAACTATTTGCTTTAACCACTATCTAAGGAAGAGGGGAAGAGAAAATCTTCTCCAAGACTATGTTTGGAGTTATGCAGTCAATTTAGCTTTAGGCTTTAGTTTGATTCCAAAAGGCAGTGAGAAAGGGCCAACGTTTATACGCATGTACCCACATAGAGATATTGAGGCCTATATAAATTCATGTTAATCAAACTCTTAACAATTTGGGGTTTGGTTGGAAACTGCCGCATGGGGATGATAAGTCGTCCGTACGATGCTTTTACCCATGTAGGCAGGAACGAAAACAAACTTTATGTTAGATAGATGAATTTATAAAATTTTAATAGGATAAAAATAAATTTTTAATAAAAAATATATAATTTTTTTAAAATTATATACGAATTTTAAATTTTTAATGTGACGACAGCCCCTCTAACCCCATTTATCCATCCCTACTTGTAGGCTATAAAATTCAACACTCGCTCTGCATCCAAGAATGATGAAATATAGGAACTAGGAAGCTCTTGTATTTAAGTTCATTGAATTTGCTCAATCAGCCTAATGTTTCTCCATTAATTTTGCCAAATAATGTAGGTTGGAAAAAATACTGGGAAATTATGAGTATTTAAAATTGGTCCAATAGGTACTCAGAGATTCAATAAATTTAATATCATTACTATATTATTATTATATTTCATCTTCCTTTCTACTTTTTTAACTTGCATTATGAGCTTGTTGGGCCACTTGGTACATATTGGGCTGGTTTTAAACACTCTTAAGGGAAATGGGATGGGCTGTTAGATATTTTGGAGTATACAGCTATTTTTACAGTGTTGGATGAAAACGCCACCTACAGGTGGCGTCTCTTTTTTTTAACCAAGTAGCCAGTAAAAAAATGTAGTATTTTCATACAGGTCGCCACCTGCAGGTGACGTTTTCATCTAATATTGTAGAATTACCGTGTTCTTCAAAATACTAGACAACTCACCCTATTTTCTAAAAATTCTTTCCAACATGCATTATTTGACAAATTTGTCCATTAATTTAGTGGAATATCACTAATCATGGCATAATCTAAGTAACTATTACAATGGGGGACTTTTAATGTTCTGCATTAATCCATGAAATGGAAGACAGACCAACATTTGAAACTGTACATGCAAAAGAAAAAATTCTCTTTTTTTCTTCTTTATTTGCAGGAGGTGACGCCGATTTTAATACTCAGGGACGGACCTTTGTGAGAACTAAAGGGGGGCTTGGCAGGGGCAGATCTTGGTACTAAATTTTGGAGAGGCCCAATAGAAGGGCTTTTGAAATTTTTTTGGAGGTCTAATAAATTTTTTAAGAGTTTTGATGAGAACTTTTTTAAAATGCATAAAATTAAATTAAAATTTAAAATTTTAATGAAAATTTCTTAGAATATTGAAGGGGTCAAATTAAAATTTTTAAAATTTTTTAGTGGACTTAAAGGTTATTTCACCGAATCTTGAGGGGCCAAAGTCCCTACATGCTTCCATTATCATCCGCTCCTCGGCCTTGGCTCTCCAAAATTTTGGTCCTTTTGAAAAAATTTTAAATTTTTTTTTAATTTAGCTCCTCCAAAATTTTAAAATTTGTTATTATATTTCAAAAAAATGAATAATTTTAATTAAGTCTCTTAAAAAAATTTCATTAAATCTATTTTAAAAAAAAATTAGTTTAGACATCTAAATTAAAAAAAATAAATAGGCCCCCAAGATCCGCCATCGACTGTAGAGGATCCATCGTTTTCTTTGCCCTCGTATTTTTCATCATTTGTCTTATTTTTCTTTTGGCTTCAACCAGGCATCTCGGAATCTCATCAGTGCTTGAAGCTGAACTTTTGGGGAATCCATGATGGTCTCAACCTAGCCTGTTCCTATGGTTTTGAGAGGGTCCAATGTCAAAACGATAGTGCTGAAGCCTACAAATTGATTACGTGCAGCGAATTTTTATTATGTGATCCGAATACAGTATTTTTTTAAATGTTATTTAAAGGGGAGATTTCTAATTAAATTCCGGGAATATTGAACCAATGTTGTCACTTAAAATATCAGAAAAACCTTGTTTTTTCCTCAAATATACACAACTGACAACATTCAAATGGGCTCCACTACAAGAATTTTTTGATTGGTCTGTTACCCACTCCTAATGAGCGTAACAGGTGACTCTAGTGTTTCAGACCTTCACTTAATGTGTGCTCTTTGAAACATGGGATAGGAAACAAGATCTCCAATTCCTCCGAATTTCGATGGCTCCTACAAACCTGCCCGTCAGATTTGTCTTCCTCCTCACCTTCTCTTCTCTGGTAATTTTCTTGATTTGGTGACATGGGTTTTGCGAGTTTTGGTGCCTCTTGTTCAATTATATATATATATATATATATATATATATATATATATATCTCCCTGGAATCACATGGTTATCAGGTTTTAGGACAAGGGGTTGAGGATTCTGGGAAGTACCCAATAGTGGTGAGCACATGGCCTTTCGTGGAGGCCGTGAGAGCTGCGTGGGAAGCGGTTGATAAAGGGTTCGACGCCGTTGATGCGGTGGTGGAGGGTTGTTCTGCTTGCGAGGAATTGAGGTGTGATGGTACAGGTTGGTAGCATCAACTCTGGGTTCTTATATTTTTGTTTAATTTCTCAGTAATCAGAATATTTCTTGCATAGGGTGACTTGGGTTTTATTCTTTCTTCTTGAATATCTAAGGCTTTTGAATAGAGGTGAATCGAAAAATCGATTTTTTTTTTACCCTACAAGAAATATATATTGTAAATGGATATTGAAAGCGGTTTAAATTGAAATGAATATGTACTATAATATTATAAATCATCACAATTAAATTTGTACATAAACTCGAAAACTCAACTAGACTCGAATTGAAAAAATTTCAAATAAAGTTTAATTTGTAAAATAGTACTCGTAAACTTGAATAACTCGATTTTTTTGACTCGACTCGATCGAACACTCACGTCTACATTTGAACTTATTGCATCTTTAGTGAAATCCACTGAGACTCAATGTCAATATATAAAAGGAAATCGAATATATGCATTTTTTTAATTTTGTTTAGCATGTTAATGTCCCGAATGGCATGAATTTGACTGTAACAGTGGGTCCTGGTGGAAGTCCAGACGAGAATGGAGAAACTACAATCGATTCGTTGCTTATGAACGGGGTAGACAACATTGTGTCGAATTTTTCTTGTGTGTTATTTTGATCCTTATTTGTTTGCTCGTAATAAGAGAAACAACTTAATCTTTTGTGCTCACCAAGGACATGCAATAGGCCACAATGGAGGTCGGAGCTGTTGGTGCTATGAGGTATGTGAAGGATGGCATTAAAGCCGCAAGATTAGTCATGCAACATACTAAACACACAATGCTTGTCGGCGACCGAGCATCCGTCTTTGCCATTTCAATGGGTCTTCCTGGACCCTCAAACCTCAGTTCATCTGAGTCTATGGAGAAATGGAAAAAATGGAAAGAAAATCATTGTCAACCTAATTTTCGGAAAAATGTTCTGCCTGTCGATAGCTGTGGCCCTTTTAAGCCTAAGGATAACATGGGGCATGATATGGGGATTTGTTCTGTAGGCAGTTCAATGGGAATTTCTGATTCCAGGACATCTCTTGTTGGTCCTCATAACCATGATACCATATCAATGGCTGTTATCGATAAAGTAAGTTGATGTTATTGCTGGTTCATTGCAATTCAGGCGCATATATGCAGAAATTCACTTTTGTTTTAAATGAGATTCTTTTTCTTGCATAGATGGGGCATGTGGCTGTTGGTACATCAACAAATGGTGCAACCTTTAAGATCCCTGGCAGGTACAAATGTTGTATTTTGTTGAAATTTATTCGGTATTTGGTAAATTATTATCTCCCGAATGTTTGGAAGATATTGAATGATTCCAAATAAAATTAGTTTGATAACACAATCAGAGTCTTGGCTCAACTCATTTGTAGCTGGTGGACAAAGAGGCATCTAAAGTTTTGTATCTAAAAGAGTTACGCAGCAGCAACGATGTCTTCAACTTTTTAGTATCGAGGGTTCTGGATACCTCGATAGAACAAGTTTTACATAAAATTGTATCTAAAACAACATGGATATTTTTATTTTATTTTATTTTCCAGATAAAGTTGTCTTGTTTTTTCATAAGCATCTTCCCATTTTCATTGGAGGGAGGGAAAAAGGGGTGATCATGTTGCATTACCGGAGTATTTATTCACCTAACATATTATTCTGCCTAATTGCAGGGTGGGTGATGGACCTATTGCTGGATCTTCTGCATATGCTGACGATGAGGTTGGTGCTTGTGGTGCAACTGGAGATGGTGACATCATGATGCGCTTCCTTCCATGGTATCTAATAAGTTTGAAACTTTAACTTTCGCCATTCGTACCAGGTTAATACTAGTTAAATATCAGAAAAAGGAAGTGCGTGTTTTCTTCTTTTCCAGATGAGTACATTACTTGAAATATTTCAGAACAATGTTCTTAGAATTGAAAGTCTTAACGAGAAGGGCTACAAAAACTAGGATTGACTCTATGATTAGCATTGTTTTAAGTTGTTATGCACTTATGCATAGTTAGCATGTTTATTTTTCTGATGGCTAATCTTCCGCTTACTTGGGTTTTTCCCTTTCTCAATTCACACTATGCAACTGTTCTATTTCAATTAATCTGTTGTAGTCTGGCGCACACATACACATCGTGCTTGTATCTATTTTCAGCTATCAAGTTGTGGAGAGCATGAGACAAGGAATGGAACCAATGCTTGCGGCCAAGGATGCAATATCTCGAATTGCAAAGAAATTTCCAGATTTTATGGGAGCTGTTGTTGCTATCAATAAGAAAGGTGAACATGCCGGTGCTTGTTACGGATGGACATTCCAATACTCGGTCAGAACCCCAGATATGGACGATGTAAAGGTTTTCACCGTGCTGCCCTGAAATTGCTTCTGCCTTTGCACTAGGAAAGCCGGCGTAGAATGCCGCCCTTCAGTAATATCACCTTAAGTGTACAACAATTCATCATAGGACATCTATTGTTGTATATTTTTACCAATGAATATTCTTCCAAAGTATTTGTATAATGAGACATTTGTGAAGCCAAAAAATGAAGAATTTCACATGAAAGTGACTGGCAATTGTTTATTTAAATGTCAAAACTCTCTTGAACACAACAAGTGCTCTTAGTGGAAAAGCGGATGATCTTCATCTTAAGAGACTCGGATTTAATTGCTTTGCCTACAAAGTGTGTCAGCGTTTTTTAAGGGTTAAGAGTATAATATCATCAGATGAATTCACCTTTAATCGAAAAAGTTGAAAAAAGGACGATACACATGAAAACACACCAAAAAAAGGGCCAAATTTCAAAGGCTCCAAGGCCTCTTTCCTCGAATAGTAAGTTAGTGCCTTTTGGGTTGAGGGTGGACCAAACCCGAATGCAACTGACCCAATCTCTCAATTCGGCTTCTTCATTGTTGTTTCTATATTGGTATCTTCGTGTCCAAAATTATACCCTTTTTTCGAATTAGGTATCCAAATTATTTTTTAGACCAAATAAGTATCTAACGTTTTATTTCGTGACCCATTTAAAGTTTTCCGTTAATTTCCACCGTTGACACGTGTCATCTCCTGAAAATTTTAAAATTATATTAAAAATAAATAAATTACTTAATTTTCGGAAAATCACTAAGTTTTCTAGATTTCACAAAACCGCCCCCAAATTCCAAAATCCCTAACTCCCCAAAACCTAAATCCCGATTTGGGTCGATTCTACCATAGATTGTCACGCCGCCGCCCATCACATCGATCGGCGGACCATCACGACCATTTCTCCCACCATTCCGTCGTAGAAAATCGACCTACTTCGTGCGAAATGTTAAAATTGTCGAATCGCTTCTTCGAACGATTCGCGATAAAGGACTGCAGGATGAACGACGAACGGCGTGTGGGTTATTCGGTGAGAGGAGGGTGCTTCATTCTGTAGCTGGCAATGCGGTCAACGCCGGCAAGAGTGGTCGAATTTGGGGGTTTAAGAATTTGGGGACTATTTTGAGAATATTTGAAAATTTTAGGATATATTATTATTTGTTTTGTTTTATTAATTTTATTTATTTTTAATATATTTTAGAATTTTCAGGAGATGACACGTGTCCTTTAACGGTAAGAATTAACAAATAACTTTAAATGGGTCACAGAATGAAACGTTAGACACTTATTTGGCTCAAAAAATAGTTTAGGCACCTAACTAGAAAAAATGGCATAGTTTAGGTACCTATTTACTTATTAAACCCATTTTCTTAATATAAAACATGGTATAAGACATTTTAAGCAAAATTTATAGTGCAGAGAGAAGTCAAAGCCTGCAGGTGGCGACTTCCCCTAATTCAAGACAAAATCAGGGGAAAGTCTTCTCCTAAATTTTACAGTGCAGATGGCGACTTCCTCTTCTGTCAAGTTCAGCTCATAATGAATCGGGGTTCTCTCATTTGAGTGCGTTAATAACTATATTTCCGTAAGAGTCAACTTTGTGGTTGTTCTGTTTATCCGGTATAACCATGTTTGCTTCTATTTACAGGAACTAATGGTGGTTCTCACTCTGTAGGTTAGTTTTTACCGTATCCTCATAAACTACCATGATAATGGAACTCTGTTTGTAACTCTCTACATACTGCCGTCGAGTGTCAATGGTCTCTGTATATGATCTACATATATCAATGCCTTAAACCTAAACAAATTTTGTTAACATGCAGATCAACAAACTGAGTATCCGCTCCCTAACCAGAGGCTTAGATTTGGAATAATCCCTGCAGGTTCAACAGATTCTACCGTGATATGGTATATTCTTCCATCCTTGTGAATTTTTCTTCATTAGGTCTTATTTTATTTATAGACTCGACATAGTAGCATTAGGTCTACCGCTTTTTTCATATGGATGCATGTAGCTGGGTTTTTGGGTGCCTATTTGTAATGCTTTTTACTCAAGATACAGTCCACATACCTAACTTTAAAATGTTCTTCTGATATGGATAATGCCTTAAGCTTTCACATTTTTTTCACTAAGTTGCCGCATGTTGTGGGAAGTGGTGATAGATTGGAAGGGGAAAACATTAAAGAAATAAGTGAATATTGACTGAATGACGTCAAGCTATATTGATTTCTATCAAAAGGCCTCTTCCTGTGTAGGACTCGTATATAACTGAACGTGTTGTAAAGTCATCATTCCCTTTTTCTCATTTTGGATTTGATGTTTCGCATGATGTAGATTGGATATAGGATTTTATAGCATTTTAAATAGTTCTTTGCTGTCCTGGTTTCTTTCTGCCTCCGGTATTCTATACCTTACATGTTAGTCACCTTAGTGTATTATAGATAAGTGTAGGGTTCATTGTCCCATGCAGTGGTTTATATCTTGGGCTGTCAAATAGACTTGAGAGTCCAAGTCGTAAGAGCTGATACTTACGCTAAGGATTTAAGTCTTAGGAACTATCTATTATGCTAAGTACTAAATGTGAGGGTTTTTATACAGATTATCTGCCCCCTGACCTTGCATTGGTGTAATTATAGCTGAGCTAAAACATAATATCTAACTAAAAAGCATTGGAGCTAATCATGGATGTCATTTATTTTCTGCTTATACAGTTTTGTTGATTATTTCTTGCAGCACCACTGGGGCTCGAGATCCTATAACGTCTGCACTGCACGTTATCCTGGGTAAAAGGTTGTACCTTGATGTTGCTCAAGTTGTAAGATGGAAAACTACATCTACCTCAAAGATTGAACCTCTTGTACCTATGCGGCTTCTTTTGCTGGGTAGTTTCTTTTATAACTAATGCCATGGATGTGTGAGAGTACTATCATATAAATGTCCTGTCTCGAATGTTGCTGAATACATGCATTTTGCTAATTGAAAGGCATGGTCAGCATAATTGAAAGGCATCTTAGAGTGCTCATGTTCTTTTGTCACCCCAACAATTGTCCACATTGTCACTTTGCAACTCATCAGTGAAATTTATCAGGTATGGATTTTATGGAGATGTCATAACAGAGAGCGAAAAATACCGTTGGATGGGCCCCAAACGTTATGATTATGTGGGGACCAAAGTGTTTTTGAAACACAGGTATATTTCTTGCTGTCTATACTTAATGAGTCTGTAGATAAATGATGTTAAGTTTTGGTGGCAATGGCATTCAATAAGATAATCAGCTTCAAGAATTTATTCCAATTTATAGTTATAGAAAAACTGCAGTTAAGTCCACGATTTGGAATGATAAATTCCCCTTCAGATTCGTGAGGCCTTTGAAGCTGGTTTTTTTGTTTGTGTAAGAAATTTGAGCTGGATTCAGCTGCTATAACTTGAAGTTTTCAATAGTAATATCTATTAAACTGCCTACTTCAAATGATTTCAGCTTTCTGGAGATGTCATGTTTATTTCTTGTTAATATATTGTCATTAGTTTTCAGCTTTGAGGTTTCCCTTCCCTAGGGCATGTCTTTGCAACATTAGTTTTCCTACAAATGCCACTTCTTATTATTCGATAGTTAGCTGACCATGGTAAGTCATGTTAACCTTTTTTCTTCATGAAGGTCATATGAAGCAGAAGTAGGATACCTGGAAGTTGAATCCAAAAAAGATAGTTCCATATCAGATGGAAGTAGGATTTTTAGTAAAGCATGGAGCTTGAAACGAAAAAAATCTGAAAGAATTATTTGCCGAGCCAATTGCAATGTGTGTAATACAAAGCCAGTTCATTCTTCCACAAAGAGCACGCCTGCAACACCTTAAGTGCACAAGAAACAAAATGGTTGAAATCTAAAGGGCGTTTTCTTAGTGTTGGGGCCGCCATAATGTCTAACCGAAATGAAAGGGCACCTGACGGTTTGGTGGCTGATGCACACCTTTCAGATGGTTTCCTTCATCTTTTATTAATTAAAGACTGCCCTTATGCATTATATCTCTGGTAATATGACATTTTCGCACTTTCTCAATTTGGACTCCAGGATCTTTTTTTTTTTTTACTTTTTATTTACTTCTATATCAGTGCATTTGCAAATTTTCTGTTATTTTTTCATAATTCATATTTGAGAAAACCATTTTCAGTAATGACTCTTGACCAATATGTACAGGCACCTTACGCAGCTAGCAAGGAAAGGCGGAAACCCCCTAAATTTCGACTTTGTGGAACATCATAAGGTATATGTTCTTGCCACATCTTCTCTTTCTTGTGCTCCCGAAAGTTCTTTCTGAACCCATTATTTATGTTATCTCCAGACCACGGCATTTACATTCACTTCCATCGGCAACAAGAGTGTATGGAATCTGGATGGTGAGCTTTTTCAAGCACATAAACTTTCAGCGCAAGTATTTCGGGGCTTTATTTGCTTATTGGCATCTGGTCCCGAAGTTTAGGATACAAAGGAAAATTGGTTCATCAAGGCAGTAGAGTAGTTTACTTTCTACAGACACCGTTTTGTATTAACAAAATTCAGTTTAGTTATTGATCATATACATCAACAGTGCTTCTAATACAAGGAATTGGTATAGTTGTGTACGAATACGGAGGTGTGATCGAACACTGTACATTATATTCTGAATTTTATTAAATAAATTCTAGATTTTCCATGATATCTCTCCCCTTAAACCCATAGATGGTGCAGAAAAGATGGACTCCATTAGCAAATTTAATCAAATGTTGCAATAATTTGAGTCGTTTGAGTGGACTTGGGAGACCAGGAATTTTTCAACACTGAACCAACCAAAGAGTTTCCAGTAACAGGTTCACATCACATTCCATGGCAGTGGCTGGTCCAATGAGCAGGGACCATTAAAAGAGAAGACTTGGAATGGTCTGGTTTTTCTCTTGACTTACTGTTTCCAAACTCAAAAGTCACGCCATTGGCCATTGGTGTTTCCATTGTGACCATACAAGTCGAACAATGTAAGGCCATTCCATCAGTCGATCATATTCATATAATCCTCCATTCTTACACAACCGAAGGCAAAGACAGCATTAGTTCTTGCAATGTCTACACCAGCACAGTAACCTTTCTTCCTTTCTCTTAATTTACATACGATAGAGATTCATTGAATTTCGATCATTCTTTGCTTTTTCTTCTAAATTTGGGTCTAATTGTTTATTAGCTTAAAATTTGATCAGATATTATCAATCGTTGCCGCCTGTGAGCAAGTTCTATGGAGTGGCCTGTTTGATGACCACATCCGCCTTGTATTTTGATCTTTATGACCCATGGAACATAGCTCTCTCTTACCAGGATGTATTTAAACGTTTCCAGGTAAACTTGTTAGCTCTTTGTTTTTTAAATCAAATTTACAACTTGGGGAGCTTGTTTTGTTGTTCATCATTGAGTTCTTTTGTTGCAGGTTTGGAGGCTCATCTCCAACTTTTTCTTCCTCGGGCCTTTTTCACCCCTTTTCGCCATCCGTCTTATAATGATGTGAGAAGCTGGCTCTTTAGCATCTTTTATTGGATCTTTCTTCTATGTTAACTAGATCAGACGCGTCAAGTATGTATCTGATATGAGTATGCTTAATTTTTGTTCATATTTAGAGGATCATATTTAGTTAGAGAAGAAAATAATGTAAAGATAAATGTTTAAGGTTTCTGAACATTTAAGGTTTAAATTGACAGAGCAAGATATGGTGTGTTACTAGAGAGAGGGCCCTTTGACAAGAGGACTGCAGACTATGTCTGGATGTTGATCTTTGGAGCATTATCACTTTTGGTGAGAAACAAATGAGCTGGTTTCTTTCATTTTCATATCAGAAACCAAAAATAATCAAACATTCAACTGCCTGATTGATTTTCTTAGGTGATGGCTGCTATTCCATTTCTATGGACACCTTTCATGGCCGGTTCCCTGGTTTTCATGATCGTCTATGTTTGGAGCCGTGAGTTCCCGAATGCGCAGATCAGCATCTACGGTGTAGTAACATTGAAGGTATGTTGATTTTCTTTAAGAACCGTAACTTATAATATCAAGATGTGATTGTTATTTTAGAAACTACGATTAAGAGGTCCATGGATGAGATTGTGAATGTTTGTTGATGTCAGGGATTTTACCTACCATGGGCATTGCTAGCTTTGGATCTGATATTTGGAGCTCCATTAATGGAAGATGTCATAGGGATGGTTGCAGGGCATCTTTATTACTTTTTAACAGTGCTTCACCCTCTTGCAGGTGGCAAATATGTTCTCAAGACCCCTCTTTGGGTGTATCCTTAATTTCTTACCTTTATTTTTTCGGAACCAAATCTAACTCACACGTGATGAAATTTAAACTTGTCCTCAACTCATTTCATTTCGGACAGAGTATCAAGTACATGTATCTTTATCAATTAACCGAATTCTTAGTGGAATCTTGAACTGTGTTATAGTCCTTGATGAGCGTTTGCAGTCACAAAATAGTAGCGCATTGGGGGGAGGGAATCCAAGTTAATTCTCCGGTGCAGCGTGATCCGAATGCTGGAGTTGCTTTCCGAGGAAGAAGCTACCGACTCAATGGTAATCGAGCACAAACAAGTACAACGCCATCGGAGCAGGAGCAGACAAATAATTCAGCAAGGCAGCCTAATTCAGGCGATGGTGTTGCATTTCGGGGGAAAAGTTACCGTCTCAGTGGTCATTAACTATGAACCGTAAACAAGATTTTATGAACCTTGAATTTGTAGCCTTATTATAAGTTGGATAGGTCAATTTGTTGTTTTGGCCCGTCTATTATGCTGAACTTTAAATTTTAGTCCGTGAATTTTAATTTGATATGATATATTCTCTCTACTTTCTGTAATGTTATGGTTAACTAAAATTGTTCATATTACTAACTACTTTTGTTGACGTTCTAACATTAAACTTTTTAAAAAAATATTTAATTGATATAATTTTTTATTAAATTAAGGGTAAACTACTTATTTGATACCTCAACTATTCTCGTATTCCTGATTTGGTCACTCAACTATTATTTTTGGTAAATTATACCTAGTGTTATGGTTTTTTCTAGGTAAACTACACCATATACCACCATATTTTTAGACGTGTATAGATTATGCAACTAAACTAAAAATCGATTATATCACTGAGTTGTTAACTGTATGTGGCAATAACAAAAATTTGAATTGTAGCATATTTAATCCTTCTTATTTACACATTCAATCGATTTAGTTCTAGTTTAACCCTCATTATTGATGTATAAATTGATTGAATGTGTAAATATGAAGGATTAAATGTGCTATTATACAAATTTTTGTAACTGCCACGCCACCCACTTAACGGTAATTAATGGCTCAATGACTATTTTGTGACAAAAACTAAAGTTTAATGACAATTATGAAACTTTTGAAAGTTTATTGATTATTTTATATTTTTAGAGATATTTTAGTGACTATTTGTGTACTTTATCCTTTTTAATATTCAAATGTACATTTGTTCTAATCGGTCTTTCCCTCCGTTGCATTCCATTTCTACCCTCCTACCAACACGTCACGGTCTTTCTCATCGATTACATCATCCCAATTTATTACGTTATTTATGATCTCATCTAATAAAATTTATTTATTTAAACATATAAAAAAATAAAAATTCACTTTCAAAAAAAATAAAATAAAAAATATTATTAAATAGATCTATAAAGCCAAACACGTCTAATAATTTTTTTTAACTCTTCATATCAGGAATCGTTATTATTACAAAAGCTTTTCCCATTTCTTTTTTTTTTCTCTCTCTCCCCAACTTCAAAGAAACGCATTTCGCTTTCTTTCCCTTGTCACCGTATCCGCCTGAAAAAAGAAAGCAGCTTTATCGTTTGTTTGTTTGAATCCCCCATCTTTCTTGATTCGCTTCTATGGAGTTTCCATTCAATACCCAGATTTAATTTTCCCTCTCAATTCACACTTTCCGAGAAATACTCCCCCAAACATGTTCTTCTTCAAACTTTTCCTTCTTTCCTTCATTCCCTCCACTTTATCTCACGATGGCTTCAATTCCCATCTTCTCCCAAGACCGCTAATAATACAATACCCAGAACACATCGAAAAACGGTTCGAGAAATCCAATGAAGAGCTCGAATTGGAGTGTACGAGCTGGAGATTTGCTGTGGAAACCAACAATTTGAGTCCCTGGAAGACTATACCCGAGGAATGTGGAAGCTATGTTAAAGATTACATGATGGGTCGAGTCTATAAAGTGGATCTCGAAAGGGTTTCGACTGAGGCCGGGATCTATGCAACGAGCTTGCAGCTGAGTGGGGATGGAAAAGACGTTTGGGTTTTTGATGTTGATGAGACTTTGTTGTCCAATCTTCCTTACTACGCTGATCATGGTTATGGGTAATCTTTTTCCTCCCATGTTTCATAATGTTGTTTGGTTGCTAAGAAAACGCGGGAAATTAGAAGAAAGATGGAATTGGATATCCTTTTATCAGATGCTGGGATTTAGAATATTGACACATTTATAAAAAGAGGTTGGAAATTTTGGTGTTATTATCATCTTTAAGTAGTGTGATTCCCTATGTATCAAGCACTATTCACATTTCACACAACACAGATGGTTGATTTCAGCAAAGAAAATTGCTTGAAATTTATGTATGCATGTATCTGTAATCTTGAGCTGTTTTGTATATTAGAAGCTGTTTGGGAATGTGAGAAATGTAGACAAGTACTAGATTGATAGTTTTTCAATGCAAAAGGTTCGGCAAAAACTAATTTTCTGGGTGTTATATAATCTTTCGATCATTTTCTCGGCATTCTTGCAGAAGAACAACATTCAAATTAGTAGGACTTCTGAAGTTTAGCAACGTTTTCTCTTTAATTGTTGCTCTCTCGTGGTACTGAAATTGCTTGATTTCTAATGCTGGTTTCGTTGTGAGTTTGCAGCTTGGAGATTTTCAATCCTGTTGAGTTCGATAAGTGGGTTTATAGTGGGATGGCACGTTCAATAGAGCCTAGCCTGAAACTTTATGAAAAGGTTTTAAATTTGGGATTTAAAGTTTTCTTACTGACGGGGAGAAGTGAAAAGCAAAGATCTGTTACTACCGAAAATTTGACCAAAGCAGGGTTTCGGAGCTGGGACAAACTTATTCTAAGGTGAGCGTCATTACACTTTTGTTCGACATTTGTGAATTCATATGTTTATTACTTGTAAGTCCTATTATGTGACATATGTTGGACTGCGATGGTATTTTTATTGGATTTTGTGTAGAGATATTGTCGTTGGTCTAGATGTCGGTCTCAGAGTATCCTAATTTTCTGTTCAATCTAAACTCATCCTCGAAGGGGGCTGCATTTCATTTATGCCTTTGATGTAGACATTACTTGTGCTGATTGTGTGCGATCAAGCTATGTGTGTTGGCTTCTTTGCCAAATTATGAATGCATAATTTTTCTAGTTTCATCCGGGGTATATAACGGAAGCTTGCTGATCAACTTAGGTCGGGCATATTATTAATTATATGCCACGAAACAGTTATCTAACATGAATGACGGTTCCTAAACCATGTTTTTGATAGGAAACTTTTGAATGTTATGAAATCGTGTTCTAAAGCATGGAATAGTATTGTTCACTAAATCTCCTCTCGGGGGAAGACAGTTTTGTTTTCTGTCGAACACGTGAACGACATCAACGTCTTGCATGAAAATGGAACTTAAAATGCAATTGATCTTCCATACCTCTGCTCTGTTGCCCGGAAACATGGTTTTACCCTGATTCTCGTTGCTTAGGAGAGGGACATCATCAGTTATTTTTAGCGGCTATAATGAGTATACAAACAATTCTTCGACTTGTTTCGAGACATGATCTGAACTCTGCTCGTACCTTTTCTTTTTATATTGCATTAACCGATAATGCTCATATTAACAAAACCATTTAGTTACTTTTAACTGGATTCTTTTTGTACCACCAGGCCTCTCCACTTCATTCTTTTACTTCGATTTGCTGCTGTCTAGTAAAAACAAAGACATGGAAAACTTTTATCATGAAGCAGTGTCTTCTGTATCTGCCCATAGAAATGTTTGATCTAGTCTTCAGGCTTTGTGATTACCGATGCATCGATCACCGACTAATTCCTCGATTTTCATTCCATGCAGAGACTCTGAAGACCATGACAAGCCTGCGACGGTATTCAAGTCGGAGAAGAGGAGCAAGATGGTAGAGGAGGGATATAGGATTCTGGGCAACTCCGGGGACCAATGGAGCGATTTATCGGGCTCCTCCCCGTCTGATCGTTCATTCAAGTTACCAAATCCTATGTATTACATTCCCTGATAGACCCCCTTTGTTTTCAGTTACCAAGTCTGAACAACACTTGCCTGTCCAAAGGAACCTTATTCTTCTAACCTGTAAATACATTCAAATCCTCCATTGTTGTTACAACTCACTAACTGTACTGTGTCAAGGGATCAATCAAATTCTACATCAACTCCTCCATATGCAACACTTTTTTTTAGCATCCTCCACACTCGATCCAATGAGTGGTCTTAGTGGATGGTGTTTATCCTATGAGACTCGGGTTCGAGCAGCTTTGTTTACAATGTGTGTCTTATAGAGGAGTAAAAAAATACATACAGATGCTACCTTTTAATCATTTAACTATTAAAAAACATCGTCTGCACTCAAATCTATCATCATAATTCATAATAGTCTATCAGTCAAATCCCACGTTGTATCCTCGAGGTCGATTATTCCTACAACATATCAATCAAATTTCATATTACCCCCTTAATAGTCAATTATTCCTACATTACCTCAAAATCTGGTTACCATTGCAATTCCGTTGCCATAACTATTTGCTATTTTTTAAGGTTTAATGGTAAAAAAATCAATTAAGTCCTCGTGAACAATTTACACTCATTTGAGTCTTTATAGTTTAAAATTTAATCAATCAAGCCCCTCTTTTAACTGTTATTTTTTTGTTTGATGTTGATGGCTTAATTGATTATTTTGCTAGATGTTAAGGGCTTAATTGAGTGGAAAGTATAACAAATTATAAAAATAATTTTAAAAGTATTTCAAAATATATAAAATCATTTAAAATTTTAAAAATTACAAAAATAATTTTTATAACTTCTTTTATAATTTTTAAATTTTTATATATGTATTCTTTTTATAATTTCTTTAAATAATTTTTTTGTAAATTTCTATAGTTTATAAAACTATTAGAAAATAGATTTTTTTTTTGTTTCAGTGAAAATATAAGAAAAATGTTTTGCCACAAAACTATTTCTTTATAACATATTTTTTTGTTTCAGTGAATTTTTTTGAATATGAGTACGTTAGTTTTATTAAAAGAGGAAAAATTCAAAAAATACAATGAGAGTTTATGACTCATGTAAATAAACTTGACCCGGACATGTTCCTAAAAAGACTAACGTCTCTAGATCATAAACATGACCATACAAAGAAAAGATAAAAAAAGTTAACTCGAAAGTTTGAAAAAAATAGATACAAACATCACCAAAGCTCGACGATGAAACGTAAAAAACGAACAACAAATAACATTAAAAAATGCATATTAGAAAATAGCTTTGTGATAAAATTAAAAAAAATAAAGAATTATTTCTTTATGTGTTTGTCCATATCAGCAACTAATTTCCATGTAGCTAAGTATTTTAAATTCCATGTCATCAGAAAATGTCAAGGAATCGAAACTAAGGACTTCTATGAATATGAATTAAAGATGAGGGGTTATTTAAACAAGTGACTACAGTTCAAGGGCTTTAATATATAAACCTATTTTTAACATATTGTAATACACATACACCAAAGCTGAGAAGTAATTAACAAATAAAAGTGACCGATTGATAGTATTGAAAGATACTTTTCTCCTTTGTTTCTTTCCCATTGTTGTTTGTACAAATCATAGAGAAGAAGTGTAGAAAACAAATAGAGTGCATGCCCACCATACTTTAGATTGAGACCTGATTGAATCAGTTAATCAGTTAAATTAAAAAGCACTCGAATTGAGTGTTCTTAAGTAATACGGGTTCAAACAGTGTAATCGTACAATCTACATAATTTAAAAAAGGAAAAAACTTTGATACACAGGCCGCGTAAAGTTTACACGTGCCTTTTAGTTTTAAGGGTTAAGGTTTAAAGTTTAGGGGTTTATGTTGTGTGGTTTAGAATTTAAGGTTAGTGTTTAGAATTTAAGGTATAGGGTTTAAGGTTTAGGGTTTAGTTTTTTAGGGTTAGGGTTAGGGTTAGGAATTTAAGATTTAGGTTTTTATAGTATAAATACACATGCTTGTGTAAAATTAGTTTTACACAACATGTGTATCAAAGTTTTACCCAAAAAAACTAAAAAAAAATATACTACCATATAATCACATCAAAATATTTAAACAAAATCTCTCGGATCAAATCAAGATTACGCAACAAATGCTAAAGGTATTTTCTTCTGGCTAATTTATCTGGATATTCCCTTTTAGGGAATTATTTTAAATTCTAACTCTCAATACAGATCATTTAAAAAAATAATCCCATTTCAATCCACGTAAGGCCAACCTGCGGTCTGCAAAATGCGAATTATAAACACGCTTTTTGCCAAACGCGGGTTCTATCTTATTTTAGTGATATATTTCAGCACTACAACGGATAAAGGGTGCCACTTCAGATTGAAACATCGTCTGGCAGGAAGTGTATTTATAATTCGCTTTTTACATACCACGGATTGGTCTTACGTAAACTAGAAAAAAATTATTTTTTCTAAATAATCTGGCTTGAGGGTTAGAATTTAAAATAATTCTCAGCAATATTCTGACATAAATTTAGACATAATGAAGTAATATATATCCCACCTACTCTTTCTTTTGGTCTTTAAATCTTAGGTTTAGTTATAAAATAAAGCTTCAATTTATATATTTTGTTATCAATATATATATATATATATCTTTAATTAGGTGCTTAATGATTTTTTTAAAAATAGAGATTTAATGTTTTATTACATTATCATTTTAAAGTCGATTCATTAACTATAATTAACAAAACTTAGTAAAAATATAGGGCTTATTTCTTAATTTCCTTTAATTATAAAAAATATAAAATCTTTAATATCTAAAAAAAACTAAAATCTCCATATCATTAAATCATCATATCCCATATCACTGCCAAATCAACCACCATCGTCTACTTTTTTTTTGTTTTAGATCCCACTAGTCAATCGTCCCCTTATCATCGTAGAAAACCTTGGTTTGTCGTTCACCTAACCGTTACACAGAATTTTGATTCGTCATTCACCCAACTGTCACACAAAACCTTGCTCCGCCATTCACCAAGCCGTCACCCACTAGTTCATCGTCGTCGTCAAACTTATACCATCGTCTAAATCGAACCGACGAACTGTACAATACAAACTGTTGACTGCTTGAAAAAATTTAGGGGTTAAATTCTTTTGAGCAATTAGGATACTAAGGTTTTTTTTAACTAGAAATTTTTTTAGATTTTTTCGAGAAATTGGGAGTTTTAGATTTTTTTAAGTAAAAAATTAAAAAGTTAAAAATTAGATCATATGTCAAATAATGATTGGTTGAAAGATATTTTAACATATCAATCTTAAACATAATAAACGAAACATTATATACCTGTTTTAACAAAAACAAATGTACACTTAATAAAAATTATAATTTAAACACTTCTTTTACTATTAAACCTAAATCTAATTATAAACTTTATATTTTCCAAGATTTATAACCTGCATGTGCCATGTGCTTCATTTTCAGATACCAAAAGTTTGAAAATGTTATTTACACAGCTAAATTCCCATACTTGGAAGAAGAAAAAAAGGAGTTGATGTGATATTGTGCGGTTGATCAGACAAAACAATGGGTTGGATTAATTCAGTGGATTGTTCTTTTAATCTTGTTTTACACATGGTTGAAACATAAAATTATAATGTTCCATTATCACATCTCATGTACTTTTTATTTATTTATTTATTTCTTTATTTTTAATCATATTCGGTTGACAAAAAGATTCAATCCAATACAATACAATCAACCAATCGTATTGTTTTTCAGTTAATTCATATCTTTGCGTTTGTATTGGTTGTCTTAGTATTATCTATATTTTCTTTTTATCAAAAACGTATTATCTATATTTATACGATCTATAAAGATCAAATCTTTATCACAAAATTAATCATATCAAGTTCAATGAAAAAAAATTAGAAAAACAAATTTATTAAAACTATATTTTGTGAGAAAATATTTGATGTCAGTGTAACTTTTAATTTACACAAATATATTTATTTTAGATGATAGAGGTTTAGTTTAAAGTGTATAGTTCAGGAATTTAAGTTTTAGTATTTTAAATTTAAGGTTAATGGTTAGAATTTAAGGTTTATAGTTTATGGTTCAGAATTTAAGATTTAAGTTTTAACTGTTTAGGGTTAGGAATTTAGGTTTTAAATCTTAAATAGGCATGCTCGTGTGAAAAAAAATTAGTGTTTGTACATCAAATATTGACCCATATTTTATTGTCTTTCAAGGTATCTTGTTATGAAAAACTATTCAATGCATTAGTAGTGGAAAAAACTTACATGGGGGTTAATATTAGGAGTTGAGAAGTTAGTTTAGGATTTAGAATTTATGAATTTATATTTAGAGTTTTAGATTTTAGGGATTAAGACGAGAATATAGAGTTTATGCTTTAGGGGTTAGTATTTAGGATAATAACATTAGAGATTTAAATTATAACCCTAAATCTTAAATTTTAATCTAGTTCTTAGGTTCTACACTTCTAAACTCTAAACCATTAATTAACTCTTTAACTCGTAAATTTAAGTAATTTTTTTACGGTCAATATATCAAATGATAATCATGTTATTAATAGCCATTACCGACTCACCGTCTCACGTGGGTCCCAAATCAACTCATCAATCTACGCCGTTAATTTAAGTTCTGAATTATTTTTCTCACCCAACCACCAATATTTCCAAAATACATCGTCATGACATCATCAATACTCCATTGTCTTAGTATTTCCATCGCTTTTACTTACACGTGTTCCTTTTCAATTTTTGTCAGAAATCAAATCTTAAGAAAAGAGAAAGACATGTTAGATTATAATATAGGCTTAATTATGAAATACGTGTCCAAACTTTATTACTTCGAGTCTCATAAATAATGTTTTTTATTAATTTTTTTGTTAAAATTTTTTAATTTTAACTCGTGATTATTTAAAATTTATTATTGATAAAAATATAAAAAATATATATTTTAAAAAAATAGAATCAAGTAGATTTTAAATATATATTTTATAAATTTTAATTATTTAAAATATTTAATATAATTAGAGTTAAAGTTTACAAAATTTGACTTTTAAAAAGTCAATAAGAGACATTATTTGTGGGACAGAGAGAATATATTTTTATAATAAATATTTAAAATATTTTTTGCTGAAATAAGTGTTAATATTTCATTTTTATCTGTTTTAAAGTTAATTTGTCAAAAAAAAGTTTTATCACTCAATTATAGCTTTGATACGTGACTTTTATTTTTTCTTTAAAAAATAAATTGGAAATAAAATAAATTAAAAATATCCCAAAATTTTCAGAAATTACAAAACAGTCACAAATCTCTAAAACCCCAAACTCAAAATTGACGATATTGTCACCGCCGATAATCTCGTCGGATCTCACAATCACCGTCATCTGAGTCCCCAGTCCATTTCCCCTAATCACCCATTGCCGAAAACTAGTAGGAGGCGTGCCAATCGGATGACGAACGAAGAACACGAAAGACTTCAATCGTTCGACGTTCAATTGGCACACCTCTCGTCGGTTACTTGTGATGGATGGTTGAAAAAATGGGAGGGGAACTCCGGCGACGGCGGTGGTGGAGTTCGACGAGGCTATCGACAACGATAATGATGTTAATTTTGGAGTTTGGGGTTTGGGGTTTTAGGGATTTGGGATTGTTTTGAAGATTTTGAAAGTTTTAGATTTTTTAAAAACATTTTTTCAATTTTTTGAAAAAATAAAATAAAAAATATGTGTCAAATTTTGATTGGGTGATGAAATTTTTTTAAACGACGTTACCGTAAAACAGTACAATAAATTGTTAGACACTTATTTCAATAAAAAAATACTTTAGGCACCTATTACAAAAAAATATATAATTTGGGCACTTGTTTTATAGTTAAGCCTATAATCTACAATGCGTTTAATATTTTTTTTTATAACCTAATTTTTTAGGAGTACAATATTAAATTCTCGTAGTAAATAAAATAAATTAAGTTGAAAGTAGGGATGACAACGGGCCGGATCTGGACCGGATCCAGTTGGACCCAGATCTAGACCCATTTTCACATCATGGATCTAGACCCGCCCCGGATCTGCAGGTCTAGAAAATTGGGACCCATATCTGGATCCAACGTATCTCACGGATCCGAGTCCAAAACGAGTTTATTAAAAAAAGACCATTCGACCTACTTTTTAACATAATAAAACTGTCATTGACTAATTTCACATCACATCTCCAATGAAGGAAATATTAATTTCAAAACAACTAGTAACAGAATAAAAAATGATAAACTAAAGTCTCAAAACAAACTCCAATACAATTACACAAATGTCTTTTGAATAACATAAACATTAAAAATGCAGATCATAAATTCAATTGTCGCAAGTCGAGTACCGCACTTCTACCTCCTTAGAGTGCTAGTCTTCATCACTACTTAAATCATCAACATCCTAAAACAAACAACAACCAACCAAAGAGAAAAAATTGTTTAATGAAAATAATATTTGTGAAATTTAAATATTAATATTAAGGTGAGTTTTTCTATAAACGGGTAAACGAGTCTAGGTCCGGATCTTAGTGTCAGATCTGGACTCAGATTCGTACTTTAATCAGAGGATCCAGATCCGGCCCGGATCCGTCGGGTCCAAACTTTTAGGATCCAGACCCTATAAAACGAATCTGGATCTAAGGATTCAGGTCGGGTCCAAGACCTTATGAAATTTTAAAAAGGCTAAACTATAAAATAAGTGCTCAAATTATGTATCTTTTTGGTAATAAGTGTTTAAAGTATTTTTTGACTGAAATTGGTGCCTAAAGTTTTATTTTAAATTTGTTTTAAAGTTAATTGAGACACCTACTTGGGCACCTATTTCAACCAAAAATAAAAGTTTAAGCACCTATTTCAGCAAAAAAAATAGTTTAGGCACATATTTCACTCAAAAACAAAACTTTAGGCACTTATTTCAGCAAAAAAATAATTTAATCTCCTATTATAAAAAAGAGACATAATTTGAAACCATTTTAAAACGAGAAATGATTTTAAAAAAATTAAATTATAAATAATATACCAGCGTACAAGTTACCACTAAACCTGCCAAAACAAGTTGCCCAATCATTGATAAGCTGGTGATGATTTTGATTAAGGGTGACTCACAAGGCAATCAAAACAGAATTATCATCTTTTGTTGTTCACGGTCAAAATTAAAACCTGTTCATATTTTTAATACTACATTTTTTTATAATTTACATTACTTACCATTAAATATTTAATTTAGTAATTTCATTTTTAAAATTAAATGTAAATAAAAACATTTTGAAACTAATTAAATAATAACTTCAACCGAATTGATTTAATGTCGTAACTAACTTGCAACAACTTTATTTGTCACCGATATCAACAATTTTGCATTCCATGATAGCAAATGGACAACCAATGGAATAAAATCATTCCAGGATTGAATTTTGCTGGAAATAAAATAGGCTTAAATAAAAAATAAGTGCCTAAAGTATGTCTTCTTTGAATTTTAGGTGTTTAAAGTATTTTTTTATAAAAATAGGTGCCCACAGTTTTAAAAGTTATAATTTTAGGTGCCTAAAGTATTTTTTTGTAAAAATAGGTGCCCAAAGTTTCAAAAGTAAAATTTTAGGTACCCAAATATGTCACGTGTCAAGTATTGATTGGTTAAAAAATTTTAACATACATTAACGGCCAGACACCTAAAATTGTAACTTTTAAAACTTTGGGCACCTATTTTTACAAAAAAAAAATACTTTAGGCACCTAAAGTTCAAAAAATACATACATTATGCACCTATTTTTCATTTAAGCCAATAAAATATATTAAAAAAAACAAGTGTACAAAATTTAAGAATTTGACAACACAAATTTATTCTCCTTACCCTTGTTTTTTTAATATATATATATATATATAAAAGATGAAATAAGCATTTGAAAATAAAACAAGATAAGAGACCTTGCTTTTCATGCTTTTATCATATACAAATGAAGAGGCCTTGTTTTTCATGTTTTATTCTTATACAAATAAAATAGTAATTATTTGATACATATATTACATATAATCTTATTTATTTAAATTTTAAACTCAAAATGTGTCTTATTACATTCAAATAAATATAATTATGTAAAATAAATTTTATATAACTTGTATACTAAATAATTTTAGTACAAATGAAAAACGTTTATATAAATATAAACATTTATAGAATTTTTTTGTTTATGTTTCAAAATAAATTTAAATAAAATAAAATAAGGAAACCTAGTCATTTTCTTTTGCTTTTCAATTTTGTCGGCCACAAATAGAGGGTCCATATATCCCAGCCGAGTCAGAAATTGCAACCTCTTGTTTTGGTCCTTCATTAGTAACATCAATGATACTATAGGTTGATTTGGTGAAGTAAAATGACGAGTATTTAAAGTAAGATTAGTAATTTAAGTTTTAGAGTAAATTAGACAAATAATCTTCTAATTATAAGGTATTTTTTTTGTTGAATCTTCTTATTATGAAAAGTTATAAAATAGTGTCGATTTTAAACAAAGCAACAAGTTAGTATAGTGTCGTTAAAATTTAACGATTAACCAACGGAGGTTGGTCCAAGTGGTAAACAACTTGATATTGTTAAGTAGGTCTCGAGTTCGAGGTCTTGTGTATGCAGAAAATCCTTGCTGGGAGTAAGGGTGTTCACTGTTCTGTTAAAACCGAATTAACCGACCAAAATCGTTTAATTAGATGCTAGATCGGTTAACAGTTATTTTTTTTAAATTCAATTACCGGTTAATTCGGTTCGAAACAGTTAATTAACCGAATTAATCGATATTGAGCAAAAATTAACCGAATATATATATATTATATATATATATATATTAAGCGAAAATTAGCCAAATATATATACATATATTAACCGAAATTTTAGGTGTTCCATAGTTGTTTCGGTTAATTCGAAAATTAACCGAACAAAGTTCGGTTCGGTTAATTTCTTTTTAAAAAAGTTCGGTTCGATTAACGATTAAAGGGTTAAAAATTTTGGTTAATGATATTTAGCTAGTTCGGTTCAACCGGTTAACCGAATTAACCGATTGAACACCTATAGCTGGGAGACTCACCCACCAAAGTCAGGTGGACGACGCGAGTTAGTCCGAATTAGTCAGGGCAAAACTCTGGAAAGCGGGAGGACAAAAAAAGTAACGACTAATGACATGACAGTTAACAAAAATTGGCATAATAGCACATTTCATATTTACAAATTTAATAAATTTGGTCATACTTTGAAAAAAATCAATAAATTCATCCATATATATTTACTCATTATATCAATTTAACTCTCCACTCCAGTACCACATCCATGCTTCGAGGATCTTTCGTTTGGCCTCTTTACTTCTGCGGCCTTTCTGTTCGACTCCCCGCGCCTCACTCGCGCGCTTCACGAGCCCAAATCATGTGCACCAATGTCTTGACAGGCAACCTCGAACTAAATGTCTAAATATGGAGGGCTAATGTGTTATCATGCCAATTTTTGTTAATTGTCATGTCATCAATCGTTAAATTTTTATCGGACCTAACTGAACCAACTTATTATTTTTAAGCCAAGAGACCATATTATAACTTTTTATAGTTGGAGGATTCAACAAAAAAGCTATATAATCGGGGACCATTTATTATAGTTTACCCAAAATTTAATATTACAAATTGCATAAATTAAATTGAAAAATTGTTTTTATAATGAATATTGTAATATTCGAGTTAAATTAACAAGTGAATAAGTCAATAAATATGGAGTTAAACTAAAAAAATGGAGGAGCAAGAAAGACAAATGAGAGAGTTGATCCAGTTTAACTAAGGGAACGAGTCAACCAAGATAGAAAAGCTTTCACATGGCGGATCCAAATAAAGTCTTTCCGAGTTATAAATTTTTTGTCCATAGAAGTCAGTAGCTCGCTAGAATCTCTGGGGTTCCAACTCAAAAACCCAACTTCTATTTTTCAATATCTGAACACTACATCACCCGGATCTTCATCCTCTTACAAGCTGCAATCTTTCTTTGTCAAAAACACCATAAAAAAGAATCCACAGTTTTGGTGAAATGAAAAACACCCACATGTTAAAACTCCTCCTTCCATTATCTTCATTAGCTCTCTTGTTCATTCTCGTAATCATCATCTTCTTCTGTCGGAAGAGGGCAGCGAGAAACGACCAGCTCGGCGACATAGAAAGCAAGGAGCAGAAGAAACGTGAGGGTGATGGCGAAGAAGAAGACGAGTCAGAAATGCAGGATATGATCACCTTCTACGGCGGGAAAGACCTCACCATCGGTGACATTCTCGACGCTCCCGGTGAAGTGATCGGGAAGTCCAACTACGGGACCTTGTATAAGGCCTTATTGCAGAGGAGCAGCATGGTCCGATAGCTTCGGTTTTTGAGGCCGGTGTGTGCCTTGAGAGGCGGAGAGTTTTCCTATGTGGTTCAGCTGCTGGGGTGCATTCGACATCCCAATTTGGTGCCTCTTCTCGGATTTTACGCCGGGCCTCGAGGAGAGAAGCTTCTTGTTCATCCTTTCTACTGGCATGGCAATTTGGCTCAGTTAATCAGAGGTATGGTTTTGTTCTTTTGAAGCTCAAGCCTTTTGCCATAAGTTTGTCATTCAACTTCATTTTCAAATTTCCAGGATTTTTTTTCCTGCAAAGAAAAGGTCAAACATTTATTGATTGTGGGTTAGCTTTGTTTTGTGTGTAGATATATTGTATGTCAAAATTTCTCCTTTTGCTGCATAATTTCATCTGTCGGCACCTACCTCTGTCCTTTTCCCTTCTGTTTCTATAATTATATTCAATGAGCATACTGGTTTGAATTTTATGGCTGTGTTTTCTTCTTGCAAATCTTATTTGATAATGTTTGACAGCCCAAATCACATCTTTTCTCTTAACTTTGTCATAAGAATAGGCAATTAAAGTTTAGAATCTTGTTTATGTCTGAAAACTTTGAATGGATTGTTTATTTGGGCAGATGGGAGTGGGGAGTGTCATAGATGGGCAGTAATTTACAAGATTTCCATCGGTATGGTGAGAGGATTAGATCATCTACATACTGGATTGCAAAAGCCAATGGTCCATGGAAATCTTAAGTCTAAGAACGTACTTTTGGATCGAAATTACGAGCCGTATCTTTCAGATTTCGGTATATACTTACTCTTGAATCCTACTTCTGGCCAAGAGATACTTGAAGCTTCAGCAGATGAGGGCTATAGAGCTCCTGAGCTGATCAAAATGAGGGATGCTAGTCCGGAGACTGATGTATACAGTCTCGGGGTGATCTTTCTCGAACTACTTTCGGGGAAGGAACCAATAATCGAAAAGCCAACACCCGATGAGGATTTTTATCTGCCAAACTTCATGAGGAATGCAGTTCTTGGTCATAGAATCAGTGATCTGTATCATCCGGACTTACTTCTGAGGAACAACTATGATGAGGGAAATCCAGTTACTGAAGAATCCATTCTTAAGTTCTTTCAGCTTGCCATGTCTTGTTGTTCTCCTTCTCCTTCTCTTAGACCGAATATCAGACAAGTACTAGTGAAGCTCGAAGAAATCGGGAAGTAGGAACCTGTGCATTTTTGCAGAAGCATGAGACAGTGGCATTGGTTGTAGTTCATTCTTCCGTTGGTCTGAGTTTCCAAATTTACATTCTGTTAATCCCCGGAATAGAAAGAGTAGGGTAATCCTCGGAATCAACAATGGTGATCTTTCGAGCATCCAACGAGGATCGTAGAATTTGCGATTGGTTTGTTGGAAAATCGGATTTCCTTATCATCTAATCATCTCTATGACGAAATAAGATCCGGTTTGGTTCAGTTAAGAGGCACAAAGGCCACATAGTCATAATGCGAATGATGTTTCAGCTGGTCGAAGTGCTGCTAAGACCAAGCGAATACCGGAACAAAGCCAGGCGATGCTTATCAGCTACCATAGGTGATTTCTGGTCGTTCTGTGCGGGTTAGTTTCCAACCATATCCTAGAATTTATGATTGTTTGGTGGCTTGTTCATCATTCTTTGCTTTCAGGAACAGAAATCCTTATTTGTATATTCAACTAGCTATACATGTCAATTTATTACATTCAATCAAATCTTTGTTGCATATTTGTGTGGTTGTAGTGTTCCAATCTTTTAGCTGGCACAGGAGTTAAATGACAATTGACAATAGATGCTTGGTAGGTGACAATGATATATTTATATATGTGTTTGTGTGTGTGTGTTAACATTTTCTTCACTCTGAATTTCATATAATAGCTTGTGAAACCAGTTTAAAGTTTGCATTTTGCTGTATTTGCTAGTCAAAACTGATTATAATAGACATAAAATCAATGGCTAAAGCCTGAAAATTCAAACAATGGCTAAGGTTGTAACATAGGGATAAGCATCGTCACATTCGAATGTCATACAACCCTCGATGTCGGTGCAGCCAGGAGCAAAATCATGGAGCAATGTGGAAGTTTTGTCTTTGAAACTGTAGGTAATGGCCTTGCCAGGTATGTGCAACACGATGAATGACGACGGTGTCGGCCCTTGTTTGCTTTCTTCGCGAACAACAATGGCTAGCACTCTAAATGCATGATAATCCCAATCTGACGGGTGAGAGTGGCTTCGGGTCATCTCCGGGTATGTCGATGTAAGTGCATTGAGGTCAACTTGATACTTTGTAAACCACCCGGAGAAGTCATTTTTCATCTCGTAAACATCGAACTGCCTAGTACTATGCTTGCAGCTTGTTAAGATGAGATGCAGACGACCTCCGCATTCCCCAAAGTATCTGCACTTGGGCTCTCGGTCCCAATCATCCGGAATATTAGGCAATGGAATCTCTTGAAATCTTTCTAGATGAACATCGAAACTTAGCAAGGACCTGGAGTTGTTCATGATCCAATGAATAGCACCGTGACAATAGACACCTTGACCGAAATTTCTAACCTTGGGAATATCACTAGAGAAACTCCAAAGATGAGTTTCAGATGAGTATATCTCCAACTGATAAAGATGAGAAGATGTCTCCGAACTTCGAACGAAAACAACTTTGTAATGTACCGATTTTGAGGGATCAAAAGCTAAAATAATACTGAAAATTGTGTTCGGGCTTGGAGTTCTGTTACCTGGCTTGGGGAGGGTAGTGTGTTGGTTGGTCGTAGGATTGTAAATGTAGTAGTTCCGGTTGTATTCTCCGATCCGGTTGTTGCTACAGCACAATAACAAGCCATTGCAGGATTGCAGAAGCCTAATGCCTGCAGAGTCATCAACAAAAGTGAAAGATCTAATTGTTGGCCCTTGAACCGGATTTGTATCTAGTGGAAGGAAGTGGTACTTGATCTTGTTTCGCATCCGTAAGAAGATGGCAGAGGGAAATATCGAGCTTTGACTAAGGCAACGAGAGAAGTAAGGGCTAGAAATCAGAGAAAGCCACTGTTTCGATACGTTTCTGAATCTGAGGAGAGATTTTCCCGGGAGACGAACGAGAATGTTTATGAGAATATCATCGCTATAACCTATCAACTCGGCCGATCCAGAGCTCGAGTTAGAAAATTCTAGTTCTCCCATGGAGATGATTTTGTATACAGAATGTTGAAGCCTAGAACCTGAATTTATGGCAAGACTACTCCTTCCTTTCCCCTTTATATGAGCTGGATCCTTGTGTTAATTAGAATATTAACACGAGAAAAGTCATTGCAAATTGTTCTGCAATTTCCAAGCAATTCTTGGAAGATTTCATAGCAGCTTGGTGTGTTTTTTAAAGAAGGAAAACTCAGCATTCATGCATCAGCATCTTTAATTCTTTGACCATGAGATTCTTGCATGAAAGACATCTTAGGACTAGATCAAAGTTTACTATATACATGTAAGAATTTTGGACTCAAATTTATCTGTTATATTTTGAAGGCAGTCTTTGACTTCAAATATGAAATTGTTGTGCACTTTCATGTCAAGCAACTCTGAAATTTCAGCATAAAGTTGTACTAATCAAACCCAAATTTACATTTTCTCTTTCCCTAATTAGATTCACACCAAAGATTGAGGAAAAAAAAACATGTAGCAGAGATCAACTATTGAGAATTTTCCAACATAGAGATAGTCATACACACGCAAAGCTTCCAATGAATTGATGAGCACCAGAACATTCAAACCCCGATGAATTATTCCCACAGCCCACACAGCTCCGTCCCTGCTTATGGCTTTGTTAGGCAAACGCAGCACCATAAATGAGTCCTCGTCGGTTTCTTCACGAACAACGCAGAGTATTGAAAATGCATAAAACTGCAAATCTATTGGACAGACATATCCCTGAACCATCTCAGAAAATGCAGCTGCCACCGGATTTAGAATTCATTTGCCACACCCGAAGTTTATGTATCATTTTGCCAAAATAAATAGTTGGGTGACCAAAACAAAAACACGAAAATGGGTGGTGTACCAAATAGATAGTTTACCCTAAAATTTAATGAATTATTATCCCGGCTGTGGAAGGTTTAGAGATCATGGGTTTAGATTGTATGTATATAATTTAAGGTTTACGCTTGAAATTTAGGGTTTAGAGTTAGTATTTAGGGACTTAGGGTTAAGGATTTTAATTTTAGATTTTAACCTTGAATTAGACATACTTGTGTAAAAAAAACTTTATATTGCTCGTGTATAGAATAATTGTCCAAACTTGATATGTATAATCTAGATAAATTCATGGGAAAATATCTCATACACGGGCAGTGGAAACGAAAAACCCATTAAGAACAAACCTCCGATCCAGACAATTATTATCGTATCTTATTTTCAGGAAAAATTTTATAAATGGTCACTGAACTTTGTTTAATTTTTTAATTTGATAACTAATCTTTCAATGGCTTCAATTTGGGCATGAAATTTTTAGTTTTGTTACAAATTGGGCATTGAGCCGTTAAAAGGTGATATGGTCGTTAATGGTTCAGTGCTCAATTTATAACAAAATTAAAGTTTAATGTTCAAATTAAAGTAATTGAAATTTTGGTTATTATATTGAACAATTTATCAAATTATAGTGACCATTAGTGAATTTTACCCTATTTTCAGTCTTTTTTTTGTCTGCGATCGTTTGCTAAAAGGAGAGCGAAAAGGGAGACATTTACTTTAAATTTTAAACCCCTCCCAACTCAAATTTACCCTCTTTCTGCGATGGAAAAGGCCAACGAAGTTCGGATCTCGTCTTCATTGTATGAATCTCATCCATTTTAATTATGTAAAGGGTTATCTATATTACTTATGTTTTTCTCCTGTACAGTTTGGGTCATTGATTTTTTAATTCGACTGATAAAATCATTTACATTTTCGATCTGTAAACTTTTGGCCACGGTAACGTTTGTTCTGACACAGTAAAAAGAAGGATAAATTATCTAGATAGTCCCTAAACTATAACTTCACACTTATTTTGACACCGAAATAAAAATAATTTGTACAATTACATATTTAATCTTCTATATTTACAACTTTTATATTTCTTCTCTTCTCTACCATCTTATGGATCTCTTACAACAAAATAAAACAACCCCTACCACTCCACTTCCTTTTTTTCTCCCCTCCATCATATTTACTTAACTTTTTTGGCCCAAAAATCTGACAATAGATGTTTGTTTTCTTGGATTTGATGGAGAAAACAATTGTCCTTGCTTTGGCAACTGGCCAAATCAACTTTGATTTACCTCCCTTTAATGCCAGTGCCATATTAGGATGTTAGAACTTAGAAGATGTATTCTTATTGGATATGATGATTCGGTTTCAAGCTATTTTTCTAGGGATCAAGCATGCGTAAGGACACTCATATTAAGGCTGCACTAAGCTGATCAATAAACTAATTAGAACGAGTTGACCAAATTAACTTTGATTTTCCTCCCTTTAATGCTGTTACCAACCAACGAATTTTGTTCTAGGTCTTCTTTCGTGGAGCAATGATAGCCAGTATATTTGTACTCGCAACGATAGCATGCCAACTGCACTCTGGATTTGGGACATACGCCATTTGGAATTAGCTGCCATATTGGTGCAAAAGGATCCTATTCGTGCAGCATCTTGGGATCCGATATGCACTCGCCTTGTTCTATGCACTTGTAGCTCTTATTTGTACATGTGGACCCCTTCGGGTGCATACTGTGCAAGTAATCCGCTACCACAGTTTTCTGCAACTGATTTGAAATGGAACTCAGACGGGAGCTGTCTTTTCCTGAAAGACAAGGAGTCATTCTGCTGTGCCGCTGTTTCTCTACCGCCAGAATCTAGTGACTATAGCTCAGATGAGTGAAGCAAATTTCTCTTTCAATTCGTTTGCTGTTATCTAGAGAAACAGAAATATAGATAGGCATCCTTAGTTTTTGATTGACCCCTCTCACACTCTCACTGTTGTATTATGTTCTTTTGCATTTGAGACATCAATGGCATAGTTATCAAGCTATGAGAATTTCCGTATTATGTCATTCTTTTCCCATTTTGTTCATGGTCTCCAAGGTTTGGAACTAGGCACTTACGGTAAGAAAATGAAAAGGAGAACCAGGTTGAAAAATTTTCAAATGATGATGTAGCTGTATCTCAGAATGTCACACCATTGCACATAAACAATTAGAATTGAAGTTCGAGAACCAGGTTGAAAAAATTGCTAAGTCCGAAACTAATGCTGACAAAAAAAAATCAAAAACTAAATTGAAAAAAATGTATAAAATTTAAGGACCAAATATTGCATTTTGCCAAAGATCTTTTCCACATTTTGATACATTCCCAATTGAATCCATATATATATTTTTAAATAATGGTAAGTTTTTTGAGGCTAACATAAACGAAGCTAATACATAATTCTTGCAACATAGATATGTTGTTGTTGAGATTGTTGGTTATATTCCTTGCCTTCTAAGTCTTGTTTCCAAAACTACAATCATCAACAAATTGTTGCTTGTTCATACTAGTTTTTTCTATTACCATAACAAGTTGTTGGAGATTGCGTTTCCGTCACATCTTATGATTTTAATACTTATCCTATTTGTATTTAAAATTTTAATGCGTATCTTCGTGTAAAAATACGATATACGATAATTATGAACCCAACAAGGGTCCCTGTAGAAAAATAGATGATATTCATCGTAAGATACACGAGTTCAAATCGCTTTGTATACATGGTGTTTACCTATTCAAAAGAAACTATATACGATAATTATTTACGCATAGACAACTATAATTAGAGATTAACGTTCCGATTGTAGGGATTTTGGATTTATTTCTATGGGTAATAACATAAACAAAATGACAATAGTTTAGGTTAAATAATTGTGAATCTTAAGTTTTTGTCCCAGTCTTGTTGAATGTGTTCTGCTTAGTTCTTGATGGGTAAAGTTAGGAGATTCGGAAGTTAATATTTGATCGAGTCAAAAAAAATCAAATTAGTTGCGTTGATGAATCTTATTTTATAACTCAAATTTATTTGAAACTTTTTTCGAGTCGAGTCAAGTTTATGAAATTCAAGTCAATTCGAGTCGAGTTGTTCGAGTTTCTATTCAAATTTAATTGTAATTATTTATAAAATTGTGATACTAATTTGTTTCAATTTAAATAACTTTCTATAACTATATACGATATATATATATATTTCTTCATATTTTTTTCATATGCGAGATACATATATCAAGTAAAGTTGAGGGACTCGGTTCGAACTTAAAAACTGGTCCCTTAATAACTAAAAATTCCGAGTTATTCAAGTCTCATTTTAGATCAAACTTTATCTGAAATTTTTTCGAGTCAAATTAATTTTATAAAATTGCAATTCGAGTCGAATCGAATAAAAAATTCAACTTTTTTAATCGAGTTTTACTCGACCCGAAGGGATTGACTTGTTTTAGTCTAATAACTAAGGTGTTTTATACCTCTAAATTGGTAAAATTATACATAAGTCTCTTTAAATATTATAAAATTATAAATTAAATTAGATAATATTACATTTTAAGTTTCCCTAAAATAATAAATTTCTGTTCTAAAAATTATTATGTTATGAGTTAATATAATGAAACTTGATTTTCATAAAAATATATAATTTTGTTTACTAGTAAAGTGAATAACACTGGAAGATGATTTAGGATGGTAGTGATGAAGAGTTTTTGGTTGTTTTTTAGGATTATAGTTTGATTAGATTGAAAAAAAAAGTGTATCTTTATTCTTTATTACATGACTATATATAAAAATTTGGACAGATATCTACATAAAGTTGTTGTGATATTGTGATTGGATGTCCTATGAAATAATATTCTGGATTGATTTGTTATCAGGTAAGACCACGTGTACCAACACGTGGTTGAAGGTGATCGTCCGAAGGATATATTTATAGGGACCGTGAGTGATAGACATGTGGACACTGGTAATTGTTCCAGGTCATGTTCGCATGCCAACACATGGCTATTGATGGTCGTTCGAAGGATATATTTGCAAGGATCGTGGGTTATGAACACCTTAATCACTGATAATCGTTTACAGACTATGTTCGCATGTGTAAAAGCGTGCATAGTAGAAATTTGCATGATAACGATTCGGCAGTAACAAATTTAATTTTAACATCTAAAAAAATTAAAATTAAATGACTTTAATACAAATTTTAAAAGTTTAGTGATCAAATGAAAGCAATCTAAAAATTTAATGATTACTAGTGTAGTCTAAACTTATTTAAATTACATAGCATTATTTTCAAAATTTTCCTATTGGTGGACTCTTGCCACGTCTTCAACTTTTTCCTTTGCTTTCAGGTTTTCCCAACTCCAACTAACTCTTACTTCTCTCGTTCTCATCTGATTTTTTTTCTCGCGCTTTCTCTCTCTTTCCCAATTCCTTTTCTTTCTCGAGAATCTTCAAATGCGTGAATTTTGTTGTTATTGTAAATGCTTATTATTAGGCGTCGTTGGACGGGACTGAGAATAAACAATTTAAAGTAATTAAGGATGCAAAACGGCGTCGCGGCCGACGGAGTTTGCTCATCGGATTCGGTGAATGGAAGTCGAGATGTTTGCAGTTGTAAAGATTCTGATTCTTCATCAGTTGATCATCTTGTTATCATGGTCCACGGAATTCTCGGCAGGTGTCTTTTTGGTTCTCTCTCTCTCTCTCTTTTTTTAATATTTCTGTTAAAGAATTGAGTTGGATTTTGGATGCTTGAATTAGTTTTTTTGTAGCTTAAATTTGTATGATTAATTACTTATTACTTGTACTCTGGTTATTGGAGTGAATTTTGGTGAACTTATTAGTTGTACTTGTATCATGATTAATTGATTATACGCATTTTATGCTTGGTTTATTGTAATCGGTTTAACCTGAAGTGATTAAAATTTCGTGATTTTGAGATTAACTCAACAAATGTTGAATCTGAATTGAAATTGTCTGATTTTGACTTTTTGCTTGTAGGCTGTAGCACCAATATTTTGTTTTTAATTCTGTGATGTTAAATTGTGAGTTCTATATGAGATTTTTTAGGATTAATATGATTAAAAGTTCTCCTGAATTGATTTTGGCCCTGGTTTTATGGTTGCTTGTGCAGTTCTTCGGATTGGAAGTTTGGAGCTGAACAATTTGTTAAAAGACTACTGGATAAAGTATTTGTCCATTGTAAATACCATTTTCTTAGGCACCTTTTTAAGAGAAAAAGGGTTCCTTCTCCTTGTTCATATCTTGTTAAATTGTTGGGATGATAGTCCATTAATGCATTCATAGTGGTATCATTAACCATTGATTTGATTTGATTTGATTCATCGCTCAAAACACATACTTCTCAACATTATATTTAGTAAGCTTTTAAGTATTGAAGCTTTTGAGATCAGCAGTGTTGATGTTTAAGTTTCTGGATGTAGTACTTCAGCTTGATTTCTGGTTGATTAATGGGTGCGCAGGCAGCGAACGGAATATGTCTAAGTTGACTTTAGATGGTGTGGATATAATGGGAGAACGATTGGCGAAGGAGGTGAGCACATATTTCATAATGTCTTATTTAGATCGTCAAAATTGGTGAAATTTGACATTTAATATAAGACTATCAATTTCATAGTATAATATGTTATCAAGAAAAAGTATTTGAATGCTAGGTTCTCGAGATTATTCAAGAAAAGCCAACTTTATGCAAAATCTCTTTTGTTGCGCATTCTGTTGGAGGATTGGTGGCTAGATATACAATTGGGAGACTCTATAGACCACCTAAGGGAGAAGTTAATGAGGATATATCTGGTAATGGATGCAAGGAGGAAGTGAGGGGAACAATTGGTGGCTTGGAGGCTATGAACTTCATCACTGTTGCAACTCCTCATCTTGGTTCAAGGGGCAATAAGCAGGTACGCTTTTTACATTAACAAGTGTATATGCATGTAATATGCAAAACAAATTACTCATTCACTCAAAGATTGGTGTGTTCAAGGTGTTTATTCCAACATTACTGACTTCTCCTGTTTTCCATATGGTGATTTCATAACTTTTTAGTTGCTTCTGAAATTATGTTCCTTAAGTAGATGATTTTTGTTTACTGCAGCAGTTTCTTTGTTGTAATACAACATACTTTTGTTGTATTAATTTTGCTTCCTATGCAGTATATTATCCCTCATCAATGTTGCTATGCCAAAGACATTAGCCATCGTTGGGTTATTTTTGCTTATTGGTGTAGTAAAATATTTGTTTACAGGTACCATTTCTTTTTGGGGTAACTGCTTTTGAGAAAGCTGCAAGTTGTGTTATTCATTGGATATTTAGGAGAACAGGTCGGCACCTTTTTCTTACCGATGATGATGAAGGAAAGCCACCGATGCTTAAGCGAATGCTAGATGATTGTGATGAGTTTCATTTCATGTATGCAACTTTCCCCTTTGCTAGAATTCTTTCTATATAAAATTACTTTAGATATCTTACTTTTTGTTCTGGATCTGTAAAAGTGGCTGAAGTAGTAGTGAATTCATCTATGCAGGTCTGCTTTACGTACATTCAAACGCCGGGTTCTGTATTCCAATGTGGCCTACGACTGTATCCGATTTGCATTTTCTTTGTGATTTTAATCTTTTCCTGATTTTTGTCAATATGATTTGATTTTATTTGCTTCTGTTAACGAAATATTCTATAGATATTGTCGGCTGGAGAACCTCATCAATAAGACGGAATAGTGAACTGCCAAAGGTATCATCTTTGTGCAGGTTTTTCATTTGACTTCTCGTTTAATACTCTTTTGGGTTAAAGTTGATGCGCAAAAACCTGCCAAAGGTATCAATAAGTAGTAGTGAATTCATCTATGCAGGTCTGCTTTACGTACATTCAAACGCCGGGTTCTGTATTCCAATGTGGCCTACGACTGTATCCGATTTGCATTTTCTTTGTGATTTTAATCTTTTCCTGATTTTTGTCAATATGATTTGATTTTATTTGCTTCTGTTAACGAAATATTCTATAGATATTGTCGGCTGGAGAACCTCATCAATAAGACGGAATAGTGAACTGCCAAAGGTATCATCTTTGTGCAGGTTTTTCATTTGACTTCTCGTTTAATACTCTTTTGGGTTAAAGTTGATGCGCAAAAACCTGTCTTGTTATGCACTGATTGGGATGAAACTATTTCAGCTGAGGATTATGGGCCATCTGGCAAGCTAGAAGGTATACGAACTTAAGAAAGTAGAAACTACACTGCTAATTTTAGTTTCTTTGTGCTGGTTGTCTCCAGCATTCCAAGCTCACTAATTTGCTTTCCCAAAATATTTTTTGCATCGTTCGTCTGAACCGTTTTATGTTTGTCATTCTTTTGTCTGATTATTATTGAATCCCTTGCTTTATTCTTGTCTGCTTTTCTCCATATCACCTTTTACTACGTAACTTTACTGGTTTTCATAGTTTACAACTCCATTAATTGGATAAATGTCGTGCAGAGGAACTACTCAGAGGCCTATCCCAAGTTTCGTGGGAAAAAAATAGATGTTAGTTTTCACAGAAGTAAACAGAGAAGTGCTGCTCATAGTGTTATACGGGTCTCCCTCTCTCTGGAGTTAATAAAAGTTTATATATCGTGCCTGAGATCATGTATACTGTCAAAACTCAAAAGCAACTTTTATATTTCTTCTGAAGGGGATTGTTCCCATTCTGCGTATTTCTGCAGGTTAAAGATCAAGCATTGCATATAGAAGGTGCAGATGTCATCCAACATATGATCGATAAGTTTCTTACATGAAACCATTGGTCTTGGGAATACATATCTTATGTGCAGATGCAATGTTCTCTTAGGTAAGACAAGATTGATTCACTGCTGAGAACCCCGTATTTGTCGTCGACTATTAAGTTATTGATCGACATCCCATTGCCAGTAAAGATGGCTATGGCAACTATAATTAGTTCAGCAGTCATTAAGAAACTTTGTTCATTCATTAATCATTTTTAGTTTGATTTGCCAAGAAAGATGGAAATGGTTTAAAAAAAGGAAAACCCATTAATCTAATGGTTAAGTATGTAATTCTTTTATCTACTTTCCATTAGATTATTGTTTTTTCTTTGTTTTTACCCTTTCCATCCTTCCTTATATTACTAATCAATTATGTTGTATAGACGAGAAAATTCAACACTATACGCCAGGAGTGTGCGTGTTACAGTTTTTCGGTTATGTAAAGTATGGTAGTTAATAGATCAAAGCAATTCTTCAGGTTATATAATAAGGGTTGGATAAGTCATGTTATAATCTCGAAGAGAAAATATAAATATAAATATTAAATTATAAACCGAATATGAAAAATACCAAATATATTTTCTTTAATTTTCCTAAATCTTTAAAATTCATTAAACTTGAGTGGTAAAAAAAAAAATTGGGCTTTAGGATCCTTTTGAATGCCGTGCTCTACCCTATATGTGCACTAAACAAAAGCCTTATTCTTTATGAGTTTACATAACCTCAAGCCTAGAATACCCAAACCATGGGTGTAAAGATAATGGAGATAATAAAGGCCCACTAAATATTTCGTTCATATCTTCGCTACCCCCAAAAACCCCGTCCAATTCGACGGCGTTACACTTTCCGCCACCGTTACCGGCAGCGCCTCCTTGGGGGCCTCCGCCATCGAGTCTTACCTTTTCACTACTTTACACTCCAAGTCCACTCTCTTTTCTTCTTGCTCTTCACTTCTCCTTTTCCTGGAAAACGAATTATCCTCAGATAACGAGAAATTCGATTTCCCAGCTTCGAGAGGGAAATTCATTATGGCTTTGCTCCTCCGTAGCTTAAACGCAGCTCTGTCGTACGCTTTTGCAGCTTCAATGGCGATGTCGAAGGTTCCGAGCCAAACCCGGGCGCCTTTCTTGTTAGGGTCTCTGATTTCAGCTGCGAACTTGCCCCACGGCCGTCGTCTCACTCCCCTGTAATGCCTTTCCTCGCACGGTTCAACCGCAACCGGAACCGGAGCTGAAGCCACGTTAACATTTTCCGGAGGGATCGTAACGTTGATACAAGGACGACGTTGGCTGAGCGTCGATTGCTTTATCCGGTTCGGGGTATCGACATCGGAAATCATATAGGTTTCCATCGAAGCAAAATCAGTAAAGAGATGTCGCCTTATGAATTCCAACTGAGCTGATGTTTCTTCAGAAAACCCCATTTGGTATTATTATACAAGTAAAATTTGTAAATCCAGATACAGAATTTGAAGTGGAAAAAGATGAAAAAAAGGAAATTGCAGGATTTAAAAAGAAAAAACCGAAGGATTTTAGTGGAAAAGAGAGGGGGGGTATTTAAAGGGAAGAAGGAAATAGATATTTTTTTTATTAAAGTATGTGTCTCATTTGACTTTAAAATAGGTTTTAAAATAATTTAAGCACCTATTTTATCTAAAAATAAAACTTTATGTACCAATTTCAGTCAAAAAATACTTTAAGCACGTATTGCAAAAAAACATATTTGGGCACTTATTTATACTTAAACCTTCTTTTTATAATATTGTGGTTGAATTTCTTATTTTATGATATGAAGTTATTTGTTTTTTATGTCACAATTTAGGGTGATTATTACACTGTTAGAGAAATCGTCGAGATTACATGTCGACTTTAAAAGAACTCACCGAAGCTACATATCGATTTCAACTGATCAAAGAAAAAGCGTCATGAAAGCATGTTGACTTCAGGTTACATGCAATAATCATTGTATGTCGCTTCAACAAAAACCATTAGTTACTCTGTTGATTTGATAGGAATCACCATAGATTATAAAATAAAAAATAAATCACCTCAAACCTTGAAATAAAAAACTCAACAACAATATCTTAACTATTGTCCATTCAATTGATCTTAACGTAGTGCTTAAGTCCTAAAATTTTGATATATTTAGGGGTAAGCATTCAACCGTGTCGAGTCGAGTAAAAAATCGAGTTAATTTAGTTGATGAGTCCTATTTTATAACTCATGTAACACCCTCGACCTGGATGTCACATTTGGGCCTTAAGCCCAAACCACCATCAAATTCTAAAATCCATTTAATTTCAATCTAATAAAATATAAATAATAATTGAAACATGTACAATGGAGCTCCTTTAAAAATTTACATAAATAAAATATTTACTCGATTATTTTAAAATCCAAATACGAGTTACAAAATACAATAAGTTCCTACGAATACATAGCCCAAAGACTTAAGTGCGGTACTCTGTGGAGACAAGGCGCTGGAATCTGTCACTGATGGTGCTCCCCCAAGCAGACAAGCCAAACCTACAAACCTGCGAACGGAAACAACGATTTCGAACGCTGAGCTAACAAAGCTCAGTGGATACACAACCACTCGACCATGCTTCAGGTGAATCATAATTAAGAACATGCTATGAAATATGATGTCAAGATAGGATAAAGCAATGATGCTACCATAATCGCCTAAACACATGCTATAGAACAACCAGCACCTCAACAACATCAACATATAAATAAACAAACCAAGAGTGAGGCCCAATGTCACCCAACACTGAGGAACCAACCCATGCTCAGAATCTCACATTGAGCTGCTCAGAATCTCACATCGAGCGGTATACTCAGAATCTCACATCAAGTCTTCGCTCAGAATCTCACATCGAGCGGAGCTCAAAATCTCACATCGAGCAAATGTCATCACCCGGAATCTCACATCAGATGACCTTTATTTCATCACCTGGAATCTCACATCAGATGGCCTTCATTTCATCATCTGGAATCTCACATTGGATGACCTTCATGTGTTGCAACACTCACTCACTGGGTATACGGATCCCACCAAACAAATACTCAAACCAAACAAGTGCCCTACCCGGCATGCAACCATACTTGATCCACCACGGATCCATACAAGTGCCCTACCTAGAACACAACCTCAATTGATCCACCATGGATCCCTAGAATTTGCTAACATAAGCAATTCACTTTCATTTTGATACTCAATTAGCTATTTAATCCATATAAGCAAGAAGAAACACATATTCTTAGTTTTACCAATCATTTTATATCATAAGAGTTCCATTAGAACCTTAGCCACAATTTATAGAACCCCCGAACTCAAAACGTAAAGACTTGGGCAGATTGCCCAGTGAGTATCGATACTCTGAAGTGAGTATCAGTACTCCCATATTGGTATCGATACTCCACCATGAGTACCGATACTCCATTTAGCTCCGAAAGAAATGGCTCACATGTTGTACCGATACGCTCTGTTTTATATCGATACTCAATATCGATACTAAGATCACCCCGTACCGATCCTTACACGTACCGATATGTCACTCTAGCGTATCGGTACACAAAGCCTCTCTAGGCGGTGTAATAGTGGGTATCGATATGGCCATAGCGTACCGGTACACCAAAGTACTACTGGGATTCTAATCAAGCGAGGGGTACCGATACACGGTAAGACGTACTGGTACGCCCCTCACAACCTGCCTTCCAAAATACAAAGGAGTACCAATACTCAGCCACCCTGTACCGGTACTCGAGCCCTGATTTTGAAACCTGGAGCTCAAAAATTCACCAATCCTACACTTAACCTCCATGGCTAAGTCCCAAAATGTTCCTACCAATTATGGAGAGTCATTAGGTGAGTTTCTAACCATTTTTACCCTTAACATTAACAATCACAAGTTTTGCCATAGATGACCAACCAAGCTCTAACTTATCCAAAATATCACAATTCAAGCAAGCACAACAAAAGATGATGCACATGAACACACAGAAGTTAAAAGTGTACTAACCTCAAATTACAATCTAAAAAGAAACCCCAACCTCCACCTCAAGCTTTCTTCTTGCCTTGGGCCTTTGAATGCTCTTCAACCTCTTTAACTACAAGGAGATATTGTAAACGAGTTACAACATGGTTGAGAGATTAAAAGAAGCTTAAAGAACGATTCAACAACAAGAATTGAGGCTGAAAATACCATTCCCGCTCTCAACCTAAAAACCCCACCAAAACCCTTCTTTCCACCAAAAACAACATTACTTACCTCAAAGATAGATCCCCCAAAGCAGATAACAACTCCCTTAAGATGCTAAACGAGATTCCTACAGCAAACCTCAAAGATCCAATCTTTGATGTTGTGGATTTGGGTAAGAGAAGAGATTTTGGGAAAAGATAAGAGGAATAAGGGTGATGATCTCACCACATTCTGCATTGTGCAAAAATTAAACCATCTCCCCCCTTTTCCCCCAACACAATTACTCAAAAGCCCTCATGCCATCTTCCAAATGCAAACCCAACTAGACACAAGCCCAAAAGGTTTATAAGGCCCAACACCATCATCCAAACGTGAGGCCCATGCCACGGGTTAGCCCGACGCTTGGGTCCCAAAACTCGGGTCGTTACAACTTTTTTCTCCTTAAAGAAAATTTCGTTCTCGAAATTTAATCGAGGGAAGGAGATACATCTGTTGAAGATCTAACCATCCTCTCGACCACACATGCCACACGGCTCTAGGTTTTCTCCACAATACTTTCATATCCAACACATTTAACATAGATTCTCAACTCTACACAAGACTCTTCAACGATTCATTCCCAACATCTAGAGCTAAACTCGTAACGAACCTAAGAGCAAAATGACAACGGATAACCATAACAACACTATCAGACACTGTTCCATCGAATTCACTCTGGAAGGCATTGTATCACGGATATCAACCTCTTTACTATTTCCCGCATATCCAACTCTCTAACTCAACCCTCTTCCGCATTCTTCAACTATTGACAATATAATGATTCACGTGTTCAAGAACTGGCGAACTCTATCAATTAAGTTCTACCGCCAACTATCTTGAAATCAACACCTTCTCCCTCGACTTGGTCAACTAAGATGGAGCTTAACATCTCATTTACCTGAACCTACTACCTCAAAAATAGATACGAATCCATGATCAAACGATTCCACCAGCTGAGCTACTTTGGTTCTAAAAGGAAACTACTACCACAAACAAGCTCTACCAGGGATCGAACCCACCAAACTATCCTTAACGGACTGAACATCCTCTTCCAAGCCAACCACGTAATTCTTACTAACGATTATGCCAAAACTTTAACAAGCCTTCAAAAATTTTCAAAGAGGTTCTTTCAATAAAATTTGTATAATACGAGGATTCAATTCCACTATACCATGGACAAAAGCTCACATTTCAACTAAGCTACTCAGAGGAATCTCTCACTGATTACCATGCAGGAAACAATCCACCTTATACCCGATAAAGTAACCCTTAAAAAATCAAACTTGAGTTTATAATAGCACTCATGTGAACCTAACCATTGTATTAAACCCAATCCTTATCACAATCTCCCTAAAACTTTTGATTTACAAGGCCCAGCCTCTAAACGACCTTACAGAATCTCATAACTCTTCAACATTGACAAGATTATCAACCCTAGAGAATAGACAATGATCACCAATCGTTATACATTGGCCCACAACAACCAACGCCTCTACGTCTTGTTATACCAACACACGTGGCGACATCGCCCGTAAAAACTCTCCTCTAAGGAGTCATTATGCAAGAAGTTCTGTTGATGCCAAACTATAAAGTGATAGATGCAATTACCGAACTCGACGTATCTCCTATCATGGGTTCTAATTCACGACCAGGAGGATAGCCCACTCATCCATAAAGGGCATACCAAAATTCTCTTACACATCCACCGTTTTAAAACCACAGACTCTCAACCTGGCATTAACTACGTGGACTAAGAACGTTTTACAGTCTATGAGGCTCACCTTAAACTATCATTACATGAACACGGCACACAAGCTAGAGAGATAAAGATTCTTCACGCGCATCACCAACATCTGATTCATTCTAACCCCAACATTGAGATTTTTGCTTGGAAACCAAGCCACACATCGTACTGACACTACCAATCTATACAAAGAGTGAGTCCAACGAGTCCACAAGAACTGTTACTCTCGATCCGTACTCACTACCCATGGTGAAACTCTTACCTACCAACACTTACAAATCCATAATTTACTAAATCGACATCAACTTCGAAGAACTTATAATAAAACTTCCTCAACGAAAAGCATCAACACGGTAGAACAAGAACTCGGATCGTTATCAACGAACCAAGAATTAAAACAAGACATTCTTATCCGGTACATCATCGGTAGCAACTTTACCATTTATGGACTGAACGACAACTATCTAACAAAAGCTCGCGCAATAACTTCAACGGTGGGTCTCACATGACTCTTACCCGGATACTCTGACAATGGTGTAGTACCACCTCTCAAAGAACCCTGACTGAGCCAAGAAAAAATCGATCTCAGAGACTGAACGGACGCACACTCATCCATAATTGGGCAGTCTTTATCATGCAACCCAATGTCTAGCACTCATAATAGCGTTCTCAAGCAGCAACATACCCTAAGGCGATGTCGGCCATAACGCTCATGAACCGGTGAAAGAGACGCTCCGACTGAACAATCAACACTCCATCGTTTAAGAAAAAATTAAGAGCCATCTACAAACCCTCAATCTAGATTTCTGACCAACCCTCAGTAACTGATCTGTAACAACTCTCTTTAATCTTCACTCGGCACGAAACCTCTCAACGGAACCTGAAAAGAAACTCATGATGTTCTGGGTCCTCACAACGCGGTCTATAGAATCCTCAAACTGACTCAACATTGACCTTGAAGTTATTTGGGTACCATCTCACGATCATCCAACCCTGAAAATATCCCAAGTGAACCTGTTGTTACACGTATCTATAGGCAGTTCTCTAATCCAAGTCTAAACCTCATACACATTTACTATTTGGTAGCAACTAACTGTAGGGCACAACGGCTCAATCGTAGAGAATCTTATTTATACTCAAACTATGTCTTAACAATCTGAATCAAATGCCAGAACTGGTCTCTTATCTCACCCAAGTGAACCTTACTGTCGTACTTCTCTTTGGACTCAACCCAGAAGATATACCTTGTTAGGAATGCGAGCTGAGCTCCCAATTCAACAATCTTCTGCCACTCATACATATTACCTTTATGAAGGGAACATTACAATCAAGATCACTTTCAAGACTACTTCACAACTACCTCAGAATTCTTCGAGTGTCTTTTAACAACTTATTTGCTCATTCAGATCATTCTTCCCCATACCATTCAATATTCTTTGATTCATAACATTACCTCTCCCATTTGAGAAACATAACTCTCCTTGCGACTTTTCTGTTTGTGTCTCGTGCCACTCAACCAACTAGCATGAACTGTATTATGAAGGTGGTAGTTCATCATTCCCAACCAAGGGTTCGGTTCTCTACGAACCTCGAGCTTCTAACACAACGCTTGACATCTTAAGCTAGCTCATCTAATCAAATAACCAATGACCAATATCGTAACAACTCTCTAAAAGATAACTCCACAAAGTCTATTAAATGCTTATCCTCGAGCCCTACTCGAGTATTACCTTGCACAATTTTAATGTTGTCATTCCCACCATTATTGAAATCAATTTGTAGCAAGCACACGTCTCTTGAATCCCCAAGTATTTGGCTTATTAAGAGTATACTTGGAACCTCATAACCATCAAGTACCTCTCCACATTAAATAAAAACACATGTCTATCAGCTGTACCACATCCCCACCACATGGTACCCTACCATCAATGACCCTTTTTCCATAGATGGAGGGAACCTCTGTTGACATTCCACCATTGGTCGATCAAATCCGTCTTATAAGGTTCATCCACCAACACGTGGAATCTCGCCACTAAAGGTTTTCACTATGGACTCAAGGCTTTAAGGTAACTTACGGCATATAACCATGATTACTTCGCAAGCGATGGGAGGAGGGCACACCCCACTCCTCCATTCCTTCATAACCCAACCTTAACGTCTGAGATAACTTCGATCTTAGAATCATCCTCAAAGGAATCAGCCATCATCATGAACCTCACGACAACGATCGAATCTATCTTAATGTCACAACCAGCCACACACGCGAATACATGGCACACCATCCAGATTTTAGTCTTAAAATAGTACAACTTAGACACAATGGCTCGTATTCGCTAGACACATGTTCATGACTCCTAACCACCCGGGGTTTTCTTAGAATCGGTTAAACCTAGGCTCTAATACCACTAAATGTAACACCCTCAACCCGGATGCCACATTTGGGCCTTAAGCCTAAACCACCATCAAATTCCAAAATCTATTTGATTTCAATCTAATAAAATATAAATAATAATTGAAACCTGTATAATGAAGCTCATTTAAAAATTTACATAAATAAAATATTTACTCGATTATTTTAAAATCCAAATACGAGTTACAAAATACAATAAGTTCCTACGAATACATAGCTCAAAAACCTAAGTACGGTACTCTGTGGAGACGAGGCGCTGGAATCTGTCACTGGTGATTCTCCCCCAAGCAGACAAGCCAAACTTACAAACCTGCGAACGAAACAACAATTTCGAACGTTGAGCTAACAAAGCTCAGTGGATACACAACCATTCAATCATGCTTCAGGTGAATCATAATTAAGAACATGCTATGAAATATGATGTCAAGATAGGATAAAGCAATAGCGCAACCATAACCGCCTAAACACATGCTATACAACAACCAGCACATCAACAACATCAACATATAAATAAACAAACTAGGAGTGAGGCCCAATGTCACCCGACACTGAGGAACCCACCTATGCTCAGAATCTCACATCGAGTCTTCGCTCGAAATATCGCATCGAGCGGGGATCAAAATTTTACATCGAGCAAATGTCATCACCCGAAATCTCACATCAGATAGCCTTCATTTCATTTCCTGAAATTCACATCGGACGACCTTCATTTTATCACCCGAAATTTCACATCGAATGACCTTCATGTTTTGCAACACTCACTCACTAGGTATCCGGATCCCACCAAACAAAGACTCAAACCAAACAAGTGCCCTACCCAGCACGTAACCATACTTGCTCCACCACGGATCCATACAAGTGCCCTATCTGGCACACAACCACAATCGATCCACCATGGATCCCTAAAATTTGCTAACATAAGCAATTCACTTTCATTTCGAAACTCAATTAGCCATTTATTCCATATAAGCAAGAAGAAACACACATTCTTAGTTTTACCAATCATTTTATATCATAAAGAGATCCATTAGAACCTTAGCCACAATTTATAGAACCCCCGAACTTAAAACGTAAAAACTTGGGTAGATTGCCCAGCGAGTATCGATACTCTGAAGTGAGTATCAGTACTTCCCTATAGGTTTCGATACTCTACCATGAGTACTGATACTCTATTTAGCTTTGGAAAAATAGCCCCCATATTATACCGATACGCTCCGTTTCGTATCAGTACTCAATATCGATACTGGGATTACTCCGTACTGATCCTTACACGTACCGATACGCCTACCCTAGCATATCAGTACACAACGCCCCTCTAAACGGTATAATAGTAGGTACTGATACGCCCATAGCGTACGGGTACGCCAAAACACTACTGGAATTCTAATCAAGCGAGGGGTACCGATACACGGTAAGGCGTACCGGTACGCCCCTTACAACCCGCCTTCTAAAATATAAAGGAGTACCGATACTCAGCCACCCTGTACCGATACTCGAGCTTCGATTTCGAAACCTGGAGCTCAAAAATTCAGCAATCCTACCCTTAACCTCCATGGTTAAGTCCCAAAACGTTCCTACCAATTATGAAGAGTCATTAGGTGAGTTTCTAACCATTTTTACCCTTAAACATCAACAATCACAAGTTTTGCCGTGGATGAGCAACCAAGCTCTAACTTATCCAAAACATCACAATTCAAGCAAGCACAACAAAATGATGATGCACATGAACACACAGAAGTTAGAAGTGTACTAACCTCGAATTACAAGCTAAAAAGAAACCCCAACCTCCACCTCAAGTTTTTTTTCTTGCCTTGGGCCTTTGAATGCTCTCCAACCTCTTTAACTACAAGGAGATGTTGTAAACGAGTTACAACATGGTTGAGAGATTAAAAGAAGCTTAAAGAATGATTCAACAACAAGAATCGAGGCTGAAAATACCATTCCCGCTCTCAACCTAAAACCCCCACCAAAACCCTTCTTTCCACCAAAAACAACATTACTTACCTCCAAAGATAGATCCCCCAAAGCTAATAACAACTCTCTTAAGATGCTAAACGAGATTCTTACAGCAAACCTCAAAGATCCAATCTTTGATGTTGTGGATTTGGGTAGGATAAGAGATTTTGGGAAATGATGAGAGGAATAAGGGTGATAATCTCACCACATTCTGCATTGTGCAGAAAGTAAACCGTATTTCCCCCCTTTTCCCCCAACACAATTACTCAAAAGCCCTCATGCCCTCTTCCAAACCCAAACCCAACTAGACACAAGCCCAAAAAGGTTTATAAGGCCCATCACCATAATCCAAACGCGAGGCTCATGCCTCGGGTTAACCCGACGCTCGGGTCCCAAAACTCGGGTCGTTACACTAAAACTTTATTTTAATTTTTTTTATTCAAGTCGAATAGAGTTGTTCGAGTTTTTGTTAAATTAAATTGTAAACATTTATAATATTTAGGATATTAATGTGTTCTAATTTAAACAACTTTCTATAACCATATACGATATACATATATTTTTTATATGTGATATGCCTATATTAAACAGAGTTGAGAGGTTTGACTCGAACTTAAAAATCGATCCACTAATTATTAAAAATTTTGAGTTATTCGAAGTTCTATTTTGTAACTCAAACATAATTTGAAATTTTCTCGAGTCGAGTTTATGAAATTACGATTCGAATCAAGTTAAATTTTTTTGCATAAAATAAAAAATATGACTTTTTTCTAGTCGAGACAAATTTTATTGAATGCAGTCACATTATAATTGTACTTATTGGATCGTAACTGGAAATTCAAAACTCAGTAAAAAGACAAGTTTGATCGAATTAGAGTATATAATACACAAACAGGTATACTAATAATTAACAAATCTATATACTAAACAAGCTGTATTGAATTAAAACAAGTCATAAAAAAACAAACAAATGTGTTTGGAATTTTATACGATAATTAACTTTTAATATATTTTTTTGAGTGCAACGTGAATTATCGTTACATGAAGAAATCGTATGTTTTTTTCTTGGGGGTGATGTCACATTTGAATTCCTAATTAAATGGAAACGTACACATTGTAAAGACTGTGGCCAGTGACTGCACGCACGTGCCGTCGACTTTCCAAGTTTCGGATTGTGAAAACCTCGTTGGATTGGATTTCTGCACTTCACTTTTCCCAGAAAATGTTGAAACTTCTTAACCTTTTGATTCTAATCCTGAATTTAATTTATAGATAATCTTATATATAGTATTTAGATTATATATATTTTTCTATTTTAAAGGTTAAAGATTTAGTATAGCGTTTATAGTTTATGAGTTTAGTTTGTAGTATTTAGGATTTCGAGTTTAACCTTAGAATTTTATATTTTGTTTTTAAAAAGTAATATTTAAAAAAGGCTTAATGGCCCGTTTGCCCCCTAAAATATATACAAAATATTGAATTGTCCCTAAAGTATTTTTTGGGATGTTTTGCCTCCTAAACTTTAAATTGTAATCTTAGTTGGCCAATGTAGTTAACTTCTGTTAAAAAATCACGAACCAATCAGAACGTGTCACATGTCACTAATAAATAAAAAACAAGCTAACTTATTTTAAAAGGAGTAAATTGCACGCTAAGTCTATAAAATTTTTATTTTTATTCATTTTAGTCCTAAAAATCTTTATTTAACCCGAATTGACCCAAATTTCTATCTAATTTTTATAAATTAGTCCAATATTTTTAATATAATAATGTTTTTGTTCAATTTAGTCCTCAAAATCTTTCTTTAACCCACAATTGACCTCTACTACTTTATAATTTTTATAAATTAGTTCAATATTTTTTAATATACTGATATTTTTGTTCAATTTTGTCATCAAAATTTTTATTTAACCCACAATTGATTCCTACTACTTTATAATTTTTATAATTTAGTCCAATATTTTAAATATAGTTATATTTTTTTGTTCAATTTAGTCCTAAAAATTATATTTAACCTGAAATTGACCCATATTTCTTTATAGTTTTTTAGAATTTAGTCCAATATTTTAAATATAATCATTTTTTGTTCAATTTAGTCAAAAATTCATTTTTAACCTGAAATTAACCCCAATTTGTTTCTAATTTTTATAATTTAGTCAAATATTTTAAATATAATTATATCTTTGTTCAATTCAGTCTAAAAAATCTTTATTTAACCCAAAATTAACGTCAATTTCTTTCTAATTTTTATGAATTAGTCCAATATTTTTAATATGTTGATATTTTTGTTCAATTTAGTCCTCAAAATCTTTATTTAACTCACAATTGACTCCTACTACTTTATAAATTTTATAATTTAGTCCAATAATTTAAATATAATTATATTTTTGTTCTAGTTAATCCTAAAATCTATATTTAACCTGAAATTGACCCTTATTGGACTAAATTGAACAAAAATACAATTATATTTAAAATTTTGGAATAAATTATAAAACTTATAAAGAAACATGGTTCAATTTTGGGTTAAATCTAGATTTTAGGACTAAATTGAACAAAAAATATAATTATATTTGAAATATTAGAATAAATTATAAAAAATATAAAGTAGTAAGGGTCAATTGTGGGTTAAATAGAGACACACTTTATTTTTTTTATTTTTTTAAAATTTTAACACCACAATTTAAAAATTTAACCCTACGTATACGAACAATTAACTTGACACCGATGGCCACCTTCGTCAGCTAAATTTTGCTCATTTTCTACCCAAAAATGGACCGACTTATATAATATAGACACAGTTTGGGTGGAAGAAAACATATTTTGTATTTTTCTACATCGTGTGTAATCCGAAATGGAGTGAATTTTTCTCTCAACTTTAATTTTAAATAAGGCTAAATGAAATTAGATATTTTTGCATTAATTAATTTTTCAATATACAGTTTTAATATAACATTGATATCACTTACGCTTGTTTATATATTTTTTAATTTTTTTCGTAACGTGCACATATCTTTTAGATGAAAATATTTAATTTTAAAATAAATATCAATTTCTTTTACACTAGGTTCAAATGAGATGTATATTTGTCTAATCGAGGTGGGGTGAATAGTCTACAGAAAAGTATAAGCGGTGGGCGCAGTAATCAAATTTCCCTCTCACTCATTCCTCCAAGTTACGGACTTACGTATGACTAAATCATAAAGAAAAAAATTGTCTATTCTTTTAAGTTTTTTTTTTTTTTATATTTCAACCAATAACGTATTTAGGAGTGGGCCTACTTAAACTATGGCTCGACCTATGCTTAAAAAATATTTTTTATTTAGTCTCAAAAATAAATTTTTTAAACTTGGGCTTTTTATTATCATTTTTAAATTTTTATGAATCTTAAATTAAAAGTTTCTGGTTTTATTGTTCTTAAAGTCAAACTTGAAAGTTAGGGTGTAAATGAATAATTTTTTATGTAAATGAATAGAACATTCAATGAACTATTCGTATAACGTTTGCCTATTAAGTTAAATAAGCGAGTATGAACAAATTTTATATGTTCGTTTGATAAACAAACGAACATGAACATAGGTGTGTTCGGTTTCTTTATGTTTATCGACAAGCTCTTTTTGTTTATTAATGATATTTTTATAAAAATATTAAAATAATATATCTCTATTTTAATATTTGAATTTTAACTCACTAATCTTGAAAATATATACTATATTTGCAATCATTGTTGACAATTTGACAAAAACAAATTATGGACAGTACGATCTAATGCCTTGTTTGGTACATCATGTGTGAAAGAGCAGTGTTGTGTATAAAAACATGGATGAAAGATTTGTTACTATATCAAGGTGTTTGATTTGTTTAAAATTCTTATATATATTATTCTTCTTAAATTGTGTTTTGAAAAATGTTTTTTTAATAGTATCGATAATTTTGTTAATAAGTGTTTGACTAATATTAAATAATAAGTGTTATGTATGAATGTATTATCTTGCCTTATGATAATTTATTATATTATTGACACTAAATTTAATTTTATTATATTTTATTTAATAAACAAATAAAATGAAATAAAGAGTTGCACAATCAATCAAAATATGTTCAGGTTCTCGAATATCAATTTTAAGGAGATTAGACAAACTCATAGCTATAAGCTTTGAATAAAATTACATTAAGTAAAACAAAATTTAAGTTATTGAATAAGTGATAATTTCTTATGACATCCAAAATAAGATAAGAACTAGTCATTGAAGCTAATATTCAATAAAATATATCCTTATAAATAACAGTAAAAACATACATTTCAAATACATTGATATTTGTTTACATCGTTGTAAATAAGCATTAATAGCATATTTACATGGTTGTAAATAAGTATTGATAACTTATTTACACCTAGTCACTTATGTTCATTAACATATAATCATATTATTTTTAGTTGTTCCTATATTTTTTAAATTTAAAACTATATACACGAGTTATGTTAGATAAATTTCTTATTCTATTTATATTGGCTCAGTCAATGATATTTTTCTAGATACACCACTGGCCTCAACATTAAAAAAATTAAATTTTAAATCTTAATCCTAAATTTTAAATCATAAATCCTAAAAATACACTCTACCCCTAATTATCTAAACTTTAATCATAAATTCTAACCCTAAACCTTAGTCATGAACCCTAAGTTTATTTTTTAGCGTACGAACATAAAAACAGACACCAAAAAGGGACAAATGATTTCTATTCAATCATAAGTTGTGACATGGACAAAAATCATCTGCCTTTTTTATGCCTCTTTCTATTCCACATTACTAAAAAATTATAAATTTTAAGCTCTTACCTAGATTTTAAATCATAAAACATAAACCCTAAAAAGTACACCATACCCCATACTTCACTAAACCTTAACACTAATCTTAAACCTTAACGCTAAACCCTAAACTTAATATTTTTAGTGTGGGACATAAATAGGAACACTGAAAAAAGGATAGAAGATTTCTATTGGTTGTGACATGCCCTTGCTTCCCTCACTGCCCGCCATATATTTTATTTTTATAAGGGTAAACTACATAAATGGTCCCCCGACTATGCTCTAATTCTTTTTTACGCCCCCTAACTATCAGAAGTTACAAACTGGTCCTCTAACTTAAAAAAGTAACAAATTGGTCCGACGCCATTAAAAATTTAACGGCTGATGACGTGGCAGTTAATATAAATTCATATAAATACATAATTGGCCCTCATGCTCTACACTTATTTTAATTTGACCCTAATTTTAAAAATTAACCCACAAAATTTTAATAATCTATCAATTTAGTCCATTTTATTTTCTATTTTTCATCTCATTTAATTTTTTAATTCATTTTCACCCCAAAATCCATTTAAGAGCCCCATATTAGAGTGCACCGATTATGTTTGATGAATTGCACGTAACGAAATGAGTAGTTGAAGCAAGTGTAACACCCTCGACCCGGATGTTACATTTGGGCCTTAAGCCCAAACTAAAATCATAAAATTTCTCAACTTGGTTTAGACCAAATAAAATACTTTCCAAAAACATTTAAAGCCCACGATTCAAAATAAATATATAAACGATTAAAACATTAAAAATGAGCTCCAATTAAATAAAATATTTAAACATTGACTTGATTAATACAAATTCAAAATAAGGATTACAGACTCATATACGTAAGGCTCTATGAATACACAGCCCACTAAATACAAGTATCATACTCTGACAACGCCGCTTGCTGGAATCCCATACAAGCAGTGCTCTTCGGTCCCGTGATCAACTTATGCACGAAAACAATTTCGAGCATTAAGCTTACAAAGCTCAGTGGTACACATCTACTCTACTATACTTCATGCTAATAATAAATATAAGTATGCAAGCTATTACGAGCAATAAGAAGATATAAATAAACATATGGCGCTACCACTAGCCGCCTAAACACATACTAACATCCTAGCATACAAGGCCCAACCATACCCGAGATCTCATCAGAGCATCTAGGCAGAAACATATATCAGCAACAACAGCACAACTCTAGAGTGAGGCCAGGTCACAAAGCATCGGTACATACACTTCAGGTGATGTCGGGTTATATAATATCGGAACATACACCCTGTATAAGGCTGGGTCGCATAGCATCAGAACATATACCCTTCTTGGAATCATCATCGAGAATCTACATTTCGGGTGAGGCCGGGTCACATAGCATCAGAACATACACACATACTCAAAATCCCTCATCGAGTATCTTCGAATGAGGCTCAGGTCACATAACATCAGTAACCTACATTCGGTATCTCAACCATGGTGTTGCAAGACCCTTTCATTGGGTATCCGGATCCCATCAAATGCCTACCCAACATATAAGCAACGCGATCCCAAGAATCCTATATTGTTGCTAATCGTCAACATATTATTTATTATACATTATCGAGTTATTAATACATTATGAAGAAGTGCATATTTAATCTCATTTATCAAGGCATAGTTTAATTATTAATATTCTGTATTTACCCTTTTCTTAGATTGGCATTTTAGACTATCTAGTTCAGCGACATCGGTACTTGAATATGAGTATCGATACAGTACCTCTGGCTAACGGTACTCACATGTGTACTGTTACCAATTAGCTTACTAGAAATTCCCAATTCCCATAAGTATCGGTACGATCCCACCCGTACCGATATGACCCTAATCGCTTACTGGTACATCCAAAGATCGTATCGGTACCTAACTCACAGGTTCGTACAACTTCTTTAAATTACGGTGTTATAACACCTATTAGGTTCCTAAAGCTTATGAAAGGCATTAAAGTACGTTGCTAGCATATTTAATTCATTATTACTATTTACTGGCTTTTTACCAATTTACTCGAATGTTTATCAGTATTGTCTCTAATCAATATTCAATCGAACTTATTAATTTATTCAGCTAACATACAAGGCATCATCATATATCAATCAGTCAACCAATCATACAATCATATAATCATACGGATATTTGCACAATCCTAGACATTCTCTAAAGCTCATAACAGACTTGAACATTCTCAAACTCATCAAGCATCTCAATAATTATCAATCATCAAACTAACAGTATCAATACATGCTTATTACCCATCTTCTTATTTGCAACCACTAAATTGCAAAATCATTATACTTATGATGCTCATGAAGCATTACGGAGTTCGAGGTGTACTAATCTTAAGCCGATATCACTAAAATCCTCATCTGAGCTTCCCGAACAATCCACATGATCTAATGTCAAAACTCGAACAACCCTCATATATCAACAAATATGAAAATACATTATTTTCATACATCTCTTATACCATTCACAAGGTCAAATGCGTAAAAACGGCTTACTATATTCAAATTTAGCAAAATGAACTGCGCCAGTAGATCTAAAATGTCGAGAAACCCCTGAGTAGGGTCCCTAAAAAAAGTCAACGGGCGACCAACGGGCGATCAACGCTGGTCAATAGTCTGGTCAAACCTTGGGCTATCTGGTGCGACGCAGGCGCATGGTAGCTGTTGTGTACCCAGGTAGGTAATTTAGTGCAGAATAGTGCACTGTAGCCTTGGTGCACCCATGAGACATTATCCCGTGCAGGCAAGCTCACGTACACCCGAGTGAGCCCGCTTCGGTGTGGCACAGTGCACTGTAGCATGGTGGCGTGTGGCAGTATGTAAGAGACCTTCTGGTGGCCGAACGACAATGACGAGCTCTAGTCCCATTGTTCTTCGGCCACTGGTTCTGAGGGTGATCTCCAGTTGCAGCGGGGGTGGCCGAAGCATGATGTTTTCCACCAGGCCAAAACTTTCTTTCCCCTACCCCAACAAATTGTGACGGCTCTAGCGACGCGAGAACCACCGTCGGACTCCTCTCATCGAGCTAAAGCTGATGGTGTCGGTGGTGTCATACATGGCGGCTCCGACGGTCGTAGATCGAGGTTCGAAACCTTTCCCCCACTTTTTTTCTCTTTCATTCTTTTTTCTCTCTCCCCTCAAAATATCGCATTTTTCCTCTTCTCTTTCTCTATCACATCATCAGCCCACTTTATTCAAATTACGAAACCATTTTTTATTTTTCCAAATAAATAAATATACACACTTTATTAAATACCTATTTTTTCTTTTTTACCCCTAGGCCCAATTAATTTTTTTAATTGGGTTTTCATCCTAAAGGCCTAAATAAATTGGGTCCGATGCCCAATTTGCAAAACTCAAAATTTGGGTCGTTATAGTAGGGCTCAAACAGGGCAGTGGCAGTGTCGTGGTTCCCTTGTAATTCCAATCTTATCGATTTTGTGGCAATTGTTGCCAAGTTTGGTGTGTGTCAACTGGTAGGCAATAATAATAATAATTATAATAATAAAGAAGAATTTAGAATGGGTTCCATGCGTGTGTGTATTTCGATGTGGGTGTTGAGATTTTAATTTTGGGGAAATTTGATTCCCAATCAGTGCATGTTATCACGGGCCGCGAGCCAAGGTCCGAGTCATTGGCACCATAGGGTGCACACCAGGGTTTCCAAGAGGTTCTGATAGAGATTTTGGGCCCAAAGAGACCACCAGACTTAGCCCGATCCGTGGGAGATTCTAGAAGACTTATCCATCCACTTTGACCTATGTAAACTTGCCTTGTATACATAGGATTTGTTACCATAGATAGAAGAGAATATTCCCAGGATTGTACCATTATGGTTGGTGGGCTTCGATCATAGTCGTCGATGTAAATTTGTATAGACCGTCGGATTAGGGGGAACTCAACTATAAATAGAGGCCTCCCCCTCCTCATTTCATGTATCCAAGTTTCCAAGGAATAAAGGCATTTACTTTAAATTCTCTGAGTATTTTTGTGTTTTTTTCTTTGTTCTTGAGCGTTCTTTCGAAGTTCTTCTTCGCTCATCTCGTTTGATCTGATTCTGCGTAGAACGCTTTACGTTTTTCGGTGCTTGGGAAGTTTAATCTTTCGAGAGGGTTGAAAAGGCTTACTTAAGCGTTTGTCTTGAGTCACATCTCCTAAGGTCGCATGGTGGGTTGGTTGGAACTCTAGCCATGTGACCGTTGGTATCAGATCCTTGTTCAAGCGACTTGAGCTAGTTCGAGGCATGAAACATCAAGTTGAGATAGGACCAAAGAAAGGAGATAATACTGCTGCGAGCCAGAAGGGTGTGAAGACCCAGTCTAACAAAGGAAGCTGAGCAAACTCGAGGGACAAGTTGTCGGCACTCGAGGAGAGGGTCACCAGGCTTGAGGGATCTGTGAAGGATTCTGTCGAGCGACTCGACGTAGTGGATACACAGCTCGAGGAGCTGGATGACCAGGGTGATCAGGCAGAGGGAAGAGGAGATACTCTCGAAGCCATGAGGGTGGAAATGATGGATCTGAAGGCAAAAGTGATGGTTTATCAGATTGTCATACGGAATGGTGTGTTAACCACGACAACACCTAGACTAATAAAGGACATTCCGAAGCCAAAAGAGTTCAAGGGGAACCAGTCGGCGAAAGATGTTGAGAACTTCATTTGGTGCATGGAGCAGTACTTCTGGGCAATGAGCATCACAGATGATGCCAAGAAGGTAAATACTGCTGTTGTTTACTTGACTGACGTTGCTTTGTTATGGTGGCGATATAAGTGCCTTGATGAGAATAGTGGGGGCACGAGCATTGGAACCTGGGAGGAGTTCCAAGCGGAGTTCAAGCATGAGTTTTTCCTGAGTAACATGGAGAGAGAAGCCAGTACCAAGTTTAGGAGGTTTCGACACGAGAGATCCATTGCGGATTATATTCAGGAGTTTAGTGAGCTACAACTCCTTATCCCCGGCTTGTGTGAGAAGGATGCGCTTTTCACGTTTATGGATGGACTAAAGCCATGGGCCATGACTGAGTTAGAGCGGAGGGATATGCAGGAACTTTCTAAAGCCCTAGCCATTGCGGAGTCCTTGACCGACTATAGTGCTTACAAGTCTATAGAGTCCAAGTCTTCCAAGCCCCGTGGCAAGGGCAATGGTGGGAGAGACGAGGACGAGTCCAAAGATAGCAACGATAATGGCAATGAGAGGCCATCGACCAAGCCTAACCGGTATGCAAAGTCAGATGATCGGAAGGATCGATGATCCATAAGGTGCTACCATTGTGATGGTCCACACGTAGTGAAATACTGTCCCAAGAAGATGAGCCGCATCGATGCCATTGTCTATGAGGACAACGAGTTAGATGGAGAACCCGGTAGAGTTGGTGCAATCGCCAGCGTTAATGGAGGGAAGTCGAGGGTAGAAAAAGTACATTGAAAGTGTTATCAATGTAAGGGGCCGCATTTAGCGCGAGAGTGCCCGGATCGAGTCAAGAAGTCCAAGGCGGACGAGCCTGAGAGTGATGAGGCTGCGAAGCTTGGCTCGATGATCTTGAATTCTACCAAGGCGAGGAAGGGCCAGAAGTAGAAATGGTTGATGTTTGTCGACATCAACGTGGCAGGACGATCGAGGAGTACTTTGGTGGACATCGGGGTAAGCGATCTATTCATGTCTAAGAAGGCTGCTGAGAAGCTTGGTCTTAAAGTTGTGGATTCAACCGGTAAGATCAAGGCTGTGAATTCAAGAGAAGTTCCAGTTGTGGGAACAGTGTAGAATATTGAGTTGCAGATTGGGGATTAGAAGGCCAAGGAGGATTTCGAGGTAATCGAGTTAGATGAATTTGATTTTATTTTGGACTAAACTTTCTTGACCGTATTGAAGCTCTCATCATTCCGTTTGCCGACGTCGTGTGCATCTTGGATCCGAGACAACAGTGCGTTGTGCATGTGTGCCGAGACAACGGGCGAGAAACCAAGAAGCTGACAGCCATTCAGCTTGTCAATGATGCTCCAAGCTAAGGAGACATCGAGTTGGAGGTGACAGTTGGGGACACTACCTTGGATGGGCGAGAGTTGCCCGAGGCAGTTGGCGTGAAGGCCATCGAGGAGCCACCCATGAGCGTGGTGGTCGAGGCATCGAACTTCAATGGGAGAGAAGTGTCGATGGGTTTTGCATTGTCGATGAGCAGTGGGGCGTCAAACTTCAGGGATGAAGGATTGATACGTAGAGTAAATGCCGGGAAAAAGAGTGAGGTACATCTTGAACACAGTGATAGTTTTTTACAGTTTGATTTACCAGATTTGTTGGGTGTAGGGCGCAGAAAACCTAACCCATCAGATGGAGTTTCCAAGACTTGGTGCGGGCCGAAGCAACCTTTCAGAGTTCCGAAGGTTCGTTCGGTGTTCAACGTGAAGGCATCCAAGTTTTTGCACAAGGATCGGGAGAGTCCAGATCGGGGCAAGTCAGAACTGGTAGGAAAAAGTTCCTATGATCAAGATGTGCCTGGGACGGGTAATTTTCCATGGTCGTGCGAGCCAATGTGAGCAGTCCTTATGGGGGACAACCGAATCAAAGTCTGGTGCTCTTTATGGGGAGAACGGTCCTTATAGGGGGACAATCAAGCCATATTCCAAGTTGGGAGCAAGCCAAGGTGTGCGATAGGAAGCTCCATGATCGATCTCAACTTTGTTCGAGATGCGCGACAAGGGCATCGCCAAGTTTGGTGGGGGAGAATATCACGGGCCGCGAGCCAAGTTCTGAGTCATTGGCACCACAAGGTGCACACCAGGGTTCCCAAGAGGTTCTGATAGAGATTTTGGGCCTAAAGAGACCACCAGACTTAGCCCGATCCGTGAGAGATTCTAGAAGGCTTATCCATCTACTTTGACCTATGTAAACTTGCCTTGTATACATAGGATTTGTTACCATAGATAGAATGAAATATTCCCAGGATTGTACCATTGTGGTTGGTGGGCTTTGATCATAGCCGTCGATATAAATTTGTATAGACCATCGGATTAGGGGAAACTCAACTATAAATAGAGGCCTCCCCCTCCTCATTTCATGTATCAAAGTTTCCAAGGAATAAATGCATTTACTCTAAATCCTCTGAGTGTTCTTGTGTTCTTTTCTTTGTTCATGAGCGTTCTTTCGAAGTTCTTCTTCGCTCATCTCGTTTGATCCGATTCCGAGTAGAACGCTTTGCGTTTGTCGGTGCTTGGGAATTTTGATCTTCTGAGAGGGTTGACTTACTTAGGCGTTTGTCTTGAGTCACATCGCCTAAGGCCGCACGGTGGGCTGGTTGGAACTCTAGCCACGTGACAATGTTTTGTGGCTGAAAGGAAATGGAAAAGCCATGTGTCGTGAGTGTATAGGGAAACAATTTTCTTAGGAGGAAATGAATTGAAGAATTAAAGGAGAGGAAAAATAGAAAAGAAGATGGGCTAAATTGATAGATTATTAAAATTATATGGGTTAATTTTTTAGAATTAGAGTCAAATTTAAATAAAGTGTAAAAATTGAGGGCTAATTATGTAATTATATCAATTTATATTAACTTCCACATCATCAACCATTAAATTTTTAACGGTGCAGACTAATTTGTTATTTTTTTTAAGTCGGGGACCAGTTTATAACTTCTGATAGTCGAGGGACACAAAAAAGATTTAGAGCATAATCGAGGGACCATCTATGTAGTTTACCCTTTTATAATTATATATATCTAATTTATAACACTATTAATTTGAAATTAAATATAACAAATGTTTGTTATAAAATAATTTTTCAATCCAATTTATATAGTGTGGAATATTAAAATTTAAATCCTGAATATTATTCTAATGGCATAATACAAAAAAATGCCCCTAGTGTTTGACTGAATAGTCACTTTCGTCCCTATTCGTTTTTTGAAGCAATATAACCCTCAACGTTTTATTTTGGGTCAAAATGGCCCCTCTACAGATAAAAACTGTTAGTCAACTGACGATAAATAACTTGAAATGACTTGACAGAATGACACGTCAGAAGAAAAAAATTATATTTTATATATTTTTAAAAAATAGTTTTGACCCATGTGTCATTTTGTAAAATCATCATATTTGTCTATATAACAGTGCTATTGTGATGTGCACTGCCATGTAGGTTTGTCACGTCATTTTAAGTCATTTATCGTCAGTTGACTAACAGTTTTCATTCGCAGATGGGTCATTTTGACCCAAAATAAAACATTGAGGGTAAAAGTACTTCAAATAAAAGTATAAGCTAAAATGACTATTCAGTCAAATATTAGGGACAATTTTTTGACATTATACATGTTTTAATCTAAATAACTTTTACATCAAATGAGATAAAAAATTATGTGTTTTAAATTTATATTAAAGTTACATAAAAATGACTTTTCATGATATTTTTAATCTCACTTGTGTAACTTTATTATAAATGTGTAAAATAACAATTTTTTTATATATATATTCTCAATTTCAAATTTGAAAAAAAGTTTTTTGAAATTCACTAATTGACTTGGTGGTTAAGGATGCTCATTACCCCATCTTATTTAATAAAAAAAGAAAAAAAACAGGTTTTCAAACATTGAATGTTGACTATGATTGAACTCTTTAATTATATATTGGATGGAATTAAAGGCTGACTTCTTTTATTTAAAACAAATATATCTTAGATTTATTATTATTTTTTAATAATGACCGCGCTGTTTTACTGACATTTACATAAAATAAATTTAAGGAGTTATAGGTTTAAAGTTTTTTTTTTTTAATTTTTTAATAATTTATTTTTTATAGAAGCACCTAGTTTTATAAAAATGACAAAATATTTAAAATTACAACGGGTGTGTAATCATAAAAGTAAACTAAACATATAAGTCAAATATTTTTCTATCACCATTGAAATAAGAAATTGACCATTTGAGATCATAAAAAGATCATATCAGAGAACATTTAAAACCTAATTAAAATACTCAAACGAAAAATAGATACGAACAACACCATTAATTGACGATTGATGATAAAATATTATCAACACTAACATAAAAAATGCATATGATAGTGAAGACATGTTGACAAAACAAATTTTAGGATTTTAAATTTCTCTTTATCCTAAGCATCACAGCTTTTTTCATTTTTGTTTGACCGATGACTATACTAATTTTGGTGTTGATTGTCGACCGCTAATAATCCTTCTTTTTTATTATTATATGACATCGTTGCTTTTTCTTTGTTTTTTCTAGTTTTTTAATAAGAATATTTGCCTTGTATATATTTTTATGCCTTTTGGCACGTTTTTTATTTTCATTATATGTTGTTTTGATCATTTCTTTTCATTTTATTTTTATCAGTATTAGATTTGAATAGTATCATGTTAATCTTCTCTGCTTTAAACCCTCACGCTTGATTAATTGATTTGATTACATGCTCACAATCATAATTTCTTGTTCGCGATTGAGTTACTGAAATGACCATAATAATTTAATTTTTTAAAACATAATAATTTCTTAAAAATATGTTTATATATTTATATTAAAAGATAATGTATATTTGTTAATTTTAAAAACAAGTTTCACCAAATTGTAATTTGCTTCCATGCATGATTCCACAATATCTTCTTTCTCCCACGCAAACTTCTTTTTCTTTTAGGATCTGAAAATGATAGCCAACCATAAAGAAAATTCTCGTGGAAAAAATGTTCCAGTTTAGTTTCAAAGCAGGAAATAAGTAGAGAAAAAACATAGTAGAAATGTCACGTTAAATACCAGATACCATATTGATTTAATTATTTTAATTAATAAAATAGTTACAATGATTTCGGACAAAATACATAGACGTTTTTTTTATTAATTTCTATATTATAATTTGATATTTCATAAAATTAATTAATAACCAATCATCGAGTTATTAAGGGAGAGTAGACTTTAGAGTTTTTAAATAAAATTAAATGATTTGAATTCTGATATTGTGAATGACTAAACTAGAATAAGATAATCATCTCCATAACAGATTTTTAGAGCATTCAATCTGAATTAATCTAAATTTCAATAATTATATCAAACAATAAAATAAAAATAAACAACCTTATCCATATGGCATCTTACGTTTAAACTATGTGCACACTTTAATTAATGGCATTATCTATAATAAATGGTAACCATCCATTATTTTTAAGGTGATGTAATGTTCATGTCATTCTCTCCTGGTATATTTTCCTATTATGCTTTTTTTTTTAAATAAGTTGAATAAATATATAATATAACTTATTAAATATAAACAAATTATATTCGTATACAATGTGAGAGTTAATTTTACATATAAGTTAAAAATAATATATATTTCAATTTTTAATTATTTTCTCTCTACTTAATAAAAAAAGTAATTATTTTCTCTTAAACAATAAAAACCATAGATATGGTTTTCTAAAATTAATCTACTACCTCATTACAATATGCCGACGTTTGTTATTTATTATTTTAATCCCTCTCTTATGGTCAATTTTTACACTAGTCCCTATAGTTTGTATAAGTTATAGTTTTAATCCATGCATTGTAATTTGATCATTTTAACCCCTTTACTTTCTGAGTTTTAAAATTGCAATCCTGACTCGAACATTAAAAAGATAATATGACCAAATTATAGGCACTTCAAATAATCAAATTGGAGAGAAACTAAGTACATTAATTAGGACTAAAAGAAGAATTTAACTTAACAAATTTAACGACTTTGTTTGGATCATAGCTGAAACTTCAAGAATTGAAAAGTACATTAATTAAAAATGACCAAATTATAGAACATGAACTAAATCCACAATTTACATATATTACAGGGACTGAGATAAAATTTGGCCATATATGTATAATGTATTGTTAAACTTTTCTATAAGTGGAGTTAATTTCCTTACAATCCGTCATTTCAATAGGGAATGCAGACACGGCTCCGTATTTTTTTAAGGAAAAATTTAATAATTTTATTTTTAATTACAATGAAATATAAATATAAATAGTAAAAAAATTTAAATAATTTCTACTTAGGAGAGGGGAAAGGAGAATTTTACTCATAATGAGTCTTAACCTACAATTCAGAGTAAAAAAGAAAGTGTCAACTAAGAACTTTAACCACTTACTCTAGAGATTATTGACAATATAAATAATAAATTTTAAACACTAAACTATTAACTTGCAAATACTAAATTTTCATTATGTTTTAAATATATAAATCTTAAACTCTAAATTTTATATATTAATTTTAAATTTTAAATCCTATAATTAAAATCTTAAATATTAATCTTAAACAAAATTGAAAAAATATTTTTTTGGATGCTTTGAATAATCCTAAAAAAATTTGAAAAATGTTTAATGACATTCTTTTGTCCTTGAACTTTTCAAACAAAAAAAATCATTTTAACTCTTAATCTTCTTTATCTCTTATTACACTCGAACTTTATTTTTGTCAAATTAAATTAGTTGACGAAAAAAATAATAAACCAGTTAAGCTAAGGTCAGTTATTTTATATTTTTGACAATATTTTTTGTAAGTTATATTATTTTTTATTAAAAATATATATAATTAAAATTTTATTTTTTTTGAAAATTGATATAAAAAAGAGACAAAAATAGACGGCGTTGAATGAAATATTTTTTCATCAGTTGAAATAATTCGACAAAAAATAGAAGTTCGAAAGCTATTTGCAAAAAAGTTGAAAGGACAAATGATTTTTTTTTTAAATTAATGACCCAAAATATATTTAAACCAAAAGTCACTGTTAGATCTTTGAAATCAAGGACCAAAATGTGCCCGTGACTCAATTTGAGTTGGACGGACTGTTACAAGCCTGGGGTGCGTAGTGAGATACCAATCAAAATATTATAAAATATAAAATTTAAAATGTTATTCATCAGCTTAAAATATTACACTTTTTATAAAATTTGGGTTAGTGATCTTACGATAAGTATCGATATTTATAGATAATTTTCTATACTTACAAAAGCCTAAATGTTATCAGAAGTTATTAGTATCGATACTCGTAACTAAGTTTCAATACTTAACCATCAACTTAAAATGTTATAAAAAAGTGTAATATTTTCAGTTTTAAGTTCCGTATTTTATAACATTTTCAGTTGGTATCGCACCATAGCCGTCCGTACCTCGACTCTACCGCACTTTAGACTCGCCCCTTCTTTTTCCATATAAATTTTGTGTATTTTCTCGGTTGTTTTTTTCTTCTTCTTCTAGCTTTGATGTTGATATTGATCATAAGCTGGTACACCCTAAGTTGCATAGAATGAACGAGGTTAGTAATAGTACGTGTGAGTTTAGCCTCTAAGTACTTCAACCGCCTTTACTTGTCTTCACTCTTCAATAATGCTTGTCCGAACACGGGGGTAATTTGTTAGAAAGAACGTTAATCCAAGAAATAAAATAATTAATAGAATGTGAATATTATATTAAAATATTGAATTGAACAGAATAAGGTAAATATAGCATATCTAAAACAAAATCTATTAGAAACAAGTTGAGGCCAGTGGCGGAGCTACATGTAAATTAGGAGGGTCAATTGACCCCACTTAATTTGGTTGATATGGAATTTTTGAAGAGTTAAATAGGGTTTTTAAGGAGTTAGTATAATTTTTTATAGGAAATATTAGAATTGACCCCACTTGATTTGTTGGGTATAGGGTCAATAATATTTATATTGTAGTGGTATGAGAATCCTCGTACATCATACTCTGCTCTGACCCCACTATGTAAAAATTATGGCTCCGCCACTGGTTGAGGCCTGTAGCTACACAATTTCATTAAGACATGCTTTCGGTCACTCCTTGGTGCTTGAGATCGCCAATCGTATGTATCTAATGATACAACAATTAGATGATCAGCTACAGTAGCACAGCTACAGAGATCACGAACTATACTATTACCTTTGCCTATCACCGAAAACTAGAGGACAAGAAAATACTTTTTGAGTTGTGTTTAACCTAAAAAGTTTACATAGTATTTATAGGAGTTTCACATATGATAATAATTGAAAATAATATATTCTAAAATTATGATCATTAATGTTGTATCGAATAAATTCAAAAATAAGCTATTAATATCGTATTTAATCCAATATATATCCTTGAGCTGTAAGGCCTTACCATGTTAAAATCCGAATTTAAGAAAACCATAAATATCTTTTTAATTCAGAATATTAAAAAAAGATAGGCTTAATGCACTTTTTGCCCCCTAACGTTTACATGTTTTCCCCACTTGCCCCCTAACGTATTTTTTGGGCTCTTTTGCCCCCTAAAGTTTACGCCGTTACTCATATTGCCTAAAAAAATTAACATCGTTAAAAAAAATTTGTTCTGACCAATCAGAAAGCGCCACATCATCTAATTATTTTTTCTGTTTAATATATTAAAATATTCATTAAATTGATTTTATTTTACCAAAACTATCCTCATCCTCTTTCCCCAAACCCCAAATTTTTTTCCCAGATTAAGATCCCAAGCTGATTTACAATAACCTTCCCATTCCCGCTGATGACCAACGAGCCTGAACTAAACCAAGCTCAGAATCACCCTGTAATGCAATGCATATCAACATTCTTTAAATCATCACAGAAACTAAAATGAAATTAAAATCGAATCTTTCAAATCAGACTTTTATCGAATACCTTGAAGTGAGGCACAATTTGCTTGAGGAAATCAGAGTTAGGCTGAAAATCGGCATCGAATATGGCAACGAATTCGTAGTCCTTTACATAGTCACACCTCATTGCTGATTTAAGGTTGTTGGCTTTGTATCCGCTTCGGATCAACCGATGGCGGTAGATTATGTTTACCCCTTTCTCACGCCATGAGGAAACTTCATCTTTGATCAAAACCTATAAATTTTCATCATCTGAATAATCCAGAACTTGAATTAGAATCCGATCTTTCGACCAATTGAGTTGACAAACAGCTGCAATCGATTGCGCAAACACCTGAGGGAGAACAACACCAAGAATTTCTTCAAAAAAGTCAAAAAAAAAGATCAAGAAACAATGAAAATGATTGAATTTGAAGGCCTAAAATCCTCGCCTCTCTTTCATTGCACATTGGAATCTGAACAAGAACCATAGGGAAACTCGATACATCCTCAATGTAATAAGCATCTCCATTGATTCTGGATTTCAAATTCTTTTATTTAATCCAAAAACAACCTAGACAAAGAATAAACAGGTCGAGGGGCTGAATCAAGAACAGAACGATGCAGAATTTAGACATGGTTAACACCAATGAAGCAACATAATCAACTCTAAACGAAAACCATGTCATGTAACACCATTGTAGGAGACCTAGAACCTCCCATGGCTGAATGGTGCTCAAATTCCATTTCTTCAAATAGGCAACGATTTCCAAAACCAAAGCCAATACCGAGATGAAAAGAAAGGCTTTGATGAATCTGTACAATATCCTACTATTTTATTGTCTTAATTTGGGGAAAAATTGAGGTTTGGGGAAGAGGATTAGGGGATGAGGTTTGGGGGAAGAGGAAGAGGGTAGTTTTGGTAATATAAAATTAATTTAATATATTAAATAGAAAAATAAGAAAAAATAATTAGGTGATATGGCACGTTTTGATTGGTCAGTGTACGAAAGAGAGTTTGAATACTCTTCTTGTTATATCGATATACAAGAGAAGAAGTCTATTTATAGACTTTTACAGAGGAGTTTTACACATAGTAGTTAACCTATTAGGATTGGACTCTTATCCTTTACAATGATAGAGTTAGATTATAACTAAAATACTTAGTTATGATAGAGTTAGACTTCCTATTATACACGTATTAACTCACACTCCCCCTCAAACTGCCGTGTATATGTTGTGTACACCCAGTTTGGATGAAAACTCATCAAAAGTCACCCTAGGAAGTGCTTTGGTGAAGATATCAACAAGTTGATTCTTGGTAGGAATATAATGAAGCTTTATTACTCCATTATTGACCTTCTCATAGATAAAATTCCTATCTATTTCAATATGTTTAGTCCGGTCGTGTTGCACTGGATTATTGGCAATGCTCATTGCTGATTGACTACCACTGTAAACCTCAAATTCTAATTTTCCATCCAACTCTAACTTAGTGAGGAGCTTTTTAATCCACATTCCCTCACATATTCCAAGAGCCATAGCTCTGCATTCCGCCTCTGCACTGCTTCTAGATACCACAGCCTGCTTTTTGCTTCTCCAAGTGACCAGATTTCCCCACACAAACGTACAGTAGCCACTCACAGACCTTCTATCTGTTAGTTCTCCTGCCCAGCTTGAGTCCGTGTAGACTTTCACAGTTCTGTCTTGATGTTTTCTAAAAATAAGCTCGAACCCTGGTGTAAACTTCAGGTACCTCAGGATCCTATCGACTGCCTCCATGTGCTCTTCTCGATGATCACTCATGTGTTGACTCACTATACTCACTGAGTATGCAATGTCAGGTCTGGTGAGTGAGAGGTAGATTAGTTTTCCTACCAGCCTTTGGTAGGACTCTTTATTCACTGGATTCCCCATTCCATCTTTACTGAATTTCAAACCTGGTTCCATTGGAGATTCTGCTGGTCTACACCCGAGCATTCCGGTTTCTGTAAGTAGATCTAGAATGTATTTTCTTTGGTTGATAACTAACCCTTCTTTTGATCTTGCAACTTCCATTCCCAAGAAGTACCTAAGGCTTCCTAAGTCCTTAGTTTCGAACTCCTTTGCTAGAACAGTTTTCAGCTTCTCTATTTCTTCTATGTCATCCCCAGTAATAATCATATCATCAACATAGACAATTAGGAGAGTTATCTTACCATCCGGTGCAGCTTTTCTAAATAATGTATGGTCTGCTTGACTTTGCTTGAAATCATTCTGAACCATAGCTCTAGCAAACCTGTCAAACCATGCTCTAGGGGATTGCTTCAAGCCGTACAACGATCTATTCAGTTTGCACACTATCTTTGTTGTGGTATTCTCTTCTAAACTAGGTGGAACCTGCATGTACACTTCATCCTCAAGTCTACCATTTAGAAATGCGTTTTTGATGTCCAACTGATGCAACTTCCAATCCTTGTTAACTGCAACTGAAAGCAATACCCTGATGGTGTTTAACTTTGCTACAGGTGCGAAAGTTTCTTGATAGTCTACTCCATATGATTGAGTAAACCCTTTAGCCACCAACCTCGCCTTGTATCTCTCAACACTCCCATCTGAATGGTACTTGACTGTAAAGACCCATTTACACCCCACAAATTTTTTTTTTTCTTTCTGGCAGATCTGTCAAGCTCCAGGTATTGTTCTTTTGTAATGCCTTAATTTCTTCTTTAACTGCTCTACTCCATTCTGGACTGTCAAATGCCTCTTCCACTGTCTCGGGAATTCTTATGCTGTCAATGCTAGCTGTAAAAGCTTTGAATCCAGGCGTTAATTTCCCATAGGCAATAAACCTGTTAATAGGATGAGCAGTACATTTCCTTACCCCCTTTCTAATAGCAATAGAAAACTCATCTAAGTTAACAATAGTAGAATCCTGTGGAATAATATTACCTCCTGTCTCCAAAGCAGCAGGACTCAAAGCTAGTTCTTGGCAAGTGTTAGGCTGACTAACTGCCTCGGTCAAGTTTCTTTTTCTTCTTGTATAGACACTGAGTTGTCTTTCTGGTGGTTGCGGAGTCATAGAGTTTGGTGATGTATGTGGTACAGTTTTAATCATTGGAGGAGGTGTTGTATAAGGGCTAGTAGTTTTAGACTGTGGAGAAGGTGTGTCTACAGGATTAAGAGCAGCACTCACAATTTCATCAGAAATAGGCTCGGAAGAAGTATTTTGCGGAGTAGTGGTACTTACATCAAGAATAGGCAAGGAAATAATGGGTCGTGGATCATGGAAGGACTGAGATTCCTCGTATCTCTCCCTTTGAATTTTAGTTCCTGCAAAGTAAGGTTTATTTTCCAAGAAAATAACATCAAAAGAGATATAAGTTTTCTTGGTAATGGGGCAGTAACACTTGTAACCGTTCTGACTCGATGAATACCCTATAAACACACAACGTAGAGCCCTAGGATCAAGTTTACTCCTATTATTGCGATGCACATGAACAAAATATGTGCATCCAAAAACTCGAAGAGGAATAACATAGGATAATGGTTTAAAATGTGGAAATTGTTGGAAAAGAGTTTCAGTGGGTACTTTGAATCCTAGTGTCTTGCTTGGCATCCTATTGATTAGGTAGGTGGCATTAAGAAGAGCTTCCCCCCATAGATAATTAGGTGCATTGGCAGAAAATAATAGGGACCTAGTCACATCTAGTAAATGTTTATTTTTCCTTTCGGCCACTCCATTTTGTTGAGGGGTGTTGACACAAGAAGCAAGATGAAAGATGCATTTTTCTTTGAAAAATACCCAAGAGATTTGCTAAGATATTCACTCCCATTATCACTCCTTACTATTTTAATTTGTTTCTCAAATTGAGTTTTGACCATGTGATAAAAACTTTTAAAAATTATCTCAACTTTAAAATTTTCTTTCATTAAAAAGGTCCAAGTTGTTCTAGAAAAATCATCAATAAACGACACAAACCATCTAGACCCAGAGATGTTTTTTTTTACTTTATAAGGGCCCCAAATGTCACTGTGTATAATAAAAAATGGTGAAGTAGGTTTATAGTGAGAAGGAACATATGTTTTTCTCGTATGTTTAGCCATTTGACATACTTCACAAGTAAAATAAGAGGGATTTTTATTAATGAAGAAATTAGGAAACAACTTTGCAAGGTAGTAGAAACTTGGATGTCCTAATCCAAGATGCAAAAGCATAATATCATTCGAAGGTAAACTACTAGAAAAAACTGATGTTCTAAAGCAACTAGAAATAGAAGGATTCGTATAAAGTAGGCCATCAAGGATATATAAGCCGTTACACAGCCTAGCACTGCCAATCACCGTCTTCGAGCCATGTGCCTAAAAAACACAACCAGCAACCCCAAAGTTAACCTCACATTTAACGTCTTGAACCAATTTGCTAACAGATAATAAATTGCATGTGAGTTTGGGAACATAAAGAACATCAGACAATATTATCTTGCTACTCAATCGAACTGAACCACTCCTTTTTACTGTTGTAAGGGAACCATCGGCTATCTTGATGGAGGAAGGAGACTTGTGGTTACTATAATTGTGGAAGAGAGTAGGATTTCCTATCATATGATCAGAGGCACCAGAATCGACTATCCAATTAAATGCACTCATTGTTGCTAAGCAAGAAATACTACATTCAGTAGCTGTTAAGGCATTAGGGACAGGCTTAGATGATAGGTGAGTAAAAATCTGTTGGAGTTCCTTGATCTGTTGTTTACTAAAGCTCTTGGAAGAATTTTCAGAAAATGCAAGATGGGCTTCTTTCTGGAATCTGAATTTAGGAGGCTTCCAATCTGCTGGTTTTCCATGCAGCCTCCGACATTGATCCATCACATGCCCAGCCTTTTTGCAGTGGTCACACCATGGTCTCCCCCTCCTTTGTTTACTCCCAGAGTTGGAGTTTGTAAGAAGAGCAGAAGCTTCTGTTTGCTGGACTACTGGCACCATCAGGGAAAGTCTACTTTCTTCCCTTCGGATTTTTGAAAAAGCTTCTCGAACTAGTGGTACTGGTTTAGTGGCTAAAATCCTGCTGCTGGCTCCATCAAATTCTTCATTCAGTCCGAAAAGAAACTGGAACACCCTCCTCTGATTTTTGAGCTTATTGTAGAAGCTAATGTCATCAGGAAATTTCAATTCATTAGCTTCATATAGATCTATTTGCTGACAGCATTTGGTTAGGATTCCAAAATATTGCCCCATTATTACCTCCCATTGTCTGAGATCTTTGATCTTATTCTCAACTCCAAAGAGTTCTGGTGTGTTGTCAACACTGGAATACGTATCTCTGGCAGCATTCCAAATTTCTACTGCAGTTCGATAAGCATAAAATTTTCTCCAATTTTGGGTACCATGGAATTAATTAACCACGACATTGTCATGGTGTTTTCACTCAACCAGTTAGAGTAGGCTGGGTCAGACTCATCTGGAACATGAGTTGAGTCTAAGAGATAGGAAGCTTTCCTTCTTCCTGTAATGTACAGCCGCACTGACCGAGACCAAGGAAGATAGTTGTTTCCATTTAGTTTATAGGATGTAATGGGAGAAAGAGAGGCATCCAAGAGTTGGAAATCAGATGAACGAGGGCTGTTTTGAGAGCTAATTTCTAATGTAGCAGGATCAGAATTGGTCACAGAGAGGTATAGATCTAATCGAAAAGGGAAAAAAAGATTTTGAGGAGATATGATCGACTTAACCTGATACCATGTAGAAAAAGAGAGTTTGAATACTCTTCTTGTTATATCGATATACAAGAGAAGAAGTCTATTTATAGACTTTTACAGAGGAGCTTTACACAGAGTATTTAGCCTATTAGGATTGGACTCTTATCCTTTACAATGATAGAGTTAGATTATAACTAAACTACTTAGTTATGATAGAGTTAGACTTCCTATTATACACGTATTAACTTACAGTCATGACAAATTTTTTTTTAACGGTGTTAGTTTTTTAGGGCAATATAGGTAACTGAGTAAACTTAAGGGGGCAAAAGAGCTCAAAAAATATGTTAGGGGGTAAGTTGAAAAAACAGGTAAACGTTAGGGGGGCAAAAAGTGCATTAAGCCAAAAAAATATGTCACATTTAAGGAAACAAAATTAATTCATAGTGAGTAAAATATCCACAAGCCCCTGGTTCGATCATTCAAGTAGCCCAAGTCATTCAAGTGCGTCCCTAACTCTGGTGGGTTTAGCAAGCTTCGATTAACACCCCTCCGCCTATGTGTAAGACACAATCTCAATCCAAGTCATTCAATGACTAGTAAGTGTGTTGAAGTATACAAACAATTCCTATACTTGTTATCCTACCAATGTGGAGTATGAATTTTCCATTTTCCTTACACAATTCACAAGTAACTTGAGCATCAATTTCTCATTCATCACTCAACCTTTTTGAGCATATGAGATACCGTTGTAAAGATTTCATGGAGTAGAATATGAATCAATAAAATTATTCGAATCTTCACCCTTACCTATAAAAAATATGGCTCAAAATTCTCAATATATCACATTTTTCCAACATGATTTGCCTTTGAAAGTTGATGACTCTCAAGACATGATCATCTACAACTCCCTTTACGAAGCTCTTGACTTCGGTTGGTTTCCTTCCGATTATTCAACAGTGTCAACCGTTGTTAAATTCAAATTCAAGACGATGTCGAAACTAATTACGGAACTCAAACCGTTGGCGATTACTCATGGGCAAAGCCACATATAAGAATGGGGTATCAATAGAAACTCTAATTTTTTTAAATTTTTTTATGTAATTTCTATATAAAAAATTAAAAAAATATATAATCGATATCATTATTATAAATAAAATGACACCCCTCCATAAATAATTAATCCCTTTAAATCTGGTTAAAAGAATAACACCTCTTAAATAAATTCATGGCTCCGCCCTGGGATTGCTATAACCCAACCTGTTGATGCTGCTGCAACTCGCATGTTATCAGGAACTTGTAATTTCTTCACGGCATAACAAGGAAACCGCTTCCGAAATGAGGATTATGAAAAAATGGATAAAGGGAGACATTACAGAGGAGTTAGGCAGAGGCTGTGGGGGAAATTCGCGGTGGAGATCAAAGACCCGACGAAGAATGGGCCCGAGTTTGGCTAGGCACCTACCTACGAGACGGCGGAGGGAGCAGCTTTGCTTAATTTCCCACAATGGATTGGCAACGTTAAGGAGGTTGATTCTTTCAGGGTCAACGCCAAGTATCTTCGGCAACATGATCAGTCAGCTTTGTACAATGGTTCCTCTCCTAAGAGGAGGAGATCAAGCTTTTGGACCCTGGTTAAAGTTTTGGGTAAACTACCTATTTAGTACCTCACCTATGCCTGTATTACTATTTTGGTACTCTACCTATTTTTTGGCAAAATAGTACCTAACGTTGCGTTTCGTTTCTAAATCGATACCTCTATCGTTAAAAAATTAAAGACATGCTAACTAGGAGAGAGAAAATAGCATGTGGCAGACTGTCATGTCATTTTCTCTCTCCTAATCAGCATGCCACGTCAAATAAAATCTTAAAAAATACATGTAGCATGCTGACTAGGAGAGAGAAAATAATGTGGCAGACTGCCACATGTGATTTTCTCTCTCTTAGTCAACATGTTATTAATTTTTTACCGACGAGGTACCAAAATAGAAACAAAACGTAAGTTAGGTACCATTTTGCCAAAAAAATAGGTGAGGTACTAAATCAGAAACACGAAATTAGGTGAGGTACTAAATAGAGAGTTTTCCCTAAAGTTTTTAGTGCAACTTTTGTTTTCCATTGCTCTTGCGTTTTTTGAAATTTGAGGAGTAGGATTTGTTAAAAGTTGAACCCAGGGCCATATTGGCCGAACAAATTAAGAGGCTTACCGGACCACAGACCACTTGGGCTTTAGTGCATGTGATCTTGTGTGTAATAATCTTTGTGGAGGGTTACATATGTAACATGTTGTTTTGGTGGATAATCTTTGTGATCTTGTGTGTAATAATCTTCTTCTTCTTATCTATCTATATGTAAATTTTAATAAACACAAATTCAATTATTAGATATATGTAACAAATTCAACAATAATCACTGATAAAATAAATTATATGTAAATTTTACTAAACACAAATTCAATTTTATTTAAAGATGGTATAAAATGCTAAAAATCCTCTCAGTTTTTACTAATTCTTTCTCCCTTGACTTGGAACCATGGTTTAGGCCTAACATGACTTGGAACCATGGTTTAGGTCTAACATGACTTTTAGTTCATTTTATTAGTATGAACTCCATTGGCTTCTTGTTTTCATCTTCATTCTCAGACATTCGGTTAATGAGAAACAATATGATTTCCAACCACTCATCTCCTTAGGACAACATCCTTGTCTCTTGGAAACCGCCTATGAGAGGCTGGTTCAAACTTAATTGTGAGTTTGTGACGGATCAGCATTACGTAATCCTGGAAAAACATATTAAAAGAAAGAAAAATCATTATAATAATATTAATTGTTATTTAAAAGAAATTATATTATAATAATAATCTCTCAACTGAGTTGACATTTTTAATTCAATTCATGACACCAACTCAGTTAAGAGGTTAATTTCAACCATTCATTTATTTCATCTAATGGTTCAAAAAATGTGTAAAATTAAATAAATTTTTACATGCTGTAAGTAAATTATAATCTTATATATAACGATTCAATTATTAAATACAAATAAATTTAAATTTTCAACTATTTGATAAAATTATGCAACAAAATTAAAATATAACAATTCTAAAATTTTCATTTAATGAAAAATATCATAAAACGAATATATGAACGCATCAAAATTTATGTAGACTAAATTATTAATGTGTAAAAAGTATATAAATTTATAATACTTTATACATGAAAAAATTAATAAAAACTTGATATTAGCACCTAATTTTCTTTCTTCAAATTGAATTACTATGACAAAATATGCAAAAATATATTATGAATTAGGACATGACACTAAAAAATAGCTTATGCTCTGAACTATATCACAATAATAAACTAGGAAAATGATAGAATATGAAAAAAATAACAGGAGTATGACTTAAATGCACAAACATATTAAAATTAACATAAAAATATATAAGTATACATAAAAATGTGTAATCCTCTGGTTATAGAATTATAATGTAAACTAAATTATTGTTTTTAAATACACAATGTATTTCAAACGTTATAAAAAAATAATATAGCACGCACATACATATATTGAACACATTGAATGATCATAGTAGTAAAGGACGACTTTATTCCTTTTAGGCATTTAAAGTCTTTTGTTTCACGTGAAATTTACTAATTGGTCAAGGGGCAAAAGTTCTCTGTATCCTTTTTAGTATTCATTTTTGTACCTCAATACTAAAAAAATCAAATTTTAAGTTTTAACCCTAAATTTTAAATCCTAAACCCTACCCCCAATGCTCTAAAACTTAAACCCTAACCTTAAACTCTAATCCTATTTTTTTAATGATGAGGCATAAGTAGGAGGACCGAAAAAGAGCAGACAATTTTTTTGTCAAAGATACTCATGTTATCTCATCTTGTCTAGGTTCAATCCCGATAATTATCTTGAGAATGTAATAACTCTCTACTAAATAAAAAATCTTTAGTTTCACAAAAACTACGTCGTTTCAGTGATTACTGTTTGAGTCAATATTAAAATTTTATATTTAAAAATATAAGTATTAAGAATATCAAATTGTTGAACATAGACCAAATCTACAATCTATGCATAATACTAGACTAATAATAAAATAATTTCACATAATAGATTCAATTGATACCATTTGAGTTAATTTTAAAATCTCAAAATTCAAAAAATACAGAACTACAATTATCAAATTAAATTACAATGACTAAATCTACAAAAGTATAATAAAGAGATGGATGGCATAATTTCAAAAACAAATATTAATAGTTAATGCCCAAACTACCCTTCAAATATTCCCCCCTTTGTTTAGTGTCTCCAAATTAAGCATCTTAATTCTATTAAAAAAATTAAGCATCTTAATTTCAAATTTCTGGAGTCTATGGCTATATGGGATTGATTTTTTTGTTTAACTATTGGTGTCTGACTCATTAGTCAATTAATTCGGATCAAATTTTGAAAACGATCCTCCTAAATCACAATTCAATTTTCTCTATTCACTAAAAAATTAAACTCATGGCCTTACTTAAATAACCTAAAAAATAAAGCCTCACCCTGCCTCGTAGTTGGTAACCACCACATTTAAATATACCTATATAATAAGTATATTTTAAAATATTTTACTTAACAAAAAAATATAATATATTTGAGTATTGAGTTTAGCTTTGGTACCAACAACCTTGGTATAACATATAAGAAAAAAAGAGATCGAACATATCTAACAGTTTAAAGTTTTTTGACTTAAGAGTGAAAATAAGTTGTAATAATCTATACATTGTATAAAAAAATATATGATATATATATTTATGGCATTTTATATGTATAACCTTATTTTTAACTTAAATTACTTAAGAGAACACTTTCAAAACAAAAACAAACACTTATCCCAAAAAAAATTAACTAAGCAAACTAAAAGAAGATGAATATGATTTGAACTTAAAAGGAAACTCAAAACAAACATTACATAAACATTAAGCAGTTCTTTCATAAAACGACACGATAAGTTAATAAACACCCCCACCTTCTAACATAAAACGATGCACTACGTTAATTAAACACCCCCACCTTCTAACATAAAACGATGCACTACGTTAATTAAACATCCCACCACCTTTATTTACTCCCAAACTTCAAACACATACATATATATTTATTTCAGCTTCAGCTTTATATCTAAAGCCTTGCGTGGCGTTTAGTTGAGCAATTTCGAAATCCAGTCAAGATGTGGCAAATCTGATTCCTTCAGATCAACTCCACCGCCACCAAAGCAACTGTTGTTTTTGTTGTTGTTCATCTCTCTTGCCTCATCTTCCCTCATTTTCAATGTCCTCAAACTCTCGAGTAAACTCGAAACTCCTTCCAGCTGTGGTGCTGATGGTTCCACAAATTGTGCCTGCATTGGCCTGGAACTGGAAACTTCTCCGCCGCTGCCCGATGGAGACCCCACCACCATCATCATCTGATGATTATTTCCGGTACCGTTCGTCGTCATCGTCATCCTTCCCCTGGTTACTAGATTAGGGATGTTGAATTTGGGCTCAGGCGACCTAAGCTCGTCAGGTGAATGGGCGAATAAACAAACCCTAAGTGTGAAGAACCTACCTGCACTGCATGGACGGGTGCAGTACTTGTAACCCCTAAACCCGGCTAAGAAGAAATAAGTCGAATCTAAGAAGTCACGTTTGAAAACTTTTCCCTCAAGAAAATAAATTTTAAAGATTATACTTTAAATTAAAAAGAATACATATAATGATAATTTAATAAATATTTTATAATAAATAATTTAGCAAAAGTCATAATAAATATCCTAATATATAATAAAAATATATGAATAATAATAATAAAAAGATATTAAATGAATGCTAAAAATAATAATCCCAAAACATAATTAGTCTCAAAGTATGAAATTACATCAATGTCTCAAAATAATAATTTGAATAACTAAAAATAGTTTCGTACTGAATAATAAAATAATCAGATAAAATGTGAGATCCTCCAAGTACCACGTCGCCTAAAGTCCAAAGATATCTGTAAGAGGAAACTATGGGGAAGTAAGCTTAAGAGCTTAGTGTGTCTCTAAAGTGCAAGAAAATTATAGTCGTAAAACAAAGTAATATTTTCTCAAGTTTCTTTAAAACATAAAACCATGGTACAATATCACAAGCATAATGCAATGCACCCCAACTACGTCCACCAAAGATGAGGAAGGTTCCCATAACCTCCTCGCTACGTTCGCCATCCGAAGTGGAACTCAACCCGAAGAGTGGAACCACTGATCCAAAGTGAAATTCAGCCCGAAGGGTGAAACCACTGAACTTCCTTCGTACAAATCCCAACCCATGCTCATACGTGTATGATGTTTAAAACTCAACTTTCATAAACACAATTCCATAAATCCGATATTCCATAAACATACGTCATAAATCCATAAATTATAATTCATAAATCCATAAATCTTGGTTTCCGTAAATTTCGATGTTTCATAAATCAAATATTTCATAAATCATAATTAAAAATACGTTCTAAAATCGTATACATATGATGTCAACCATACAAGCCATAATGCAGATCATAATCAAGCAAGGTATAAAACCATATAAAAATCATTTATTTATAGCACCGGAAGAAAACACACCTTAGCCGAACAAAACCATGTTTTCAAAAAAATATAAATTATAGATTTAAAATATTTGTTAAATAAAATATTTATTTCATCCAAAAATATATTGTCACAATTAACTTAAAATATTTGTTAAATAAAATATTTATTTTATTACAAAAAGTACATTTTATCGCAATTTAATCGCCTCTACATATTTTGTTCCCCGCCAAACCCAGAAGTTTCCTCCTAGTCTGCAAAAATAGGTACAATAACCAACAAATTCAGTTGATGAAATTTGCCCCAAGAACAGTAAATACATTGGATTCTTCCCCCACCAAATCCCGAAATTTTCTCCTAGTCTGCAAAAATAGGTACAATAAACACTTCTTCATTTCATCAACGTAGACATTATACCAAATTAACACGTCCTACAAGAGAGCCTTTGACCGGAGAATTCCATGCCAACATAAACACTTCTTAATTCCATCAACGTAGACATGTTTCAAGGGTGCAAAAAAATAAATCAGAAAAGGAAAATAAAGATGGCACACCAGGGGAAAAAGGGGGTTTACTAATCAATCATTAACATACACTATTATTTTCAAGACCCTGAGCAGTTAACAAGGCACATCATAATTTTATACAATTATTTTGCAAAAATTAGTGCAGCACGAACAAATCAGCACAAACTTTGCAATAAGTGTATGCTTAGTAATCCAATTTTTGGTTTGTCACATACCTGTCTCTGTCGGCTTTGAATGAATTTCTTATCCATTGATAAAGCAGCCACTCCTTTACTCATAAGTCCAAGAGCACTACTTGCATTGCTCAATATAACAAGGCCAGAGAGCAATTGAAGCGGTTGACCAAGAATATCATTTTTGATATTTGCAGCAGCATTATCAATCATAGTACTCTGCCTCATGAACACTTCCATCTATTTTAATGACAATATATATATATATCAAATTATCCGTAGTAATAATCTTGTAAGTTAGTGATTACTACTTATTGTTTTAGTTGTATTTGAAGAGTTTTCTAAACAAAACAATAAAGTAATCTGTTAATGAAATATTAAATTAATTATTTAAAACAATATAATATGTTTTTGTTCAACATGAACCCATTTTTGAGTTTTCACACAGGGCATCGAAAATATCTGAAACGGCTCTGATAACCTCCCTAATGTCTTAACAGGCAGGAGTAACTCTTTATATGATGCAGTCTCAGCCAGTTTCCAATACAAGGAATTACGCAGGAAGCAAATGTTTCTGTGCCTACTCTTCCATGGAATCATCAAAAGTGAGAAATTGCAGGCCATTATAACAAACTGTTTAAAGAATTTAAAGTTCTCAAGTGCTTACAAACAAAGGAAAATTAAAAAAAAATACTAAATATTATAATTCTACATGGTACCATAGTTTTCATCTCTTGACAGCAAAATTCAGAAAGCTAATCTCACATAAGCGTTAACTGCATGGAGGCAATAGCTAAAATCAACTAAGAGCAGCATCCGCCACTCTTTTGGTTAACTGGTTGTCCTCTTATATTCACCATCGGCGGCCTCGCGGTGTTCGACGCTGGCTGGCTTGCCATCCTGCAGTAAATGTAAAAAAAAAAAACTAATAAATATTAATGAATCCCGGAGTTTAACTCGATTAATACATTCGTACCCGTTCTTAATAACAGCTGCCATTGCCATAAAAGCTTGCTCCACATTAGTAGCATCTTTTGCACTGGTCTCCATAAAGGAAATGCCGAGTTCATCCGCAAAAGCCTATTAAACACAAAATTATCGATGCGACGATTGTTTTAGTTTTAGTTTTTCATTAATAACTTTCATGAAAATAAGCAGAATATAACAGTTGAACCCTTTTGTTCACCTTGGCTGATTCGTATGAAACGACTTTTCTGGAAGTAAGATCGCATTTGTTTCCGACCAGAAGCTTGTTCACATTCTCACTTGCATAACGACCAATTTCATTAAGCCATTGCTTAACATTGTTGAAGCTCTCTTGGTCCGTTACATCATAAACTATCTGCCACGTACGAAAGAACACTGTGACATAGTATTCGACATCTTCGGACATGAACAAATATACTCGTATCAAACACATACCGAAAAAATATAGAGCCTAAAGATGTTGAAAGAGAACTTACTATAATGCCGTGTGCCCCACGGTAATAGCTGCTGGTGATTGTCCGGAACCGTTCTTGCCCTGCGGTATCCCACTGCATGTTTCGTGGGGGAATAACAAAACAGAGAATTAAAATTCTGAGTATGCAACAAACATGTATTAATGGTATTCGAACGGTGGTACAAGTGCATGATCTCGTTACGATTTGAAGTTTTATTGTCTTGCCATCGTGCTCCACTGTGCGTATTTTCTGTAGGAATAAAAAAGAAGTAAGAACACTACACTTTGTCTTAGCCTAGAGATGGATCAGAAATGCTCACAAAGTCGACACCGATCGTGCTTATATAACTGTCCAGATACGAATCATCCTGCATTCGAGTGACGAAAATAAAGCGCAACGCCTAGACAACACTGGTTCACTGTTACATTGAAATGTTACAATGGATTACTTACAGCAAATCTTAGGAGAAGACACGATTTACCGACTCCAGAATCTCCGATTAGCAGAAGCTTGAACAAATAGTCACTGCACACATAAATTTAAAACATTTTAACATTTCCAAACACCAATCAATATATTAACAAATGGATGAGAGAGATGGATGATAATATGAAACAAAGAAAGTGGATTATGGAGCTTACTATTCAGGATTCATGACTGTTAATTGGCTCGACCGAGTATCGGGCCAGTCCAAGTGGCGGAGGGATGGGACCGGAGTTCTGACAGAGACAAGTAACTGAAGATTTCTTGTTTTTCTTTGGCTAAAACTGAAGTATATTGTTTTAACTGACGTTAACCGAAAAGTTTGCATTTTTATTGCCATGGCATCCTTAAAATTCCAAGTCAAACTTCGATCCCAAATCATTGAGCTGCCTGCAGGCCTAAAGGCTTCTTGAAGCCCATTTTGTTACTGCATTAACCTCCTTTTGAGCTTCAACCCTCTCTCCCTCTCTCTTTTTTCCTATTTTTTTAGCGGAAAGGGTTAAAGGAAAAGTCTAAAAAAACAGGTTAATATGTGACTAAAATACGGTCAACATAAATTCTTACAAAAAATGGTAACAATTTATGCAGGATTAGGTAAAAATTTCTGTATAACCAAAATTCTTACTATCTGGATAAAAATTTGTGTAGACTTTGCCTTAGCTACACAAATTCTTATATTATAACACAAATTCTTACCATTATGTGTAGAATCGACTCATTTTAGCCGCACCGTAAAGGTGTCTCACCCTAGAACTACACAAAGTTGAATTGTATTGCATGATCGAAAGATTCAGTATAAAAATGGTTCTAAAAGATAAAATTATGAATTTTATGAAAAACTTAAACAAGGAAAATATTTCATACACTAGTGGTGGAAACAAAAAATTTTCACATGCGTCTTAATTTTAGAAACTTAGGGATTTAGAGTTTAAGAGTTTGTGCTTAAGGGTTTAGAATTTAGGATGCGTGGTTAGAATTTAGGGTTTAGAGGTTAAGGTTTAAGTTTAGGGTAATATGATTAGGAATTTAGGTTTTAACCTATAAACACCAAATTCTAACCATAAACCGTAAATTCTAATCACGCCCATTAAAACCTAAACACATAAACTTTTAACCTTAAACTGAGTTCCTTAATCTTAAAATTAAAAGGCTTGTGAAATTTTTTTATTTTCATAGTTAGTGTATGGTATAATTACCCAAACAACAATGGCACATAAAATACCTTAACAGGTTCTAAAAGAAAGAATTATGAAATTTAAAAAATTTATAAACACTTTAATATCTTGAAGGGAAAAAAAAACAAAAACCACATAACAAAAAAATCCCAATAATTGCTTATTTTCTTCAGAAAATTGAGAATAGGAAAGAATCTTAAAAAATCGTGACATTATGGTTAACATAATAACACAGCATTGTTGTTCTCCAAACTCCAAGTCCAATACCCAAAGTCTCCAAACCAAAACCCAATTCCATAAGATCTTATAAATATAAGATTATTATTTTATACATAACGATTGAAATTTTAATTTTTATAAACGAATTAATTTAAAAGTTTAAAATTTAAAATTTAATTATTTAAATTATAAAGATAAAATTTAAAGTTTAATGTTTAAAGTTTAATAATTAAAAATTAAAAATTTTAATTTTAAATTTTAGCATTAAATTAAATACGTTTGTAAAAAAAAAAAACTTTACACCAATGCCATCGCTCAAGCTCCAGACGACGACGTCCCTGCTCCTAGACAGCAGTTTGCTCAGTTCGGCGCGGGATGCTTTTGGGGCGTTGAATTGGCGTTCCAGAGAGTTCCGGGGGTGACCAAAACGGAGGTCGGGTATACCCAAGGCTTCGTGGATAATCCGAATTATGAAGACGTGTGTTCTGGGACTACGACCCATAATGAAGTTGTGAGGCTTCAGTATGACCCTAAAGACTGCACCTTTGACACTTTGCTTGATGTCTTCTGGGCTCGCCATGATCCTACCTCCCTCAATCGCCAGGTCGGTTTTTTCTGATGTGGGAAATTTTGGGTCTTTACAGATACAACTTTTATGTATTTTCAGTTTGTGAATTTTCATTTTGGAAGTAGATTTTGAGCTTATAGAACTTGTTGACATTGGGAAATGTCAGCAGTTAGAACATTTGCTTGGAAGTTTGTATGTTAGACAACTGGATATCTCACCCTGCATAAAGTTCACCCCCCAATATAACTCAAGGGATTTCTGTGATTGAAAGTTGGGAATTTGAGACCCTGCTTTCTAAGTGAGTTATGGTCCTTATCTCGAGTCACAAGGAACTTGTTAGGGCATAACTACGAAATATCAGATGTTGTGGAATTATTCTCATGATGCCTTGATTATCATGGTATATTGTTGGTTTAGTCTGCCATGATTAGTTCCATGGCAACTCTTTCAGTGGTTTCTTATAGTCTCATTTGTTTTCTTGTGATTTCAAGAAAAACGGTGTATCGTTATCTCGGTCACCTTCATAGACAAATATTTCATTGTAAAATCAGGTCATATTTCTCAGAGAAATATATCTTATGCAGGGTAATCGTTTCTTCATGTTGGTATAATTGTATCCGCAGCATGCACCATAGGCTTGCTGTTTCTAATAAGTTCGATTCCATTGGCAGGGGAATGATGTTGGGACACAATACAGATCTGGTATATACTATTACACTCCGGAGCAGGAAACTGCGGCACTGGAGTCCATGGAAAAACACCAGAAACTCTTGAACCGAAAGATTGTTATAGAGATTCTGCCCGCAAAGAAGTTCTATAGAGCAGAGAAATATCACCAGCAGTACCTCGCAAAAGGAGGCCGTTTCGGTTTTAAACAATCTGCAGAGAAACGTTGATGCTACGGCTAAGTTGCCACTGTTCTATATGCATTTCTGAGTTTATGATTGTCTATAGCAGTCTGCTTTTGCCTGTCATATAATGATACTTTTGGAAACCCTTGTGTTGATGGAATGAATACCTGCTTATTTACCTAGCCACTCAACGTATGGATTTGTAATTCTTTACAGATCCCAGACCAGAATCTATGGTTTTTTGTATATTTAAAGTGATAAGATATAGTGTTTAAACTTTCAAATGTGTTGATTATACGTTAATTTTGAAATGAAACCATTGTGATGAAGGAGGCTTTCTTCCATTTTCTGATAGCCTTTTGCTTTTATATGTAACCTGATTTTGTTCTCATTTAGTGGTCCTAGTGATGAAAGATGACATTGTTCTTCCTAAATAACTCGAATTCGAGCATTGTAGTCTGTACGGTGTGTGTGCCTTTTTAAAAGGCTATCATGTAATCGAGAATTGGTGAAGACAAGATGAATCTTAGACTGAAGAAAGGAAGAAAGAGAGAAGATGTGAATGTGTCTCTTTTCTCTCTTCCAGCATCTCTCCTGTGTTTCCTCCTTTTTCATGTCATCATCATCTGCAAGGTGGCCGTAGGAACCTCTGTATCATCTCTTTATGAATGCCAGTGAATGTTATATATATATATATATATATATATATATATATATATATGAAACTAGGAGAACATGCAAACACGGTAACGTGTAAAGCATGAATGAAGCACAAGCACAAGCTGTAATTACTCTGCTGTCTTGACTTGTTCACCATCCTGTCCTAATTCTACTGGTTCTCAATCATCTTTATAGATTTTTTAAAGAAAAGAAAATTCTTGTTCACGTTAATGGCACGTGTACTAGTTGTATACAAACAAAATTGATAGATCGAAGTGTTTCTTGCATATCACGATACAGTGTTGCTGAATACTGAGATTGCAGCACTGCTGGGCCTGGCTGGACCACACTCCCTCTGCTAATGGCTGGTTCAGGGATTTATGTATGCAGGCAAAAAGTGTGGCAGTGGTGAGGGAATTATAAGCACACATAAATTTGGGAAAACATTGATACAAATTCATGAATATTGCTCCTTTGATCGGGAAAACGTTCTTTTTCTACAGAAATTTGGGAAAACATTGATTCAAGTACTAAGAAAGAAAGAAAGGGATCATTTAGAAAATTTGGTCAATCTATACCCTACCAAAACCCACTTTCCATTTTTTTTTTCAATATTTTCTCTCTTTTTACTTCTCTTTTTCAAGTTGTTGGATGGAAACATTGGAGCAGAAAGCATTTAAAACTAATGCAAGTCAATGAATTTGGAATTTAACATATGGGTAATTATTTTATATTCACTGGAATAAATTTTTTTACAACCACAGTCGTGTATTTATATTTTTTTCTAAAACATAATTAAATTTTAGTTTATACAATTTATGTACCAAAAATTTTCACATTCTTAATGTATTTGATTTAGGATTTATACTATCATTTGTAAGATGTGAGATATAATTAGGAGCATAAATACGGTTATAACCCTGGTAAGTTATTCAAGTTATATCATTGTTTTTCAGTTTAATCCATCTAATTCGTTGAATTACCAGTTCAGTAAGATAAATAAAAAGTTAGTAAAAAATATTTTTTTAACAACGTTCACTGAAATTTTATATATGTCCGATTTGATACCACCAATTAGACTATCAATTCCTAATCCGATTCGAACAACACATATACTAGTATCAAATATGAGTATAGAATTTTCCCCACTAAAATTGCATTTGATGACATGCAATGCAATATCATTTCTTCTTTTAGAAGTGAAGTTATTGCCTCCATAAATGCCTTCTCTATTTATTTTTTCAACACTCGTTAGGATTGAGAAGTTACATTCATTAAGGTCTACTTAATTCACCCATTACCAATAGTTTTTCCAAAATATACTCTCATCCATAAATAACTAAAATTATTATAATTTTGATCCAATTTAAATCGGTAATTAATTTATTCGTCATAATTTTACTAAGAGGTAAGCGATTTGTCATGAAAAAGTACTTCATTTCCGTATGTAAAGATTAAATCTTTGACCCGTAACTAAGAGATGAGATGGGTAATTATCACATCTCACTATTTGTATTTTCTTTTACTGTTGTTTGAATAAAAAATGTAAAAATAAAAAAGTTTTTCAATAACAATAAAATTAGAGTTGAGTTACTTTTTATATACTTATTTAGACATGTAATATTGTTTTTAGAAATAAGAATAAAAATATCTTTATTTAAGAATTAAATTTTTTAAAATATCTAATTATAGGAAAAAAAATTCAACATGGTAACACAACAGAGTTGGATTCGTGATATAATGGCAAATTTGATTAAGAACTAGGCTTAAATATATATTTGGTACTTGAACTATATTCTTTCTCTTAAGTTGGTATTTGAAAAAAAAATTTGCTCTCATGCTTGTAACACCATGTTAAAAAAAAGTTGAATGAAAAGCAAATAATAAACGGAAGTTTGCACAGCCAAGGGGTTTAACCTGTGACCTTAGCTGTAAACAACCAAGGGTGTAACAAGTTGAGACAAGGCCCCCGTTATGGTTTACCTAAATTATATAAAACCCTTAAGGTTTTCCCTCCTCCGAAAAATAAATGTTAAAAAAATGTTTTCTACGGAGTCAAAGGAGACGTCACCCGGAGATCAGGATGACACTCTTAACATAACACCGTAAATGTTTTTAAAAAATGAAAATGAAAGGTGGAAAATGGATGGGAAATATGAAAAATGGATGGAGTCGCCACCGACCACTTTGGTAGTCCGGACACCGTAAAAATAACCAGAGATTCAAACGTTTGGGTTCGGGAGTCGGTTACGCATGGGGAATGATTAACACCCCACAACACCCAAAATTGGTACCGCGTTGATTCGGTGTTGTATTTGCAAGAAAAAAAAATTGATTTTTAATTTAAAATTTAATCCCTAAAAAGGGTCGAAGGAGAACATTTCCTTATTTACGAAAAAACCCGAGGAAGATGACACCTGAATAAGTCAGGATGTCACTTCTTAACCGGATTCCGAAATAAAGTGGAAAATATTCCCTTAAATTGGCCAAGAATTTTAAAAATATATCTGAAATAAAATAAACGAATATATATATATGATAATATAATATAAAATATAATGAACATATATTATATAGCAAAAAAATAAAGAAAAATAATAATGTACACATATTTCATAATATGTTAAGTATAAAATAATATATATAATATACTGAATATAATAATATAATATATAAAAATAAAAATGATAATAACCAAATCAATATATACAAAATAATAATAAGAAATTATATATATATATATATATATACTATACATTAAAAAATATATATATATATGTTTATATATTATGAAAAGTAAGAAAATTTTTACATATATAATATTGCAATAATATACCTATCATGTAATTAAAATAATCTACACATATATATGTAAAATAATATATTACATAAAATATATATATATATACATAATACTATATAATGTAAATAATAATAATAATAATAATAATAATATGTAAATAAAAAACTGAAAATGACTAAAATAAAAAATAGAAACTCAAAACTAAAAAGGACGAAATTGTAAAATATTTAATAGTTTCAGGGACTGAGGTGGTAGTTTTACCATGCGGAAGGATCATTTTAAAAATAAATACGGGACGGAGGGACCAGATGGGTAATTTACCCATAAAAATTCGGATGAAAATTGAATCTAGTGACTAATATGAAAAACAGTTGAAACATGCAGGACTGAAGGCGCAATTAGACCATGCGGCAGAGCCTGGCTAAAAATAAGACTAGGGCGGAGGGGTTTAGTACGTAATTTACCCATTTTTTTGTGCTGGTATAAAAGTTATATTCTAAAAAAATCACTCATTTTTCATTTCAAACAAAAATAAAATAAAATGGGGCATCTCAAGCCCTCTCTCTTCTCAGCAGGTGTGGCGGTGGCCAGTCGGCGTCGCCTCCGTAAACTGCCGGCCGAAAAATTCAAATTTTGTCTTTCCAACTCCGTTCGACGCGTTGAGTTTAAATTTGGGGGTAGATTTTGCGAAAAATAACCTTAGGTACGTAGATCTACAAAATAATTGAAAGGTTATTATTACTTTTTTACCTTTTGAATTACCCCTTTTTTGTCTTGTTTGATTCAAAGCAAGGATAAAACTCGTGTTTTTATTTCCGAATCTAAGAAAAAGACCATTTTTTATATATTTCGAGTCACTTTTTTTTCAATTCGAAATCCATTCTTTTATCTATTTCGAACCCCCTGTTACACTTGATTCGCATGGGTTTTATACCTATTTTGATACATGCAAGAATAATAATAAAAAATTACAACTTGTTCTGTTTTTTTGCAGGTTTGGGCGGTGGCTGCCACGCGTGGCCAATTGTGGTGTAACCTCCTAAATTTGACCTAATTTCTTAAGTCGAATCTTAGAAGTTAAGTTTGAAAAACTTGTCCCTCAAGAAAGGTTACTAGGGTTGATAATTCAAATTACAACTTAATTTTTAAAGGATCGAATCCACAAAATTATATCATTTAAGTAAAACGTAGTCGTTTAACAAAATTCCAAAAGCTATTATAAAATTCGAAAGAAAATTCAAATAATGCATGTCAAACCAATAAGTCTCAAAATAATAATAATGTCCCAAGTCCCAAATACAGAATCGTCCGAAATAATAACAATAGAATAATCCAAATGTCCGAATAATCATACTGTAAAATAGGGTAAAGTCTGATGATATGAAAATCCTTCAAGTACCGTACGCCTAAGCATGTATATCTGAAAGAGAAGCTAAGGGGGAGTAAGCTATAAAGCTCAGTGTGTCTCTAAAGTGCAGTTAAAAGCACATAACAGATATCCGAAAAACAAACATAGTTCAACAGTCATCTAAATATACATATGCATACAATTTGAGACATAAAATGTAATGTCATGCATCCATCTCCATACACCGTACGGAGAGTAAGGTTCCCCAGAACCACTCTAACTACATCGTCACCATCCGAAGTGGAACGACCCATAGGTGGGACCACTGATCCGAAGCAGAATTCAGCCCGAAGGGTGAACCCGCTGAACTTCCCCGTACATTTTCCGAACCCAAATGATATGACATGTTCCGATTTACATTTTTCGGACCTGAGAGTATGTCCAATCTATTAATTTAATCTGAGTGCATATGATATATGTCCAATATTATTTTAGTCCGATTCTGATATCCGATGCGTGTCATACCATCATACAAAATATACCATAAATCACAAATCATTCAATCAGTCACATATACAACATGCATGTATAGCATAGAGCACAGAAATGATATAGCACAGAAAGAGACACACCTTAGGTAGCTAATAACTCAACATCGAGAGTGACGTATCCCACGCTCTGTTCTAGTATTCGGTCGGATAGAGTCAACACCTACAAGGTGAACAAAACATAATTATTACCACTATTATGCCACACTAACTTAATCTCTAAACGAAACCATACTCACGTGCAAAACTCGCAGGCTGATCAGAATGAGGTCGAACAAGTGGAGGAAGAGGAAGGTTCTTAGGCTCTGAGTCAACGTCACCTGAACACAAACACATTTGTATCAGATTTCGATATTCAAAATTCTTAAAATACTAACTATAATTAAATGTAGATAGCAAACGGTTATTCGGGTTCGAATTTGGGAAAACAGGCAACGGATTTGGAATCAGAACGTCGAAAAACATGAAGCCAACTTGGGTCGAAAAAAGACAACGCTGGCATTATCAAAAGTCAACACTGACATCATCATAAGGTCAACATTGACGTCAGCCAAAGCGTCAAGGCTGACGTCAGCTAAAAAGTCAACCCTAGCGTCATCACCAGGTCAACACTGATGTCAGCTCGGGTCGGGTCGATCAACTGGTCGGGTTGGTCAATGGGTCAGGTTGGTCAATAGGTCGGGCAACGGATCGTTCGGTCCAGTCGTTTCGGTTTAAAACTGTCGATTCAGTTCAGGTCTCTATCTCGGCTCAGTTCACACAATTTAGGCTCGGTTCAACTCCCTCTCACCAATGGGCCTCCCAAGCTTTTTAGGTTGAGCCCACACCCACCCTTTAGCCACCCCTAACCACCAGCCTACTCTAACTAAAACTACAACCAGCAAATAGGGTTCTGGGAACCCTTGGCGGCGGCCTCCACCATCGTGGCGTTGGCAGAACCAACAAGAAAGACGACGGTGACAGCCTACGACAATGCACCCAAATACCCCATGGCCTTCTCCTGACCACGACCACCGTTAAGATCTCAGCACCCTCTCTCACACTGAACATACAAGAACCCAAACGAATGCTTACCCAAACAGAACACCCAAGGCGGAGGGCACGACGGTTCTGGGGGTCTCGAACTAGCTCCTCGGTGTATTCAGAGCTATGGTCGTCGACTCGGCACAAAAGATGGGCCACCTTAGACAGAACTAAGATACGAACACCCTGGTGGTCTCAGAACGGCAAACGAACAACGGCGAGACCCTCGTCGGGGAACGTAAAAAGGGTTAAAAAATTTAAAGGGTTGCAGCTAGGGTTTCTCGTAACTGGGCTGAGGGAATTTGAATGATAAAAAAGGTATAAATACCCTAGGGAAAAAGGGGAAATCGCAAAAGAAGTCCCTACACTTATCCGAACCATGAAATAACCCTCTCCTAAATCTGACATTTTCATAAATTGGTCACTTAAATTACTTTTATACCCAATTAAATCCAGAAAACAAAATTAGGGTTTCAAATTAGGGATTTAAAGATTTGGAAATTTTTAATTTGGGGGAAAATAAGGGTGTGACAATTCTCTCCCCCTTAAAAGAAATTTCGGCCTTGAAATTTACCTGGATCAAAGAGATACGGATACCGAACTTTGACAACAGCATTGGGCTCCCATGTAGCCTCTTCATGACCACGATTACGCCACAAGACCTTGACCATCTTAATGGTCTTCCTCCGAAGAACTTTCTTGTCCTGAGCAAGAATCTCAACTGGCTCCTCCTCAAAACGCAAGTCGGGACGAATCTCAATCTCATCCACAGGAATAATATGAGATGGATTAGCATGATAGCGTCTCAACACCGAGACATGGAGGACATCATGAATACGATTGAGCTTAGACGGTAACTTAAGCTGATAGGCAACTGGTCTAATCTGACGAATAATCCGATAAGGGCCAATGAAACGAGGACTCAGCTTGCCTTTCCGATTGAAACGAAGTACCTTCCTCCACGTAGATACTTCCAAGAAAACCTCATCTCCCACATCGAACTCAAGATCCCGACGTCTCAAATCGGCATAAGACTTCTATCTGTCAAAAGTAACCTTAAGCCGATCCCGAATCAATCTAACAGTCTGCTCAGTCTCATGAACAATATTCGGTCCCAACAATCTGTGTTCATTAAGCTCAGTCCAACCAATAGGTGTACGACACTTACGCCTATACAGAGCCTCATACGGTGCCATCTTGATACAAGCCTGGTAGCTATTATTGTAGGTGAACTCCGCAAGCGGTAAGAAATCTTCCCAACTACCACTATAATCCACAACACAACCCCTCAACATATCCTCAAGAATTTGGATTACCCGCTCAGACTGGCCATCGGTCTGCAGATGATAAGCAGTGCTAAAGTTCAACCAAGTACCCAAAGCTATATGAAGAGACATCTAGAACTTCACCGTGAACCTTGGGTCCCAGTCAGAAATGATAGACAAAGGTACTCCATAAAGTCTGACAATCTCCGAGAGGTATAGCTTAGCTAACATACTCAAAGAATAGTTAACTCAAACAACCTCTAGAACTTAGTCAACCGATCAACAATAACCCAGATAGAGTCTTTCTTTGATGGGTTCAAAGGAAGACCACTGACAAAATCTATCGTCACACGCTCTCATTTCCACTGAGGAATCTCAATATGCTGAAGTAACCCAGACGGGCGCTGATGCTCAGCTTTTACCTTCTGACAAGTCAAACACTTCGACACAAACCCAACAACATCCTTCTTCAGGCTCTTCCACCAGTATCTCTCACGAAGATTCTTGTACATTTGGTCCCTACCAGGATGCATAGAGTAGGGACTGTTATGGGCTTCACGAAGGATAACCTACTTCAACCCAGAATTCCTCGGAATATAATACCGACCCTAAAAACACAGAACACCATTCTAATCGATCAAATAATCATGAGATGTTCCTTATTAAACCTCTCTTATACAGTGCATCAAGAACGGATCACTAGGCTACTCAGCTCGAATATTAGAAATTAGAGTAGGAATAACCTGAAGTTCTGCCAAAAGAATGCCATCCTCATACAAACTCAACCGAGCAAACATGGCTCTCAAATCTGTAATGACATTACGACTCAAGGCGTCAGCAACAACATTGGCCTTGCCTGGATGATACTCAATCTCGCAGTCATAGTCTTTAAGAAGCTCTAACCAACGACGTTGTCTCAGGTTCAGCTCCTTCTGAGTGAGAAGATATTTCAGACTCTTATGGTCTGTGAAGATATAACACTTCTCTCCATAAAGATAATGTCTCCAGATCTTGAGAGCAAAGATCACAGCAGCAAGCTCTAGATCGTGGGTATGATAGTTACACTCATGCGATTTCAACAGTCGGAACGCATAGGCTACTACCTTACCATCTTGCATTAGAACACACCTCAATCCAGTGTGAGAAGTATCACTAGACGGTGTAAGTCTTCCTCAGTTCAGGCTGAATCAGGATTGGTGTTTCAGTCAACACGGTCTTAAGCTTCTTAAAACTAGTCTGCTGAGCCTAAGACCAGACAAAATGAACATTATTTCTCAGAATTTTAGTCAACGGAGCTGCGATGATCGAGAAACCCTCAACAAACCTCCGATAATAGCCAGCTAAACCCAAGAAACTTCAGATCTCAGGAACATTCCTGGGTTACTTCCAGCTTATGATAGCCTCAATCTTCTTTGGATCAACCCGAATACCCTTAGCAGAAACAATATGCCCCAAAAACATCACCCGTGAAAGCTAGAATTCACACTTATTGAATTTTGCGTACATATGTTTCTCCCTCAGAGTTTGTAAAACAATCAGAGATGTTCCTCATGCTCATCCTCAGATTTAGAGTAAACCAGGATATCGTCTATAAATAACACAACAAACTGGTCGAGATAGGGTTGAAACACTCTATTAATCATATCCATAAAGGCGGTAGGAGCGTTAGTTAACCCAAAAGACATCACAAGGAACTCGTAATGATCATAACGTGTCTGAAAAGCTGTTTTGAACACGTCAGAATCCTTAACCTTGAGTTGGTAGTAATTAGATCTCATGTCTATCTTGGAAAACACCGTAGCTCCCCGGAACTGATCGAAGAGATCATCAATACGAGGAAGGTATACTTGTTCTTGATTGTCAGCTTGTTCAGCTTCCAGTAATCGATGCACAACCGAAGTGTCCCATCATTCTTCTTAACAAAAAGAACAGGGGCTCCCCACGGAGAAACATTATGTCGGATAAATCCCCTGTCTAGCAATTCTTGCAACTGTACCTTCAATTCTTTAAGCTCCTTTGGTGGCATCCAATAAGGTGCCATAGACACAGGAGTTGTGCCCGGATAAACTTCGATACCAAACTCAATCTCATCTCACTTTGGCAGAACACTAGGCAATTCTTTCGAAAATACATCGGAAAAGTCTCTCACAACTCGAATTTTATCCATCCCAGAGTCAGACTGTCTCAGATCAAGAATGTAAGCAAGGTAGGCAATGGACCTCTCCTTGATCATCTTCTCAGCTTTGAGATCCGATATTACATAGATAGAAAGCCCCGACGCTCTCCGGTAAGAACTACCTCACGATCATCAGGAGTTTTCAAGGTTGCCTTATTCTTTTCACAGTTAAGATTGACTCGGTGAGCAGACAACCAATCCATATTGAGAATTAGGTCAAACTCGCCAAAGGGTAACTTCATCAGATTAGCAGGAAAAATTTCCCCTTGGATCTCGAGATGACAACTTTTATACACTTTAGAAACCACTATCAGACTATGTACGGTAATAACATTAGCAATATCCTCAACAAAAATTTCAAGACCCCCTAGATACAGAACTGGCAACGTACGAATGAGTTGAACCATTATCAAGTAGTGCAAAATAAGGGATAGAATAGATAGAAAAAGTACCAGTAATAACGTCTGGCTTATCCCGATCCTCATACCTCCTGGTAGCATAAACCAACCCAGGCTGTCTCGCCCCTGAACCAGCTGATCCTCTACTCTGAGCAGGCCTACCCCTACAAGCAGTACCCGAAACAACAGATCTACCATAACTTCTCCCTCTACTAGGAGCCTGAACAGATGCCTGAGACTGACTCAGAATATATACAGATAAATGTGACACTGGACATTCTCTAAAAAGATACTCAAAGGAACCGCATTGAAAGCAAGCCTCACTCTGTCTCCTACACTCGCCTGGATGCCATTTCTTGCAGAAAGAAAACTGTAGCACCCCACGAGAATTAGTCGAACCTTCAACACTGGCGGTCAGAACAGTAGATGTCACTGGTCTAGCCCTGGAGTAACTCTGATGGTCATACTCATCTCTAGTCCTCTTCCTAGACTGATTTCCCTGACTGTACTGAACTGACGCGGTCGACTGTCTCCTCGCCCGATCAGTATCATGAGATTCCTATCGTTTCTTCATAGCTTCAATCCGCTCAGCATTTCTGGCCCGTTGGGTGATCTCCTTATACTCCTTATCATGATGTAAAGCAACCCCGGTCTTGATAGAGAAACGCAGCCCTCTCAGAAACCGGTCACACTTCTCATTTTCTGTAGTAACTAGCCCCGAAACATACTGAAGAAGCCTCAAAAACTCAATCTCATAGTCATTAACGCTCATATCATTCTGCTCCAGATTTATAAAGTCATCTTGGCACTTTGCCAGATACTCAGGTCCAATATACCGGTTTTAAAATAACTGCCTAAAAAACTCCCATGTAATCTGACTGTCTAGAACAACTTTTTCCTCTGCTTCCCACTAGTTTTGGGCCTCACCCTACATCAATGATACAACAGCTCTCAATTTTCGGTCGGCAAGATACTCAATCTCTATGAACAAACGCTGAAGTTTCTTCAGCCAATATTCCGCATCAGCCAGATTTGTACCCAACTTGCCATCAAACATGGTCATCCCAGCAGCTAAGAACTCGGTAAAAATAGGTTTCCTCACGCCTTCAGACTGGCAGAGGTAACGAAGCAACTCCCTTTTTACTATAACAGAATCTACGCCCACTGTCTCACTGTCTTCAAAATCACGTGGACCAACACTCTGCGTCTGCTGACTAGGTGCTGTATTTTGAGCTCCCGTTTGATTCCCAGGTTGATCCTCTCCATCATCATCGTGCACCTCATTTGGATTCTGTGGAAGATCCGCGGGAGGCGGAGCATCACTCTTAACAGCGGTAGGATGACCTCGTCTACGACCACGTTCGGTCGCTAATCTAGACTCCTACGAGGTGGTATAGTAGTCTATCACAAAAGAAGATAATCCTAAGTTAGAGTCGGTACTTGGAGTTTCTATTCAAAATAAACACAATCCTTAAAAATATTGTTTTTATTGGAAATTCCCGTTTTGCCCCAAAAATATTTAGTATGCATGAAAAATCATTTCCAGTTTAAAAATTTCATTCGAGCCACACAGTCCGAAGGTTGAACCTAGGCTCTGGTACCACTAAATATAACCTCTTAAATTTGACCTAATTTCTTAAGTCAATTTTTGTAAGTTAAGTTTGAAGAACTTGTCCCTCAAGAAAGGTTATTAAGATTGATAAATCAAATTACAACTTATTTTTTTAAAGGATCGAATCCACAAAATTATATCATTTAAGTAAAACGTAGTCGTTTAACAAAGTTCCAAAAGCTATTATAAAATTCGAAAGAAAATTCAAATAATGCATGTCAAACCAATAAGTCTCAAAATAATAATAATGTCCCAAGTCCCAAATACAGAATCGTCCGAAATAATAAAAGAATAATCCAAATGACCGAATAATCATACTGTAAAATAGGGTAAAGTCCGATGATATGAAAATCCTCCAAGTACCGTACACCTAAGCCTGTGTATCTAAAAGAGAAGCTAAGGTGGAGTAAGCTATAAAGCTCAGCGTGTCTCTAAAGTGCAGTTAAAAGCACATAATAGTCATCTAAATATACATATGCATACAATCTGAGACATAAAATGTAATGTCATGCACCCATCTCCATACACCATCCGAAGAGTAAGGTTCTCCAGGACCACTATAACTACATCGTCACCATCCGAAGTGGAACGACCCGAAGGTAGGACCACTGATCCAAAGCGAAATTCAGCCCGAATGGTGAACCCGCTGAACTTCCCCGTACATTTTCCTAACCCAAATGATATGACATGTTCCGATTTATATTTTCTGAATCCGAGAGTATATCCGATCTATTAATTTAACCCGAGTGCATATGATATATGTCTTATATTATTTTAAAATCTGGGGAGATTTGTTGGAGGAGACAAAATGAGCTTGGCTTGCTACGACTCTGACGACAATATAATGCCTGGAGAAAGTTTGACCCAGCTGCAACACTGACGAAGATACAAGGTCTGCAAAACTTGATCCAGCTGCCACCTTGACGAAGACACAGGATCAAAGGATGAAGGTTTGGCCCAGTTACAACACCGAGGAGACCAGACCGAAAGTTGATAAATTTTGATGTAAAGCTTGGCTCGTAGACTTTTTTGCGTTTTTCCCAAATACACAAGGATCAACGGTTTTGAGTTGCCTTTACCAGTAGCCGTTTGCTCCGGGCTAGTTGTACCATTCCCTGGGTACAATCAGTTTGTACCAATCGTGACATTGGATTTTTCAAAGGATTTATTTTCCTTCGACCATTCACAAAAATAAATTTTCGATGGACATTTGAATTATCCATTATCTTAAACTTTATCGTGTTTAAGCACGTTGTACCAACATTTCTGTTGGACTTGTCAAAAACTTTGATCCAGATGCATCAACGACGAAGAGACAAGATCGAAATTTGGTTCAATCATCTCATCTACGGAAGAACAGAATCGATAACAACACTTAGGTCTTAGTACGCCATCAACGGCAGAGTAAGAATAAACAGCACATTGAGCCTATCCACACCATCAACGGAGGGACATGACTAATATCAACAACTTGGATTCTACCACACCATCAACGGAGAAGAATAATCGATTATCAACAACTTAAACTTTACTACACCATCAACGGAGGAGCAGGAATGAACAACGACTTGGACCTTACTACACCTTCAACGGGAGAGTAAGAACGAATCTTGAACCTAGCCACACTATCAACGGAAGGACAAGATCAGATAACTTGGATTCTACCACGCCATCAACGGAGAAACATAATCTAGATAACAACAACTCAAACCTTACTACCCCATCAACGGAGGAACAATAATGAACCACAACTTGGACCTTACTAAGCCCTTAAAGACGGAGTAAAAATAATCAATAACTTGAGCCCAGCCACACCATCAACGGAGGGACAGGATCTGATATCAGCAGCTTGGATTCTACCGCGCCATCAACAGAGAAGCAGAATCTGGATAACAACAACCCAATTCTTACTTCACCATCAACGGAGAAGCAGAGATGAACAGAAACTTAAACTTCACTACGCCCTTAAAGACGGAGTAAGAACGATCAATAATTTAAGCCCACCCACACCATTAATGGAGGGACAAGATCGGATGATTTGGATTTTACCACGCCATCAACTAAGAAGTAAAATTTAGATAACAGCAACTCAAACCTTACTACATCATCAACGGAGAAGCAGGAATGAACAACAACTTGAACCTTATTACGCCCTCAACGGCGGAGTAAGAACGAACGGCAACTTGAACCCGACCACACCGTCAACGGAGGGGCATGATCGAATAACTTAGACTCTACTAGGCCATCAATGGAGGAGAAAAATCTGGATAACAACAATTCACACATTACTATACCATCAACGGAGGAGCATGAATGAACAACAACTTGGACCTTACTATACCTTCAACGGCAGAGTAAGAACGAACAACAACTTGAAACCAGCAACACCATCAACGGAGGGACATGATCAAATAACTTAGATTCTGTCACACTATAAATGGAGAAGTAGAATTTGGATAACAACAACTCAAACCTTACTACACCATCAACGGAGAAGTAGGAATGAACAACAACTTGGACCTTACCATGCCCTCAACGGCAGAGTAAGAACGAACGGAAACTTGAACCCGACCACACCATCAACGGAAGGATAGGATCGAATAACTTAGAATATACTACACCATCAATGGAGGAGTAGAATCTGGATAACAACAATTCAAACCTTACTACGCCCTCAGCGGTAGAGTAAGAACGACCAATAACTTGAACCCAGCCACACCATCAACGGATGGATAGGATCAGAGGATGAATATTTGATTTTTTTATTCTTAATTTTTTTGTTTTTTTACTTTTTTGATTTTTTTGATTTTTTTGGTTTTATTTATTTTTTTAGCTATAACTGTAAGAAAGAGATAATATTCAAGGAAGAAGTTTGGGTCTTAGCTACACCATCGACAACAACACGATATATATAAAATAATGCTTTCGCTACATCAATAGGGAGGCTGAATCTAGACTGACTTGGTTTACCATCACTGTTGGAAGCAAAAAATTGAGAAAAGTCAGCTCTGGCACTTTATGGCGATAATCATGACTTAAAAATGAAAGAAAACATTAATTAGTAATTGTGAAAAATTTGCCATTGTTACCTGGGTGTTTGAGTTTTTTCTGCATATTCATCCTCCTTCGAGCTAGGGATTTGTCTTTTCGTCTTTGCCCCTATGGTCGAGGTCTTTCGGTCTCTTCTCCGGACATGTTTGTATGCCCAAATAAATGCACCATGAATGCCTCTAATTTTTATGCCTAATGTGCATGTTTATTCTAGATGAATGTATGATGTATGATATTAAATGGTCCCAATAAATGTGTGAATGATGATTTTTTCTTTTTGCCCCCTCAAAGGGATGCCCCTGACTCTCTGTTGGTCAGATTGAGCTTTCGATTGTTTCGCGGAAATGCCCGCAATCTTCTTTGGCTTTGATCATCTTCCTCTATCTTTTATGGTGCATGCCCCGAAATTATTTTCATTGAACTTCGTCTGGAATGAAGCGAATTCGAAGCTTAGAGTATATTTTTGCCTTTTCTTGAAGGATGAACGTGTTATGTTGCCCTACAGTTGGTTCTATAAATTTGTTGTGTTGGTTCATGTTAGTTTATTAATTTTAGCTCTGGCAAAATGCTACAGACATTAATCAATGTATTCGTCTAGGGTACGAAAGTCTGACTTGGTATCGAAGGCTAACTTTTAGAACTCATCTAGAAATGCCCCTAGACGTGGGGCCTTGTAGAGGCATGGTATACGCGATGGTCATTCTTAAAAATGCCCTTGGACTGGGCTTTTGCATAGGTTCGGTAAAGTGTTGGATCGATCAACTTCTGCTTTACTTGGCATTGCTGGCATGAGGCATCTCGGGTACCAGTTTCAAAATTGTGAATGTATGCATGTAGATGCAAAATGCATGTTCTAGATGCGGAGGTACTGATTCAAAAATGGTTCCCGCGGTTCAACTTCTGAACTCACGAGATCTGTTCGCAACTTTGAATGTTGCATTAATATCTAAGGTACTATATTTTCTCCCGATGATGAATTTTTTTCAAATTGAAAACCAATCGTGAATCAGTACTTAATGTTGGCAAAATGCAAAAAATTAAAATGATGATGTCATGCAATTAATGCAAAATGAGTGAATTTAATATGATACGATTAAAAAAGAAGCGAGGTCAGCTCAAAATAAAATAATTAAATGAAATAATTAAACGGTAAAAAAGGTAAAAAAAACTATACATAAAACAAATAAAGGCACCAAAGCCTAAAAAAGGATGACTGCTAAACGGGCAGAGTTTCGTATGGCTTAAAAGGGTGGCTTCTACAGCTCACTATATGTGGTTCGGATCTAAAGGAAATGGTACCTGAACTGTGGCGAGAACATCGATTCGGGGGAATACGACCCTTATACCATACGGGGGTGAAAACCCCACGAAATATAAGGACCGTATTCCGAAAGTGAATTACAACACTATACAGAGGTGAAGACCCCACGAAGCGAAGTAATCACTCCCACTTAACAAAGGTGAGGAGCCCGGGTAAAAAGCTTATGCATGAATGTCGAGGGATTAAAAATTAAATCAAATCAAAATTTCAAATTTCTTGCAAGACAACACAAAATCAACATTGGCCTGACTTTCTTAAAAATGTCCCCAGCAGAGTCGCCAAGCTGTCGCGATAGTTTTTCCTCATCCGAAAAATAAATGTTTAAAAAAAATAAATGTTTTCTACAGAGTCAAAGGAGACGTCACCCGGAGACCGGGATGACACTCCTAACAGAACACCGTAAATGTTTTAAGAAATGAAAAATGGAAGGTGGAAAATGGATGGGAAATATGAAAAATGGATGGAGTCGCCACCGGCCACTTTGGTAGGCCGGACACCGTAAAAATAACCAGAGATTCAAATGTTTGGGTTCGAGAGTCGGTTACGCGTGGAGAAGGATTAGCACCCCACAACGCCCAAAATTGGTACCGCGTTTATTTGGTGTTGTCTTTGCAAGAAAACAAAAATTCGATTTTTAATTCAAAATTTAATCCCTAAAAAACGATCTAAGGAGAACATTTCCTTATTTACGAAAAAAACCGAGGAAGATGACACCTGAATAAGTCAGGATGTCATTTCCTATCTGGATTCCGAAATAAAGTGGAAAATATTCCCTTAAATTGGCCAAGAGTTTTAAAAATATATCTGAAATAAAATAAATGAATATATATATATATATAGGTATGATAATATAATATAAAATATAATGAACATATATTATATAGCCAAAAAAATAAAGAAAAATAATAATGTACATATATTTCATATTATGTTAAGTATAAAATAATATACATAATATACTAAATATAATAATATAATATATAAAAATAAAAATGATAATAACCAAATCAATATATACAAAATAATAATAAATTATATACATATACTATACATTAAATATATATATATTATGAAAAGTAAGAAATTTTTTACATATATAATATTGCAATAATATACATATCATGTAATTAAAATAATCTACACATATATATATGTAAAATAATATATGGGTAAAACTTTGATACACATGCTGTGTAAAATTAATTTTACACAAGCCTATGTATTTACACTATAAAAACCCAAATCTTAAATTCTTAACCCTAACCCTAAAAAACTAAACCCCACACTCTAAACCCTAAATTCTAAACACTAACCTTAAATTCTAAACCCTACAACATAAACCCCTAAACCTTAAACCCTAAGCTAAAACCCTAACCCCTAAAACTAAAAGGCACGTGTAAACTAAAGTCTACACGGCCTGTGTATCAAAGTTTTTTCCATAATATATTACATAAAATACATATATATATATATAATACTATATAATGTAAATATATATACTATTAAGATAATAATAATAATAATAATAATAATAATAATATGTAAATAAAAAATGAAAATGACTAAAATAAAAAAAATAGAAACTCAAAAACTAAAAAAGGACGAAATTGCAAAATATTTAATAGTTTCAGGGACTGAGGTGGTAGTTTTACCATGCGGAAGGCTCATTTTAAAAATAAATACGAGACGGAGGGACCAGATGGGTAATTTACTCATAAAAATTTGGATGAAAATTGAATCTAGTGACTAATATGAAAAACAATTGAAACATGCAGGGACTGAAGGCGCAATTAGACCATGCGGCAGACCCTGGCTAAAAATAAGACTGGGGCGGAGGGGTTTTGTACGTAATTTACCCACTTTTTTGTGCTGGTATAAAAGTTAAATCCTAAAAAAATCACTCATTTTTCATTTCAAATAAAAAATAATAAAAGGGGTCTCTCAAACCCTCTCCCTTATCTGTCGGTGCGGTGGTGGCCGGTCGCCGTCGCTACCGTAAATTTTTCAACTCCATTCGACGCGCCGAGTTTGAATCCAGGGGTGAATTTTGCGAAAAATAACCTTAGATACGTAGATCTACAAAAAATCGAAAGGTTTTTATTAGTTTTTTACCTTTTGAATTTACCTTTTTTTTTGCCTTGTTTGATTCAAACGCAAGGATAAAACTCGTGTTTTTATTTCCAAATTTAAGAAAACGACCCTTTATTATATATTTCAAATCTTTTTTTTTTCAATTCGAAATCCCTTTTTTTTTATCTATTTCGAACCCCCATTACACTTGATTGGCATGGGTTTTATACCCATTTTGATACATGCATGAATAAAAAAAAATTACAACTTGTTCTGTTTTTTTGCAGGTTTGGGCGGTGGCCGGCAGAGTGGGCGATGGCCGCCACGCTTGGCGGCCACGTGCACGGAGAGTGGATGAAGGGTGCAGCGGCGGCTGGTGTATGTTAGGGTATTAGGGTTTTGGTTTTTAGGTTATTTTTTAATTAGGGCATATGTTGTAATTTGGCCTGGTTATTTGGGTCTTAATTGGGTATAGGGTTTATTTTTGGATATGGGTATTTGGGTTTGTAAAGGGGTATTGGGCTGTGTTTAATTGGGCTTAGGCCCGGACTAAAATGAGTTACTACAACCTGCATAGGATAAAACCGAGTTTTGACCCCTCATCTTCCCCATTCGAATAAAAAATACCCAAATTGATAGAATGCATACGTTTTGGTATCAACTTGGGAGGCGTCTAGTTCAAGTAGCAACTTGAGAACAAAAATTCTTTAAGTGTCAACTTAAGAGAATATGCTCAATTCAGATACTAATTTAAAAGTAAAATTCTTTATGTGCTAACTTGAAAGAATGTGTATAGATCAATTACATGGTATATTTAAGCTTGAGAATTACATGGAGAATGGAAAGCGAAAGACAAAATGTGAATTAGTTCCAACTCATAATGGACCCTAAGTTTGGCCAAGTAAATGTTCTCCTATTTAAAGCGAAGAGGGCCTGCTGGAACAGCTATGAAATTATATGGATTTAGTCTCTCCCCAAGCAAAAAGCCAACCTTAACGAATCCCGTGTCTTATAAGAAACAGCTAAACTAACACGGAGAAATAAAAAACCAAACTCAACAGCCAAAAAAACAATGGCGGAACCGGATACCAACCTCGGCCTTGAAACTGTTCCCAGGGTCATAAGTTTCCTGTCTTCTTTGTTGCAAAGAGTAGCGGAGTCCAATGATGATTGCCGGTTGTTTCAGTCGCAGAAGGTGTCGGTTTTTCATGGCCTTACCAGGCCTACCATTTCCATCAGAAGCTATCTCGAGAGGATCTTCAAGTACGCGAATTGTAGCCCCTCGTGTTTCGTGGTTGCCTATGTTTATCTCGACCGGTTCGTGCAGATGCAGCCGTCTTTGCCTATCAATTCTTACAATGTACATAGGATGCTTATCACCAGTGTTTTGGTTTCTGCTAAATTCATGGATGACATGTAAGTTTCTTCTTTTCATTCTTTTTGCTTTATAACTTTATGATTCCTGGAAAATAACTTTCTGGGGTTTTCATTTTCTTTGCTCTCCTTGATTTGGTCTGGGTTTCGAAGCTGACATCTTTGTCATAATTGGGGTTTGACCCCTTTTTTAAGTTCTCTTAGATTCTTGTTTGAAGATGAAATATTTCCTGTATGTCATGATCTTTCAAATTTCATGTTCAGAATTTATCTGAGTTTCAATGTTTGATTGGAATATTTAGTTTTGGGGTGAGTCTGGGGTGCAGCAAGTTACAAAACAGGAAGTAATATTTTAGATTTCGTGTTTTGTAACATTTTAGTTGGTGCCGCACCCTAGTGCTACCGTAACTTGCCCTGAGTTGATTTAGCTGGCAAACCTTGTTTATTTGTGCTGATATTTCCTTACCTGCAAGATTTCAAGCTGGCAGTGATAGTACTCTTTTCCAAATAGCCAAAAGGGAAAGAAATGGAATACCTACAGCCATGTGAGAAAACACATCATTTCTGACCAGACAACCTTACCTCAGATGTGCTGGTTTTGTCCCTACCATCCATGGCACACCTGTAAATTCCCCCATAAAATTTCAAGAGCTAATGACAGTTGCTTAACTGTCACTTTTTTACTTTCTAATTTTACTCATAATCAACTAAACTTGTGTTTTTTTTTTTCAGGTATTACAACAATGCTTACTATGCCAAAGTGGGAGGCATCAGCACAGCAGAGATGAACCTGCTTGAACTGGACTTCTTATTTGGTTTAGGCTTCCAATTGAATGTGACACCTACAACTTTCCACACCTACTATTCTTTTCTCCAGAGAGAAATGTGGATGCAAGTTCAACCCCCTCTGCAACATCTGCCCCAACCTTCTTTAACCATCGGGAGGTCCGTGAAGATCTATTGTTGTTTAAATGAAGATGAATCCACCCATCACCAGCAACTTGCAGTTTAAGCCATTGTTCTTATGATGGATTACAGACAAGGCCACTGGTGTCTTGTGTTAAGACCCCAGAAGGAGATGTTGGCTCCAGCACACTGATTTCGGACATGGAAGTCAAAAAATCTCATTTGGGTTCCTTAGCTTTTTTCTGTCAATGTGCTGTATGAACATTCCAAGCCTCGTTTCTTGTGGTTCAGTCATAATTAACCACAATTTCCCTTAATTTAGTGCAATTATAGTTGGGAGTTTTGTGCTTACAGTGTGGCCAACATGATCTTGTTGTAGATATTTTCTTAAAGTAGGTCACTGAGTTGAAACAAATGGTAACCACCATTCAAAGAAATACATACATACATACATACATACATATGTGTATGTATGCATGCATGTATATGTATGGATCGATAGATAGATCTTCCCTATTTTGAGTTATTTCATTCAAAATGCATTATTCTGATACAAAGTAGATAAAACTTGAAAGTTTACAGTACCCCCAATAAATAGAAATGAAGTTTTGATGAAATTTCATGAAGGATGAAATGGGAGAACAATTAAGAGAAAAACTTTGGCAGGGGGAAAGTGTTGCGCGTAATAAGTGCTACGCAAATGTGCAAGTATACACGTCGCAAGTTATAGTATAAAAGATATCGTCTCCACGGGATTGGTGCCACTTCAAGAATCTAGTCTCTTGCACTTGTAAAAAGTAAAAACACAAGTAAAGGATTATAGAAGTTTTAACTAATAACTAATCTAGAAAGCAATTAAGTAAATGAAAAGATGAATTCGAATGAGAGAGATAGGCTAGGTTATCGTGAGTTGAGGTGTGATAGCCGATTGGATTGTCTTGGTAAAAGAGTGCACGGGAAAAGTTTTAGTCGAGAATTGAATAAGAGAACTAGTTGCCCTGGCATGAATTGTCGCGACAATAGTTTCTTGTCGTGCCATTGCTTTGTTTTCTCCTTGTAGATTTGTGCATTGTTATAGGCGAGTGCACAAAATTCTTCTATCTCGTTGATCTTGCATGTGGTCGTGTAATTGCTGTGGCAATTGTAGATGAGAGCAATCTACAGATTCTTGCTTTAACATCAACGTTGTAACCTTATGGGCATCAGGTTCCTCAGAATTTACTGTAGTATTGTTGCTCTCAGCTTTACTGAGTGTTGTCGAGGCATTGCTCTGTTCAGGCTCCTCAATCATTGCCGAGGCAATTTGTTGTTCAGGCTCATCATGTGTTGGGCAGTCTCTCTCATTGGCATCCTCTTGACTTTGAGGTTCTAGTTGTTCCCCACACATCGGAGAGCTTTCTTTGCATTGCTCCTTATCCTCTTGCCTTGGGACGTCAGTATCCCTAGGAATGAATTGTTGGTGCATGTTATCCATGACATATGTGGATCTCCCCAATTGATCTTCTGAATCTCCTAAGGTTGCATCCCACTGAGCTATCATCGTATCCATAGATTTTGATAGCTCTCGAATCTTTTCAATTGATCCGTCAAGTCTAGCCAAGGAAGCTAGTAACGTTTCCTCCAAGGAATTGGAATGCTCTTGAAAAGGACTACATTACCATGGCATATCTATTGCTGCGGCAAAATTGTTATGGTAAAAAAAATTTGAGCTTTTTGACCATACCATGAAGAATTTTGCTGCTGGTTTCCTCTATGGTCCTCCATGTAGTTATATGCACCGAAAATGTGAGGGCAATTTTCAAACACATGATGTTCTCCACACATAGCACAAGATTTTTCCACGGTATAAGTTCTTTGGGCTTTTCTCGGTCGGTATAGGTAATCATCAAAGGGTGCAGGAAACTCTTGATTTGATTGATTCATATCTTCCAACATCATCTCTCGAATAGATCGGCTTTTATTTCCCGACATGTTGATGTCCCTTAACTTGTAGCGCACCTAATTTTTTTTGATAAAACAAACAAAAAGAAAAGTTAGTAAAACTAAGAGAAAAAAATGCAATAACAAAAACAACTAACACCAATTGCCAATCCCCGGCAACGGCGCCAAAAACTTGTTGCGTGTGATAAGTGCTACGCAATTGTGCAAGTATACACGTCGCAAGTAATAAAGTGATATGAGTATCGAGTATCGTCTCCACAGGAATTGGTTTGGGCCACTTTGCTTAAGTTACTGCACTGTGAAAAGTAAAAACACAATTGATAATAAGAGTTCTAATTAACGAGTAAACTAAGAGCAATAAACTAAACGAATAGATGAAATCAAAAGAGAGAATAGGTCAGGTTATCGTGAGTTGAGGTGTGATGCCGATTGGATCGTCTTGGTAAAAGAGTGCAAGGGCAACTCAGTTTCCGTGGCAACTTGCATAGCGGGGTTGCCTTGGCAACTAATCGATGGTTGCCTGGGCGACTAGCTGGGCAACTACTTGGGCGGCTGGGCAGCAACTTCAAGGTTCGGCGGAGCGTTCTTCAATGGTTTCTTCTTATCCCTAAGTCGAAACTCTAGCTACTTGTGCATGCCTTGATAATACATCCCTGCGTGAATCAAGAGTGAACAACAACCAATCTTGCGCTCATCTTAGCCGTTGAAATCCTTAACTTATTCCTAAGCCGGATTAATCTTCACCATCAATAGATTGAATAAAGACCATACTCATTCGTTTCTTGAATCTAATTCTCCCGATATTAGATAAATAGATGAAGTTACGAGATCCTATCCCAATTCACTCGCAAACAAGAATAAAAGTCAAGAACGAGTAAACCTTGAATAGAAAAGTGCAAACTCTTATTACCTAAACAAAATCCAATTTTTTCTCACAACAACAAAACACAATAACCCCAACCAATCAAGTTAGTTCATGGTTGGGTTCAAAAGATATACAAAGAATAATCCCCAAACCACGAATCTAATGGAAGCAAAGAAGAAGAAGAAGAAATCGAACTCTCTCCCCCCTTTACTCTCTTGTCAAAATTTCTCTCCTCTTTGCCCTATGGGGTTGTTGAAATTTTCCCTCATCTTCTTGCCCGCCCTCAAGTTGACGATATGGCCTCTTATTTATAGGGCTAGGTCAAAGTCCTTCTTTGAGGAGGAAGTTAAGTTGGAATTAAATTATCTTTAAAGAATATAATTCTTTATTATAATTATATTCCTACTAGAACTTCTCCTATCTTCTTGGAATTTAATTCTTCTTTAATCTCTTCATGGAAATCAAATTCCTTTGGGATTTAGCTTTGCTCCACGTCATCTTAGGCTTGTCTAGTCATCAATTTCGACTACCATATCACCTTATTCTTTGTCGACAATTGCCCTGGCAACTGGCTCTAGCCTTGTTTAGGCAAGTGATTCTGCACACACACAAAAACACACCAAAGCAGCATCTTTTTCCACAAAAATCACCAAGTTATGTAATCAAGCTCAACGGTGGAAAGAAACATTAATTAATGCATGAATGACTAATTATGCAACTAATACGAGCTTAAGTCTAACAATAATATGAGTAAAAAGGGTAATAAAAATAGTACTTTTGAACACTTATCAGTTAGCAGTGGGGGTTCTGGATAGGAGCGACCGCACAGGGCCCCCGAGAGAAAGGGCCCAAAAAATAAAGAACTTAAGTTAAATAGTTGTAAAAAAATTATAAATTTGTATATATAATTATGTATATATATAACAATTATTTAAAACTTTAAACATGCAAAAAGAATGATACATTTTAAGTGAAAATATTTAATTTTTAGATGTTTATAAGTCAATTTTTTGATGCTCAAAAGAATAATATAATAATATTTTTTCTATTAAGGTAATTTTTTGGAAGAAAAGAAATTATATCTCTTATCGATTATAAATTAAGGGCCGCATTTTAAAAATTGCATAGGGCCCAAAAATCTTTGAACCGCCCCTAGGTGTTAGGGCTAAGTATTTGTGTTTTAATCTTTTAGATATTATAGCTTAAATATGAAGGGTTGTGCAATTTTTTTATACAGCTTGTGTATTAAAATATTACCATTAGATTCGGACGGGAGTTTGGTGTCTTATTATACTATGGTCGATTCTCCTTCGCCCATTGCGGTTAGACATATGGTGGATGATTCTGGAAATTGGGATTGGGATTGGCTAGCTTCTATCCTTCCTCAGCAGATTCTGCAGAAGATTATCGCGGTCAAACCCCCTAGTAGTGGCTTTGGGCATGACCTCCCGAGTTGGCGTTGGGAACATGATCGCAGATCGCCGCTTTACGTCCAAATCGACTTATACGGCTCTCTCTCGTGACCATGAAGTGAGTCCAGCTTTTAATTGGAAGGCGATATGGGATTAAAGGTATCCCAGCAGGTTAAGGTGTTTATTTGGTTCGCGATTCATAATCGTCTGCTGACGAATACTGAACGGTTGTGACGCCACCTCGCTGTCCCGGACGCTTGTGCCCTGTGTCAGGGAGGCTCGAAAAGTATGGACCATGTGTTGCAAGGCTGCATGATGGCGCGATCCGTCTGAAAAGATTCAGCCTGAAAGATTGATTTTTTTTTTTTATCGCTGCCATATACTGCCCGGCTTGATGCTAACCTTCGTGATTCAACTGATTTTGCGCGAGAGGTGGATAATTGGATTGAACATTTTGCTGTGTACTGCTGGATGCTGTGGAAACATAGGTGCAGTCGGTTGTTTGATGATACATATATTCAGAGAGGTGACTTCTATTATTGCTGTGAGAAACTTTCGAATGAATTTGTTAATGCTTTTCACCGGCCTTCAACGGATTTGCGACAGGCTGTTCCAGTGGATCTTGTATGGCAACGACCTTCGGTTGGATGGGTGAAGGTGCACACTGATGGGGCTGTGCGTTCCTCGGATAATATGGCAGCTGCCGGGGGGTTTGCGTGGAGATTAAGGGGAATGGATTTTTGGTTACTCTTGTAGTCGTGGCGCTGCTCGGTTCTCATGGCCGAGCTATGGTTGTGCATGATTCGCTTGCTTATGCGTGGGATCTTGGTTTTCGACTTGTTCAGTTGGAAACGGATAATAGTGTGGTGGCCAATGTCTTACAGTGCCAATCCGATGACCTTGCAGGATGTTCTTTGGTAGAAGCGATTCATGAGATGCTGTCTCGGCAATGGACTGTGCAGGTTAGACATATTTGTCGAGGGAAGAATATGGTGGTTGATAAGGTTGCAGCCTTGAGCCGTGGTGCCCCTGTGGGTGTCGTTGAGTTGTGGCATGCACCCCTTGATCTCGTGGACATGTTAAGGAAGGAGGCGGACGCGGGGTGATCCGGCTCGTGTTTTTGGTGTTTTAGTTCTGTTTTTTTTTTTTTGATTTTTATTTCCTTCGTTTGAGTTTACCTCATTGTTTCTGTAACATATTGTTATGGGTACTTTTTTACTTCACCTAAGTTTGATTTTAAGGAAGTTTTTAATAAAGTCTATAGTATTATACTCTTTCTAATCAAAATAATAATAATAATATTTAATTTATAGTTGTAATCTCTATGTAAACTCACATGAATCAAGTAATTATCTATGTTTTGAGTGCGTTTTTCTAAAGAAGTTTGACAGTGTATTTTATAAATGTGTGGATTTGAAAAAAGTGATGATTTGTAGAATCAAGAGTTTTATTATACAATTTCTTACTTTAAGGGTAAATCGCTACTTACTCCCATTTTAATTTAACTTAGAATATTTATATCTATTTCATTTGGAATGGACGTAATAATCGATAATTTTAAAGAGTATCATAGAATGGTGTGCATATAACCGATACAAATGTAATTGTTTCAACATCCATATAACCATAGAGCTATAACAAAATTTGAACTTAAACACCGAAAAGCAGGGGTGTTCATTACTGGATACCCGAGTCTTCGAGTATTCGAAGTACTGGGTACCTAACATCCTGAATACTAGATTTTTTAGCCCGTGTCATGACCCGTTCTAATCGGGTACTCGCAAAACTCGGGCACTCAAAAATTTGGGTAATGGATACCCGTATTTTTGCTTTTTTATTAAAAAATATTAATTTTATTAAAAAACTCATAACTGATAAAAGTCCAAATTATATAATCCCATCATAGAGTTTAAGATCTAAAATATCAAACTCAAACAACTTTAGAATATAAATTCCATAATTCTTAGAAATTACATGCATAATTAGGTTGTTTGATTTGGAAATATAGTGAATATAAAGTATTTTGTTTAAATAATAATTATATTTAAAATAAAAAAATTAGGGAACTGGATCATCATGCCACCGGGTATCCAATAATATGTATTCTTGCGGCTAGGACCCGACCCGAGAAAATGTATATTTTAGCGGGCCGGATATTCGACCTGGGTAAACAAAATTTCGAATAATTACCATGTTATTTATATTCGAATAGTCAGATCGGGTCGATCGCGTATTTTTGAATACCTCTACCGAAAAATATGCTTCTCATAAGAGGAATTTGGATGCTTTATAAGTTATTTGATCTCTTTAATTAATATCAATTCTATGTTTTGAGTTTGATTTGTTTTTAAGGATTATTTCTCATATACAGACTGTGGTAACTTTAGTTTTTACAAGCATATTAGTTTAGATGTTAGGAGTTTAGATTGTAGGATATAAAATTTAAGTTTTAAGGATGAAATTTAGGGTTTATTATTTAGGGGCTTAACGTTAGAGATTTTAATTTTAAATTCCAGCCTTCAATTATGCATGATTGTGTAAAAAAACTTTACACCGCCTGAGTATGAAATAATTGTCCGTTTTTAAATGTATTATACTTGATATCTATTATTATTAATTGTTAATTTATTGATATATATAAATCAGTAGAATAGAAGTTAGTTACTATTATGGCAATTTCGAACTTAATTTAAGTTGGTTAAGGTTTCGATCAAAGTGCACTTTTATTTTGAAACCTTGATGCCAACCGTTCCTCCACTTTATTTATTCATTGTAATATTTCCCAATTTGTTATTTTTGGATTGTCATATGTCATAAATGAAAAATCAGATGTCATGTTTTTAATGAATGTAAAATTAATTTAATAATTAATAATATAAATCATATTATCATTAATTAATTTAATTTAACTAAGTGAACCCAGTAAATGTCTCAGTAAAAAAACGGATGATGTTTATCTTAAGAGACATGAGTTTAAATCGTTCTGTCTACAAGGTGTATACGTATTGTCAAATGATTAAGAATATATATGAAGAGATATTACATTTACCTTGTAATCACCTTTAAACTATTAAAAAATTAATTTAACTAAGTGATAAAGTATATAAATTATATTCATGATTAATTAACTGATAAATAATAAATAAATATTATACTTTTAAATAAATTTAAATTGATGAAATATAAAAATAGAAAAATATTTAATTCTTAGTAAATGACTCGTATGAGGAAATTATATTTTATAAGAACTCAAGGGAGACGCATGATGTAGGGATGAGTATGGGTCAAATTTTTTTTTTTTTAAATTTAGGGTCAGGTTTTATTAAGGGTGCTTTTGGTCGGGTTTGAATTTAGAGCGAAAAATATTCAACCCGACTCAGAATTATACTATTATTTTCCTTTATATTTTTTAGTGATTAAAATTAATTTTTTTACAATTAAGTCCCTAAAAATTAATTATTTAATAAGTTAGGTCAAGTTTATCAAGTATGATATCTGGTCGGGTTTAAATTTAGGGTATATACGAGAAACCTGACCCAATCCGTGCCCATCCCTTCACACATGGGGTATATAATCAAATTAGAGGATTTTACGGGATAAATATAATCAAACAAAGTTTTAAAATATAATTATACAAAAATCAAAATTCATGTGCGAGTTTGATACTTATCCCTTCATCCACTGAAGAGATTAATTTGAAACAATCTCTGTGAAATTTTAAGAAATCTAAGAGAAATCTTGACCAGACAAATGTTGCTTTAAAACGTGGCTATTGATGTTTTTCTAACTCCAGCTGTTGGCTAAACAGTTTGGTTATCACTTTAAACCTCAAAACAAAAGCTAATCCCATACAAATCCTAATACTGCAGCATCTCTTTCGGAAACTAAAGCAACAGGAAACTGAGAAAATTCAATCGTAATTTCTACAACGAGTTCTTACTTGTATTTCAGAACACTCGCATCTCCGACTCGTTTATCACTGTTGAAGCAAAGCATAGGCAAATCTCCAATTAATCCATCCATCAAACTCCTGCAAGCTCACAATTTGAGGGGAAAAATCGACCCTCCCTCTCACTCGGAAGCTGTAGTTCATCTTTCTCCCTCAATATTATAGAACAACATGACCATTATAAACTTTTAAGTTACGGTCTTCTCAAAATTGCTGCTGCTTAGTCTGAAAACACGTGATCCGTCTTAATATGGCCTGTATCTCGTTGGCCGCCTGAACCTCGGTACCCTCCTGAAAACGAGGTTGAACTCGAGTGAGTTAATATATTCGATAACAAGGATACTTAGCAGAAACTATTACAATCAATTCTCTCAAGCATAGGGGGAGTAAACAAAGTACGACGGCGACAGATTAGAAAATCATGTAAATGATTCTGATGTAAATAGATACCATGCAAATCAAATTACTTTACTACGACTTTGGACTTGGAAGCCACGAATGATTGGCATAAAGCATGAACATTACAGAGATAACGAATGCATCTTTTCCACTTCCATGCATTTAAAACAAATCCGAAAAAGAGACATTTCTAGTAAAACCAACACTGGCTCAACCAACTTGCTGTGAACCAAAAACATATTAAGTTATCCTTTTTCTTTCCTTTCCGACAACCAAACAAAGCAAGCACACTTTCATGCTTACCCATAGCCATATGGAGGATAGAAAGCAGGACCAGGCATGAAAGGCCTTCGGGAGCGGAAATAAGGGTTGGGCCTTCCTCGATAATGTTTCATTCCAGGAATATTTGTTCGTTTAGCAGAGACCTGTGAATAAACCAAGCACACTTTTATTACCATGTAGTTTATATTCATGAACTAATATCCACACATTTATATCAAGTTATAAACCTTCAACTGACGACCGTGCAATTCTGTTTCATTTAACAGTAGAGCATTTTGAACAGCATCAACTTCAACAAATTCAACGTAAGTAAATCCTTTAGGTTGACCAAACTTATCGGTCAAGATTGTAACTCTGTTCACCGTTCCACAGGACTGAAAATGCTGTTGAATTTCCTCCGGTGTACATGCATATTCTACCTGTTGTTACAAAGATAAAAAAAAAGAGTCGGCCCGTATCCATATATTTGTTCGCAAGCATGGAGAAACCATTTAGTTATGATACATTAAGATGGCTTCTTAAGTAAATTTGTATACTAAAACACTTGGGGAGTTACTTGAAGAAAAAACAACATTTAACACAATCTATATTGATATTTCATTCAAATAAGTTCTCGCAGATCAAATTTGTTGAACCATGTTTAACACAAATGATTGTCCATGCAATCACATGCATATAAAAAAGCAATCTCAAGCTACACCATATGCACAAACATAAAACCAAATAGGACCAAAATGGAAAAACTATTCCCATATCCTGATTGGCCAAACTAAAGAAGAATCACACTTTTAGCTTACTTGTAAGTAAATTTTTATCATAAAGATATTAATTGACAGTAGGTGAGGTAGATGAGACAACTGAACTCAATAAACATTTAAAAAGTTGATAAAGGAAGGCATAGGAAAGGGTTCATAAACCTCACATTACCGACATAAATCGAGCGGGAATCGACTTCCTCCTTTTCAGCTTGACTTGCAGAAGCACTTGAGGAATCTTCATATCCAGGAAAATAAAGTAAAAACAAATCAGTTTACTAGAGCTAACAATCCATAAACAAAACACTCCGAAATTCAAAAAGAAATCAAATCAGTAATTTTCAAGATTAAGAAAGTAATCTCTTTCTCGAACAAGAAAAAGCATAGCCCAACCAGAGTCAAACTTGTCAAGAAAATAGCGAGAAAAAAACCCAGATCAAATACAAATTCAAAGGGAAAAGAATTAAAAGAACCTTGGGCAGATCCCATCTCCTTCTCAACTTTAGCCTGCATTTCACGTAAAGCCCCCGCCTCTTCTTCGATCTCTCTAAGTCTTCTTTTCATGTCTTCCAAGTCCTAAAATTTTCAAAAACATGAACATATGTTATTCATTAAGAGAAAAAAGCTCCGCTAAAGTTAGGAAAAGGGGAAAAAAGCTAAAATAAAAGAAAGGGGGCAACTTTGGAGTTGGAATTAGGATCTTGTTCAACGCCTTGGTCGTTGCCTTCATAATCCTCAGCTCCGCCAGACATGTCCACCTGCGCATCCATCTCTCCTTCCTCTTCAGGGATATCCCTCCGTACACCTCGTGCTCTTGCTCTTCGTATTGATCCATTCCTGTCAAATTGGGGGAATTTTGGAATTAGGGTTTTTGCTCTTTGTGCTAAGAAATTATATTATACCGTAACGTTATTTACGATACCAACCAATAAAAAATACTTATCACATTATTTTTTCATGTCAAGTGAAAATTCACTTGGTAAAAATATGACATGAAAAAAATAATAAGATTAATATTTTTTATTAGTTGGTCATATAAATAACGTGGCGAGAATGACCTATGATATAATTTCTTATTTGTGTAGGAGTAAACTGCACTCGGTGAGGTAGGCCTGTCACATTCCCCTTGATACACTGGTTAAAGACAAATCTAGGACCATTAGGTCCCAAATTTTTATATTTTCGAGACTAGTTTTATTACAGTGAACTCATCGAACAAGTACGTCGAGTTTTAAAATAATTTTATTTTTTTATTCCAACTCGTCATAGGAGTACGGATAATTTCAATTTTTTAAATAATCGGTTTAAATCTTAATCATGAGATTAAGGTAATCTTAATTCGAACTCGTCGTAGGGGCACAATGAGTTGCAAGTGGGTTAACGGCCCATGACGTTTCAACATAACACCGTTTGGGTTAATATGGAACTCGTCTTGTATGGACGGCGAGTTTGGTTTAAAAAATAATAAATTTCTAAAGAAGTAAATATAAAAAAGGTAAGTTTGTACCATTTATGAAACAAAAACTTTTAATAAATATTTGATGCGGACAATTTGGAATTTTGTTTGATTTGGGCTAGTAAATTATTTATATGTATGTTAATGTTAGCCAATGTTGTTATAATAAGTAGGTACATTTTTTTGTTAAAAAAAGTAGGTAAATTTTATCTCTCAACCTTAACGAGCTGGAAAATATATTTGAGGATGATGTCTACCGAAAAACATTTCATAGAATTAAAGCATAAATCAAAGTAGACTGCAACGTAACACATACGCAAATTTGATGTTGGATTATTTTGGTCGCTCGTGTTTGTAAATACACCACCCTGTCATGCTTGATGTTAAGTGTGTAAAAGTACTATATTTTATACCATTTTTACTCATATTATTATTAGACTTAGGCTCATTTTAGTTGCATTCTTAGTCATTCATGCATAGTTTCGTAGTTTCTTTGTGTATTGAGTTTTACCTCGTGTTTTTATGGTTTTTGTGGAGAAATCGCTATTATTTTTTTCTTTATTTGGTGTAGGACGAGTTGCCAAGCCACTTGCCAAAAGATGCCCTGGCAAGTCGATGAGTTGTCGAGCCACTTGCCGAAGGATCCTGGCAAGTCGCGATAAAGCCATTATTTCCAGGAATTAATTCAAACGCTTTGGATAATTAACCAAATTCAAACGCTGAGTTAGTTAGAGATCAGATCCCACAGGTTTTACACTCATTCGAACTCCTTCTCCTCACCTATTTAAGGAGATCGCAACAATACGTCAAAGGGGTGAATCGTTATAGAGATCGAATCAAAAAAGAGAATTTGCCCACAGCCATTCACGCAGATTGGAGGAGTTCTTCTTCTCTAATTCTTTTTATCTTATATTGTGCGATCCACCCATGTTTGGGTTTTATTTATTGTTGTTTTCTTTTAACCCAGCCATGAACTAGATTAATTGGCTTGGGTTATCGGGTTTATGGTGTGTAAAGATGACTGATTGGTTTTGGTTTTTAATTCTATAAGATTCAATGTTTATCCATTATTGGTTCTTAATTTTGTTTCAAGGAAACCTGGGAAAGAAACTTGAATGCATTTATTTATCTAGGCTCGGGAGAACCAGATTCACGAAACTATTGGATACGGTTTCCACTTAAACAATCGTTGGTGGAAAATAATTTGCCTTAGGAATAAAGAACGGATTTCAGCGTCTAAGAAGAGTGAAAAGATCGATGTTTTCCACCCAAGGTTAACGCATGGATGTATCACCAAGGCTTGCACAATCATCAATTCTTCAGTTAGGGATAACGCGGAGGCATTGAAGAACACTCCGCCAAACATTAAAGGGTAATCACTTGCCACAACAATTACTAGCCACAACAATTCATCCGACAATCACACCACTACTCACGATAACCCAGCCTATTCTCTCATATCGATTATCTCTTTACTCTGTTTACTTAGTTTATTTTACTTGTTATTTACCACCGTTTATCACTTTCATTTCTATTCCATTTCAGTGCAAAAAGCTAAGAAACAAAGTTTCACCAATTCATGTAGAGACGATCTTAATCTATACTATTACTTGCGACGTGTTTACTTACACCATTTACGTTTCACTTAAATCACACAACAAGTTTTTGGCGTCGTTGCCAGGGATTGACAATAGCGACTTTATTTTTAATTTCTTGCACATTTGTCTTTTCATTTATTTCTTTTATTGGTTTCAAGGTGCTAACATTTTTTTGGTTTTGCATTTGTGGAGAAATTGTTGTTGTTTTTACTTTATTTGGTGTAGGATGAGTTGCTGAGCCACTTATTGAATGATACCCTAGCAAGTCGATGAGTTGTCAAGCCACTTGCCGATGGATGCCCTGGCAAGTCGCGATAAAGCCATTATCTCCAGAAATTAATTCAAACATTTTGGATAATTACCCAAATTCAAATTCAAATGTTGAGTTAGTTAGAGATTAGATCTTATAGGTTTTACACTTATTCAAACTCCTTCTCTTCACCTATTTAAGGAGATCGCAACAACACATCAAGGGGTGAATCGTGAGAGAGAGATCGGATTAAAAAAGAGGATTTGTGCACATCCATTCACGCAGATTATATGAGTTCTTATTCTCTGATTCTTTTTATCTTGTATTGTGTGATCCACCCATGTTTGGGTTTTATTCATTGTTGTTTTCTTTTAAAACCCAACCATGAACTAGATTAATTGGCTTGGGTTATCAGGTTTATGGTGTGTAAAGACGAATGATTGGTTTTGGTTTTTAATTCTATAAGATTATGTGTTTATCCATTATTGGTTCTTAATTTTGCTTCAAGGAAACTTGGGAAAGGAACGTGAATGCATTTATTTATCTAGGCTCTAGAGAGCTAGATTCACGAAATGGTTGGATACAGTTTCCACTTAAACAACCGTTGGTGGAAACTAATCTGCCTTAGGGATAAGGAAAGGATTTCAACGGCTAAGAAGAGTGAAAAGATCGATGTTTTCCACTCAAGGTTAACACATGGATGTATTACCAAGGCTTGCACAATTATCAGTTCTTCAGTTAGAGATAACGCGAAGGCATTGAAGAACACTCCGCCAAACATTGAAGGGCAAACACTTGCCTTGGCAATCACTTGCCATAACAACTCATCCAACAATCACACCACTACTCACGATAACCCAACCTATTCTCTCATATCGATTATGTCTTTACTCTGTTTACTTAGTTTACGTTACTTATTATTTATCACCATTTATCACCTTCAATTCTATTTCATTTTAGTGCAAGAAGCTAAGAATCAAAGTTTCACCAATCCCTGTGAAGACGATCTTAATCTATTCTATTACTTGCGACATGTTCACTTGCACCATTTGCGTCACACTTAAATCACGTAACACTTGGTAAACCCATAAATTCAAAATGAATCAAGACCATGGATTTCGAGAAGTTACACAAAGTTCTCCTTACAACATTAAGTTTCGCAATACCTCTGAGAAAAAAAGAATAGCGATACGTCATGGTGTAAGGAGAACTTTGTGTAACTTGTCTAAATCCATAGTGAATACAATATTCTTGGTTCGTTTGGAATTGACGGGAATAACGCGTTTATCTATTCAGAATAACGTAGCTCCAAAAAAATATTCACATCGTGGGTTTGACACTAATAGAGTGTAGGTAAAAAATTGGTATTTATAGGTAACTCTGACGAATTTTTTGTCTGTAAAATATGCAGAAGGGGATGTAATAATAAGTGGAACTCATCGTCCATGCACGTCGAGTTCTGCGTATCATGTCATCCCCCTGCACATTTTTCAAGTGAAATATTCGTTAGAGCTTATGGGGGACTAAATATGTATTGTTTAGACTGCAATGGTACACGACGTTTGTAACTCGGTTTACACTGAAAGCGAGTTTAGAGTCAAAAGCCCTACTATAAATAGCTTGCCAACATGATGTTTGGTTTCATAACACAGAAGTTAAAAAAATCAAATTTGTTCTCATAATGCATTCAAAACAATGGTCGCCTCATGTGTTGTTGGAGCTTAGTTTGAATCACGAAGTTCTACTTACAACATTAAGTGCACATGGAGAAGATCATGGTGTTAAGGCCAAAAATGTATTACTGTGAGCAACCCAAAGCCTCTATTGTGATAACCGGGCCTTGACAATTATATATTCCATGTTGGCTTACTTTGTGTAGCTACCAAATCACAAGATCGACATTCTCTTTCGGTCAAGCAAAGAGGATCGAAGCCAACTGTATCTTTAGGCAGATGAGGAGGTTGTGCATTGCTCATAATAGGGCTGGCAGAAGTCACATTGTCAGTCCAAATTGTATGCTGATTTACATCACTCTCGTAAATGATGAAGGGTCATACAACTGTACAGTATGAGATAAGTAAAGAAAGCTATCCTTACAACATTATTGTTCCGTGAAATCTTATTGTGAGAAGTATATTTCATTTATTTGCAAAAGTTTTGTAATATAAGAAATGTATTAAGTTTTGTAATACAAGAATGTTGATTTACATTTATTTGTAATTGTCGTGTAAACTTTTAAATAGATTACATTTTGTTGATTTTCTAAAAAAATACGGCGACTGAATCAGACTCCAAATGAAAAAATACTTAAGGCAGGTTACTTGCCAACCATGCATGGAGAGTTACACCCAAACTTCCAACTATAAATACTTATCCGATTATGTTATTGAACACACATCTTCAAACATGTATTGTTCGATGTCGAATTTAGGGTTGACCGTAATTCTCTTAAAAAAGTCATTTTTAGATAATTTCTACGAAAAAAACTCTCCTTACGACATTATGCATGCTAAGTAAGTCTCAGCGTACCGATTTTAATGTGAGCCTCAACATGGTCTTTTTATCAGCTTTACATAGATGCAGTTGATCATGGTCAACGACTTTGTGGTTATTCCATACAACACCTTTATGCATCCATAATGAATATGGAGGTACTATGTGTGATATTCCATGTTGACAACCCTCGTTCTGTCAGAAACAACCCACCACAGATCAATGAAGTGGTTATGCACTTGTAAATGATTGATTTTATTAATTTCGTTTGCATTTACATCATGAGAAAAATATTTTTAATCATTTTATACTATGGTGAATGATTACATGTATTCAATTTCATATGTACTTATATTATGTTATGCCAAAAGTATTAACGTGTAATTCTACAAAAGTTCTTAACCAATGTGGAATAAAGTGTAATTTTTTTAAAGTTCATGATTAATGTGTGGATGCGTACTTGTGTTTATCAATAGAACGGTGTGTCCGCTGTTCGTTCGCCCATTCAAAAAATGCTCCGAATCTTGCGTTGAAAAGCCTACCAAGAAAACTTCCATAGGGGTGTTTAGACAACTTTTTTACTATGTTCAAATGTTTTTTGGGCTTCATTTTTTTCACCACCATGATGTACGTGTGTTTATCAAAAAATTTGTTGGTTCGTGCATTCGAAAAATGCTCATAATCTTGCATTGAAAAGCTTGCATATATTCATCTAAAACTTGCATCTGTGAAATCTACCAGGGAAAGAAATGATAGGTGCAACTCGTCGTGCATAGAAATGCAAAGCGTGTATGGGGTCAAAAGCCCTACTATAAATAGCTTGTTAACATGTTGTTCGATTCCAAAAACAAAAGTTAATATTTTCTATTTTTTCTATCTCAAAATGCATTCAAAACAGTTTTCGTTTCATGTGTTGGTGGAGCTTAGTTTGAATTACGAAGTTCTCCTTACAACATGAAGTATGGATGGAGCAAATAATGGTGTTAAGGCCTAAAATTTATTACATGGAACAACCTGAAGTCCCCATTGTGATAAACGAGCCTTGACAACCGCATATACCGTGTTGGCTGACTATGTGTAGAGGAATAGAGCCAATTGTATCTCTCTTGATTTTGTAGCAGATGAGGAGGCCGTACGTTGCTCACAATGGGGCTGGCTCAAGTCATATTATCAGCCCCAATTGTACCAGAATTTACATCACTCTCTCAAGTGATGATCGGTCGGACTTCTTTGCAGAATGATTACATGTATTAGTATTATGAGAAGTGCATTACATTTATTAGTAACCATTTTGAAATATAAGAAATGTATTCAATTTTGTTGTACCTATTTTGTAATACAAGAATGTATTACATTTGTTTGTAAAAGTTGTGTAAACTTTTAAATGTATTAAATTTTGTTGTATAACTCGACTGCTATTCACCTAACATTTAAAAAAAAATATGGTGACTGAATTGAACAAAAAATGCAAAAGTGCAGAATCAGGGTTAACAATGTAAGCTAAACTCACCAACCATACATAGCAAGTTACACCCAAATTTCCATCTATAAATACCTATCCGATTATGTTCTTTAACATACATCTTCAAACATATATTATTCGATGTTGATTTAGGGTTGCTCGTAAATTCTCTTATAAAATTTGTCATTTTTTTTATCAATTCCACCACCAAAGCCCTCCTTACAACATTAGGTACGCTAAGTAAATCTCAGCGTACTGGTTTCAATGTGAACCTCGACATGGTCTTTTTATCGGGATGAAGCATTACACTGCTTTAAACAGATGCAACTGATCATGGTCAACGACTCTATAATTATTCAATACAGCACCCATATGCTTCCATACTGATATAGAGGTACTGCGTGTGATATTCTATGTTGACGGCTCACGTTCTACTAGAAACAACCCACCACATATCAAAGAAGTGGGCAAATATGGTGAATGATTGATTTTTATTATTTTCGTATGTATTTACATCATGAGAAATATAATTTTAACCATTTTGTATTATGGTGAATGATTACATGTATTCAATTTCATATGTACTTATATTATATTATCCCAACAATATTGAACTTGAATATCAAAAAAGCCGTTGGTTTGCACATTCAAAAAATGCTCTGAATCTTGCCTTGAAAAAGCTACCAAAATGACATCCATAGGGGTGTCTAGGGAAATTTTTTGCCGTGTTCAAATGGTTTTTGAGTCACTTTTTTCACCACAATGACGTACATGTGTTTATCTTTAGGACACATTCAAAAAATGCTCCTAATATTAAATTAAAAAGCATGCATATATTCGACTGAACCCGCATCTTTGGTAGCTGCAAGGGAAAGAAATGATAGGTGCAACTCGCCGTGCACAGACGAAGAGTTTTCCCAAACTTGCCTTGCATTGACGGCGACTTGCACCTATCATTTGTTTCCCCAGTAGCTTCCACAAATACGGGTTCAGACGAATATCACATTTATAATGCGTGCTACATGTATGGCGAGTTTAAATGCATATTTCCCTATAAATAGCCATGAAAACTAATGTTTGATTATACACAAAAATTTACAAATGTTAAATATTCTTTTCCATGCCACACCTTCAGACTCTTTTCTAAAAAAAGTTACATTTATCATTAAGTTTTACGAAGTTCTTCTTACAACATTAATTACGCTATACAGTCAGCCACATAGCTACAACTTTATGAGCTTTTACACTTGAGTCATATGACACAAAAGCGACAATGGCACAACTGAACACCAATGGTGTCAACATCCCCTCGACTTCGTCAGTGGTGCAAGGCTCCTAAAATGTATGCCATTCGGGCGTACGTGCACTGCCACTCATTTAACCAACATAGGGCTGGAAGAAATCATATTGTCAACCCTAATTGTACGTGCCATACAACATTAGGTATGTTGAGTAAGTCTCAATGTACCGATTTCTCCATACTTTTAGATGGTAAATCAAACTCAATGTTGCATTATTTTTTGGATTTTGCAGAAATCAGTTGAACAGCAGAATTCAAGTCCCCTGAGAAAGTTGAAAATTTCCCATCACTAACTAAAAATTTCCCAATTATGTGCACGAAGTTCTCCTTACAACATTAAGTAAGTAGTGTAGTCCACCTTTCAAAGCTATATCTTCAGGAGCATTTACACTCGAGGCCTCATGCATCAAAGGCCTTCAGATGACGGTGCTAGCCTCGTAAATGTAAGGCATGGGGCCTCGTGCATGCACTACCGTATTCGCCTCAAAGAAATGGGCAATCATGTGATTAATGTGTAATTCTACAAAAGTTTTTAGCCAATATGGAGTGAAGTGTAATTCTACAAAAGTTTATTTTTTTGACATGTAAAGTTTCAGAACTTTAGGTGTAATACCCCTTTCTCGGCCTGGTAGGGAACCGGGTCAGAAAGTGTTACCGGAGGACAATATAGTGATTGGTACAATATTTTTAATCAATATTCAGTATTTCAATATTGGTGTAGTGCTAAACAATATTCGATACTGCAATGATACAATGAGTTTGGTAGTTTGACTCGAATGTAGGACTATCAAATTAAGACCAATTTTAAAATTTTACATATTTTAGGGGCTAATCTATAAATTTAATAAATTATGAGTCTTTTTCTATAATTAAACATACCGGTGTGAAATTCAACTTGTTAACAGTAAGCCTATAAATTTACATGGTAATCGAAGGTCGTTTACTCTTTAAATTTATCCAAATCCTAAATGTTGATTGTTCACTCTTAACAAATTTACCAGCATCTGTATCGGTATGTGCTAAGGCCGTACTAGTACACCTGTACGATGACCGTTATTATCGTTACAAAGAGGGGTCGTATCAAAATAGCCCAAGCTGTATTGATAAACTCTTATCATGACCGTTAAATGTTTAAGGATGGAGAACACATTCTGGTACGAGGTCAATCCGTATCGGTACGCGAGGATGAACTAATTATACTCAATTTCTATACTCGAAAGGGGTGTACCGATACGTACAGTTGTATCAAAACGAGGTTATTTTTATAAGGGAAGGGTTCAATATACCCTTCTCTATATCAATATGCAACTACAATAAAATTCTAGTGGTAAAATTGTATATCGATACCACTGTAGCGATATCGGTATGCCTTATAACCTGTGACCACTATTGCACACCTGTACCGATACGCCATAACCTGTATCTGTACGACTGGTTCTGTAATGTCATTTTTAGACTGGTTTTTATACAATTTTACCGGCCAAACAATGTCCAATATCAATGAAATTTTACCAACAAGTTTATAAGATTATATTCTGATGTCATGCCAAATTTCATATCTAAATGAATCCATTTACTAGGATTTCACACTTTTAGGCCCACCATTCTATTTATACCACTTTTAATCAAAACCATAGAGCTTCTATAAGCCTTTAAAACACACCAAATCCATGCATAACACCTACGTGCCAAAATGGTCAAAAGTGACTTAAACAACAATTATGCCACCATACCAGGAGTTTGTAGGGACGATAAACATTACTCTAGGTACCGTTGTGACTTGCCAAAAACCTTTAACTTCTCGATCTCTTGCAAAAATCTTCCTTAACCTGAAATGCATTAGGCATAATTTGCCTAGTGAGGTAGTCATACACATGAGCAATAACGATGGTATGAAATTCAAATCATGCTATGACAATGTCAATGCTATGACAATATCAATGCTATGGCAATATCAATGCTATGGCAATATCAATGCTATGACAATATCAATGTTGTAACCATATCAATAACTTATTGGGCATATATCAATAGTGTTCTCTTGGATCGAAACAAGATAGTCGATACACGAATTCCTACACCTCGCCAAATCAATGAATGGTCTAGTCCCTCTGCCTCGCCAATTGACCAATAACACAAACATCCCTTCGCCTTGCCAAAATAAAGGTCGTAGCCCAAGGACCATAGTCCACCCGTACCAATGAGCTCATGAATTCTATGGCATGCCAATTGTATTCAATGTCCTTTCGAATCTAAGGTTCATTAACAATAATGATGTCGATGGCAATAACAATGACATAGATATATCGATGGCATTAACCATGGCAATATCAATGTCAATAGAAATGGAAATATCAATGTTAATGTCAATATTTAAATAGCAATAACAATATCAATGTCGATGTTCAGTGACAATGGCAATATCAATATCCAATGTATATGACAATGATAATATCATTATAAATGGCTATGGCAATGACAATATCGATGTCCGATTATCAATGTTTCTATATTTCAATGCTTCAATGATGTCAATGACAATAACAATGTTTCAATGATCAATATTTCAATGCATTAACTTACCTATGCTTACCAATATAGTCTCCAAAGAGATTAGATGCAATATCCTTAGACACAATGTTAGCTATGCAATATTCAATGTCAATGAAATCAGGAAAGGCATCTGGCCTATTTCTAAGACTCCGGCTATACTCACCTTGCTTTTTGAAGCGTTTACGGCTCTCAGATTTCCACTCCCTTGTTCCTAGCTTTAGATGGAGATGGTGACCCTTATTTCACCAACTCTTGAGCTAGGTAAAAATAATAGGAAGTGTTAAGATTAATACAACAATATCGTAATCAATATTTAAGCTTGAAATAGCTATTAGCGATTAGATATCCATGGATTGAAGCCTTGAAGAATATGGGTTTTGCCTTAATGTTCTATAGCTTCAACTCGCAATTAAACACCTATCACCCATGGAATTCAATAATTGATTAAGGGCTTTAGCTTACCAAAGCAAGAGATATAAGATGGAATAAATAGATGGAAGAAATCTAAGCTTTTAAAGCTTCCCTACTAGAGGTGCTAGCTTGAGATCAAGGAAGATGACAAAAATGGTAGTGCATGCTTAATTTTCAAATAAGACGTAGAATTGTGGAAAGGACTCGGTGTACACAAGAGTTAAGTGTTTTAAAACACTTTATTCCCCTAGAAAAGAACCGGTGAGCTTAACCTCCTCTAAGGGTAACCTTAATTTAATAATTTTCATATTTTCTTATCTTTTCTCAATTTTAAGGCAGTTGATAATCAAGTTGTCATCTTTTATGCCCCTAAACTTTCAATTTTTACAATTTAGTCACTAAATAACTTTTAATAAATTCAATAAGGTCTTTAATCGATAAATTGACTCAATTAAAGTCCAATGTCAATGTAATTAACCACACGATCAAAGTCAATGCAATATTTAAACCTTTTTTGTATAGGGTTTTCTATCGTCGGAACCCAATTCCGACTAGACCAGTTTTCGGGGTGTTACAATTCTCCCCCTTAAGAAAAATTCATTATCGAGTTTTCACCTAAACTGAAGAGATGTGGGTACTATTTATTTGTTGTTTCATTTGATTCTCAGGTTTCTTCCTTAGTGGTATGGCTCCTCAAGAGCACATTAACCAGTGGGACAGATTCATTGCGAAGTCTCTGAACTTCTTTTGCTAGAATCTGAACAGGTTCCTCTTCATAGTTCAAATTAGGTTAAATTTCTACAAACTTTGGCTTAATAATATGTGAAGGGTTATAGCGGTACTTTCAAAGCATCAATGCATGGAATACATCACGAATCTTACTCAGTTCTGAGGTTAGCGATAATTGGTGAGCTACAGGGCCAACTTTCTCAACAACTCCAAATGGTCTAATGAATCAGGGACTTAGCTTCCTCTTTTTGCCAAATCTAAGAACTTTCTTCCACGATGAAACCTTGAAGAAGGTTCTTTCACCAACCATATATTGTACATCTCTTCGTTTGGGATCAACATAGGCCTTCTGCCGGTCAAAGGCAACCTTCAAACGATCATGGATGATGGTAACCTATTTTTTGGTTTCCCGAAATAGGTCAGGACCCAACATCTTGCCTTTAGCGAGTTCAGACCAACACAAAGGAGTTCTACAATGTCTGCCATACAATACCTCTTACGGTGCAATTTATTAGAAGCTTGATAACTGTTGTTGTAGGAAAACTCGATAAAAGGTAGGGATTTCTCCCAAGATCCCCTAAAATCAATAATGCATGCATATAGCATATCTTTCGGAATCTATATGGAAGAGTTCAATAATGATGCATGATTGTAAATGATTCAATATGAGGATATTTTGATGATTACCTGGATTACCCTTTCCGACTGGCCGTCAGACTGAAGGTGAAAAGTGGTACTGAGATTAACTCTGGTACCTAGAGCTCCTTATAATGACTTTTAAAATTGAGATGCAAATCATGGATCCTGATTGGAGATAATAGATTTTGGTATTATGTGGAGTCGGATTACTTTCTTGATGTACAAGTTAGCTAATTTAAGATCGTAGTCTATTCTATTTGGTAGAAAGTGTGCTGACTTGGTAAAATGATCTACAACGACCCAGATAACATCATGTTTAGCGGGAGTTAGAGGCAAACCACTAATAAAGTCCATAATTATTCTCTCCCACTTTTACTGTGGTAGATCAATAGGTTGCAGTGAATCGGTAGGAACACGGTGCTTAGCCTTAACACGCTATTACGTAAGGCCCTTGGACACAAAATCAACTATGACTTGTTTCATGCTCGACCACTAATAAAGTTACTGGAGATCCTTGTACATCTTTATAAAACTCGAGTGAATAGAAAAAGAACTCGAATAAGTTTTTTGAGAATATCGGTGCAGAGAGATTAATTATTGGGTACACAGACCCGATCACAAAAACATAACAGCCTTTCAAAATTAACTGTGAAATCTGGATCATCATTATCTTACAATTTATGAATGGTAGAATGAAGTTTAGGTTATTGACTTTGCAATGCTTTGATTCTCGATACAATTGTAGACTAAACCTGGAGTTTAGCTATGAGACATTGGTGCTTCCAAAGTCGAAAGTGAGTATTAATAGCTTAGGGAGCTACAATACAATGGTTTTACAATGAGTTCAATGCAATAAGTGATGTATATGATTCAATGATCAATGACAAGATCATAGTCTTTGAAGAGTTCTATCTATCTCCGTTGCTAAAGATTCAACTCCTTCTGTGACAACATATATTTGAGGCTTTTATGATCAATGAAGAGATAGCAGTTCTCTCCATAGAGATAATGCTTCCAAATTTTCAATGAGAAGACAACTGTAGCCAGCTCCAAGTCATAAGTGGAGTAATTCATCTCATGTGGCTTTAGCTATCTCGAAGCATAAATAATGACTTTGTTTCAATTGATCAAAGCTTCTTTTTTGTTATTTGGTCCAAACAAATAGAGTTTCTTTCATTAACAACTCAGTCAAAGGGTCTGCTATCATAGAAAATCCCTTAACGAATCTTCTATAATAACCACCTAGACCAAGGAAACTTCTCACCTCAGCAATTATTCTTTGGTGGTTTCTAATCAAGGATGGCCTGGATTTTTTGGGTCACCTGAATGCTTGAAGCCGATATGATGTGCCCAAGAAAGGTAACTTAGGTAAGCCAAAACTCACACTTAAAGAATTTAGCAAACAATTGCTTCTCCTAAAGGGTCTGAAGAACAATACGAAGGTGGTCTCGGCGCTCGATAGTGTTCTTAGAATATATCAAGATGTCATCGATAAACACCACAACAATTTATCTTGGTGGGGGTCTGAAAACCCGATTCATTAAGTCCATGAAGGTTGCTAGTGCATTGGTTTGCCCAAAGGGCATTACCAAGAATTTATAATGCCCATATCTTGTACAAAAAGCAGTTTTGGGCACATCATATTCTTTAACTCTCAACTGATAACACTCAGACCTTAAATCGATCTTGGAAAACACATAGGCATCCTTAAGATGATCGAATAGTTCATTAATTCTTGGCAATGGATACGTGTTTTTAATAGTCACTTTGTTCAACTGTCGGTAATTGATATATAGCCTCATGAAACTATTTTTCTTCTTTACAAAAAAGACTGAAGCTCCCCAAGGTGAAGAACTCGGTCGAATAAAGCCTTTGTCAAGCCATTCTTGAATCTTAGCTTTCACCTCCTTAAGCTTAACTGCTGCAATATGGTAGGGTACAATAGAAACTAGAGTTGTTCTAGGTTGCACTTCAATGCCAAATTCTACTTCGTGGGTTTGAGGTAAGCCCGAAAGTTCATAAGGAAAAATATCAGGGAATTTACACACGATGTCAATGTCTTGTAGTTGAGGTTTATTCTTGGCTTACAACATCAAAGCATACAATGAAGGATTCTTCGAATTCATAAGGGTGTTTCTCTCCTTGCCAAGGCCTCGGAGATATAACTTTTTCTTACTACAATCTATCCAGGCTTGATGTTCACTGAGCCAATCTAAACCCAGTACAACATTGAATTCATGAATTAAAAGTGCCAATAGATTAGCCGAAAATGGAATCCCTTGAATCATTAAGGGACAATTCTTGCATACAAGACTTATGGTGACACAATCACCTAATGGATTGGTTACGGTGATCAAAACAATATTTCTAGAGGAGTGATTATCCTGATTCATCAATGTATAATCAAGATATGAGTATAATTCAATGGTACTTGTGATATTGTTTGAATCACCCTCCCCTAGCAATGGGTATAGATGGGTATTTCAATTATCGACCTGAACCCTCGGTACTATAAGCCATTCTAAAAATGGTCTAAGATATAGCCGGTAACCTTGCAATGTTGTAGAAGGGAGAAGACTGTGAATACACTTTTTGTTTAGTACTATATTGCTCCATTTTCGATACGGTAGTGGATGACAAGAATTATCTCAAGGCATTTGTCAAGTTGTGAAGGTCTTTTAACCCTCAGAACTCCTCTATGTAACTTCTACAATATGGTCTGACTCGATAATCCAATATCGATGCTCGGTATAACTTTGCGATGATTCGATGGTAGCAATATCAATACAATGACTTAATAAACAATACCTAACAAGTTCAGGGTTATTATTTTCCCTACCTGTGAGTGTGTTAGTCCATCACTAGGCAGACTAGGAAATAAGGGTTTAAGATGCTAAAATTATAGCCACAGAAGGTTGTACAACCTACTCAGGCTTCTATAAAGTCAAGAATTGTTTGTATATTTTAACTGTATCTTTAGTCATTCTTTAAGCTCAGCAATCTACCTTGATAATTCAAGGCTTATTGATTCTTATCAAGTCTTATACACTTGAAGGGTCTTCCCCCTTGATTCCTCGTAACTAATCAAAGAGCCGATAGAAACTCAATATTCATGTGAGCTTTGTTTGACTACATACAACTATACTATAAAAGGAAAAAGATTAGTTAGTTGGCAAGTCATAATATACACAATATAATAAATCCTATATGGCATATGCAATGCAATGCCAATACAATTGACTTTGGTTTAGTCCTAGAATTGACTAAACTCTAGCTCTGATAGCATAAATATAACACCCCTTCCAGGCCTGGTAGAGAACTTGGTTAGAAAGTGTTACTAAAAGACAATGTTGTGATCGGTACAACATTTTTAATCAATATTCAATATTTCAATATTGGTGCAGTGCTAAATAATATTCGATACTACAATGATACAATGAGGTCGGTAGTTTGATACGAATGTAGGAATAACAAATTAGGACCAATTTTAAACTTTTATACATTTTAGGGGCTAATCTATAAATTTAATAATATAAAGGTCCTTTTCTATAATTAAACTTACTGGTGTGAAATTAAACTTGTTAACAGTGAGCCTATAAATTTACATGGTAATCAAAGGTCATTTACTCTTTCAATTTAACCAAATACTAAACGGTGGCTATTTTGTAATTTCTAGAAAAATAGCTAGACTCTTAACAGATTTACCAGCACCAATATCGGTACGTGTTAAGGCCGTGCCGATACTCCTATACGATGATCATTATTATTGTTATAAAGAGGGGTCGTATTGAAACAGCCCAAGACATATCAATACGCTTTTATCATGATCGTTAAAATGGTTAAGGATGAAGAACACATTCCAGAACGAGGTTAATCCATATCGGTACGCGAGGCTAAACTAATTATTCTCAATTTCTAGACTCGAAAGGGTGTACTAGTACACACCTAGTCGTATCGGTAAGAGGTTGTCTATATAAGGGAAGGGTTCAGTACGCCATTCTCCCCATCGATACGCATCTACAATAAATTTTAGTGACAAAATTACGTATCGATACCATTATAAAAATATCGATTTGCCTTATACCTATGACCACTATTACACACTGTTGTGCGTAATATGTGCTCTACAATTGTACAAGTGTACACGTCTCAAGTTATAGTATAAAAGATATCATCTCCACAGGGATTGGTGCCACTTCAAGAATCTAATCTCTTGCACTATAAAAAGTAAAAACACAAATAGAAGATTATAGGAGTTTAACTAATAACTAAACTAGAAAGCAATAAAGTAAAAGAATAGATGAGATCAAATGAGAGAGATAAGCCAGGTTATCGTGAGTTGAGGTGTGATAGCCGATTGGATCATCTTGGTAAAAGAGTGCAAGGGCAACTCAGTTGCCGTGGCAACTTGCACAACGAGGTTGCCTTGGCAACTAATCGATGGTTGCCTGGGCGACTAGCTGGGCAACTACTTGGGCGTCTGGGCAGCAACCTTCAAGGCTCGACAGAGCGTTCTTCAATGGTTTCTTCTTATCCCTAAGTTGAAAATCTAGCTACTTGTGCATGCCATGATAATATATCCCTACGTGAATCAAGGGTGAACAACAACCAATCTTGCGCTCTTCTTAGCCGTTGAAATCCTTAACTTATTCCTAAGTCAGATTAATCTTCACCATCAATAGATTGAATAAAGATCATATTCATTCATTTCTTGAATCTAACTCTCCCGATATTAGATAAATAGTGAAGTTACGAGATCCTCTTCTAATTCACTCACAGCCAAGAATAAGAACCAAGAATGAATAAACCTTGAATAGAAAAGTGCAAACTCTTATTACCTAAACAAAATCCAATTGTTTCTCACAACCACAAGACACAATAACCTTAGCCAAATAGATTTAGTTCATGGCTAGGTTCCAAAGAAACACAAGACAAAGAATTCCTAGCATGAACCTAATTGAACAAGAAAGAAAAAGATGAAGGATGGATGAAGCCTTCTAGTCGAGATCTCCCCCTTGAAGCTTTTCAAAAATTCTCTCTACTCTCCCCTTGGAGTTGACGGCATGGCCTCTAATTTATAGGACTAGGTCAAAATCCTTCTTTGAGGAGGAAGTTAAGTTGGAATTAAATTATCTTTAAAGAATACAATTCTTTATTATATTTATATTCCTTCTAGAACTTCTCCTATCTTCTTGGGATTTAATTCTTCTTTAACCTCTTCATGGAAATCAATCTCCTTTGGGATTTAGCTTTGCTCAACGTCATCTTGGGCTTGTATAGTCATCAATTTCGACTACCATATCACCTTATTCTTTGTCGACAATTACCTTGGCAACTAGCTCGACATCTCCTTCATGCATTGCCCTGGCAACTAGCTCGGTATCTCTTTCATACATTGCCCTGGCAACTAGCTCGGCATCTCCTTCATGCATTGCCCTAGAAACTAGTTCTAGCCTTGCTTTGGCAAGTGATTATGTACATACACACAAAACACACCAAATCAGCATCTTTTCCCACAAAAACTACCAAGTTATGCAATCAAGCTCAATGATGGAAGGAAACATGGATTAATGCATGAATGACTAATTATACAACTAATATGAGCCTAAGTCTAACAATAATATGAGTAAAAAGGGTAAGAAAAATAGTATTTTTGAACACTTATCACACCCTCAAACTCGAACTATTGCTTGTCCCCAAGCAATGCAATCTAATAATTACCCGCTAAGACTTCAATTTTCACAAACTTAGCTTTGAACTTGATTTCAATTCTCAGAACCGGGGCACAAAGTATGATTGGCTTTTCATTTTTTCAGAAAACTTAGGAGTTACTCGGAATCAAACTATAATGCTTGTGAGTGTGTGCAGAGTTGTGTGCAAGTTGATTTTTCGGATTCTATGCAAACAAGAGGTTTTCAAATTACTTCATTGGGTTCTTTTAACATGTTTTAACTAGAGCCGGTTTCGGGCACCTCTAGTGTTTTATTTTTTTTAGTTTTCTTAAGTTAATTAATTTATTCGACTAGAGCCGGTTTCGGGCACCTCTAGCGATCAATCTTTAGCACATACTAGAGCCGATTTTGGGCACCTCTAGCGATCAATTTTTTTAGCACATGCTAGAGCCAATTTCGGGCACCTCTAGCATCCATCCAATTTTTATTCTAATCCCTCAATTTTTTAACTATCAACCTAAGTTCACTAGAATTCCTTAAATCAATCAAACCACAACAGTGTTTCATCAAATTTAGTATCATAGTAAAATTCTAAGTGTTTCCATGGTTATCCTAGAATAAAAATTCTATCAATTAAATGCATTGGCAAAGTCATCATCAGATATTCATCAAATCTAGGCAGTTCTTGTTCCAACTAAAGGCATGGCAAGCAATATATGCAACCTATATGTGATTGCTAGAGATGAATGCAACTAAACATGAAACTAACTAGAAACCAACACCCCCAAACTCGAGAGAAGCATTGTCCTCAATGCATGTTGTTGCGCGTAATAAGTGCTCCGCAATTGTGCAAGTATACACGTCACAAGTAATAGAGTTATATGAGTATCGAGTATCGTCTCCACAAGGATTGGTTTGGGCCACTTTGCTTAAGTTACTACACTGTGAAAAGTAAAAACACAATTGATAGTAGGAGTTGATTTTAACGAGTAAAGTAAAAGCAATAAACTAAAAGAATAGATGAAATCAAAGGAAAGAATAGGCCAAGTTATCGTGAGTTGAGGTGTGATAGCTGATTGGATAGTCTTGGTAAAAGGGTGCAAGGGCAACTCAATTGCCGTGGCAACTTGCACATCGAGGTTGCCTTGGCAACTAATCGATGGTTGCCTGGGCGACTAGCTGGGTAACTACTTGGGCGTCTGGGCAGCAACTTCAAGGTTCGGCAGAACGTTCTTCAATGGTTTCTTCTTATCCCTAAGTCGAAACTCTAGCTACTTGTGCATGCCTTGATAATACATCCCTGTGTGAATCAAGGGTGAACAACAACCAACCTTGCGCTCTTCTTAGCCGTTGAAATCCTTAACTTATTCCTAAGCCGGATTAATCTTCACCATCAATAGATTGAATAAAGATCATATTCATTCGTTTCTTGAATCTAACTCTCCCGATATTAGATAAATAGATGAAGTCATGAGATCCTCTCCCAATTCACTCGCAAACAAGAATAAGGACCAAGAATAAATAAACCTTGAATAGAAAAGTGCAAACTCTTATTACCTAAACAAAATCCAATAGTTTCTCACAACCACAAGACACAATAACCTTAGCCAAATAAGTTAGTTCATGGTTGGGTTCAAAAGATATACAAAGAATAATCCCCAAACCATGAATCTAATGGAAGCAAAGAAGAAGAAGAAGAAATCGAACTCTCTCCCTCTTGCTCTCTTGTCAAAATTTCTCTCCTCTTGCCCTTTGGAGTTGTCAAAATTTTCCCTCTTCTTGCTCTCTTGGAGTTGACGGCTTGGTGATCTATTTATAGGGCTAGGTCAAAGTCCTTCTTTGAGGAGAAAGTTAAGTTGGAATTAAATTATCTTTAAAGAATATAATTCTTTATTATAATTATATTCCTTCTAGAACTTCTCCTATCTTCTTGGAATTTAGTTTTTCTTTAACCTCTTCATGGAAATCAAACTCCTTTTGGATTTAGCTTTGCTCCACGTCATCTTGGGCTTATCTAGTCATCAATTTCGACTACCATATCATCTTATTCTTTGTCAAAAATTGCCTTAGCAACTAGCTCGGTATCTCCTTCAAGTATTGTCCTATCAACTAGCTCGGCATCTCCTTCATGCATTGCCCTGACAACTGGTTCCAGCCTTGCTTTGGCAAGTGATTCTATATACACACAAAAACACACCAAAGCAGCACCTTTTTCCACAAAAATCACCAAGTTATGTAATCAAGCTCAACGGTGGAAAGAAATATGAATTAATGCATGAATGACTAATTATGCAACTAATATGAGCCTAAGTCTAACAATAATATGAGTAAAAAGGGTAATAAAAATAGTACTTTTGAACACTTATCACACCCTCAAACTCAAACTATTGCTTGTCCTCAAGCAATGCAAACTAACAATTACCTGCCAAGACTTTAATCATCAAAGACATGCTTTAATCTTGAATTCAAACCTCAGAACCGTGGCACAAAGTATGATCACCTTTTAATTTTTCGGATAGCACAAAAATTACCCGAAACCAAACTATAATGCTCATGACAATGTGTGTGCATAGTTGTGTACAAGTTGATTTTCAAGATTCTATGTGAACAATAGCTTTTATCAAGTTAATTATCGGGGCATTTATTTAGCTTTTCACTAGAGCCAATTTTTGGGTACCTCTAGCAAAGTAAGCAATTTCTCATTTTATTTTAGTCAACTAGAGCCAATTTTGGGCACCTCTAGCGATTCTTTAATGTGCATTAACTACTAGAGCCAGTTTTGGGCACCTCTAGCAAGAAAGTGCATTTACTACTAGAGCCAGTTTCGGGCACCTCTAGCAAGAATTTAACTTTTAATTTTCAATTTTAAATTTACCAAAATTTTAAGCAACCTAAGTTCGCTAAGTTTCTTTCAATCAACAAGCCATAACTGTGTAAAAAAAATTCAGCATCATAGTAAAATTCTAAGTTCTTTTCATGCAATCCTAAAATTAAAGGTTCTTTCAATTAAGTGCAGTGGCAAAAATTCATCATTGGATATTCAACAAGTCTTAAGCAATTAAATCCAATTAAAGGCATGGCAAGTAACATATGCAACCTATATGTGATTGCTAAAGGTGAATGCAACTAAACATGAAACTAACTAGAAACCAACACCCCCCCAAACTCGTGAGAAGCATTGTCCTCAATGCATGTAAAAGTGAAACAAAATTTAAATGAAACTAAATGAAATGAGTTAGTCGGAGAGGTCATCACCTCGAGTGATAAGTTTTCTTCGTGTCGTTTGCTTGATTCATTTTCTGGTCGGTGCTTGAATGCTTGTGGCTGGTACCGCGTGAATAGCATTACTTTAATTTGATCCATTTTTGGGCATTAGAAGTTTTCAACGCCATTGTTGTTGCCTGGGCAATCTCTGTTGTGGTTGTTGTGGCAAGTAGTCGGCAGTGAATTTTCTTAGCATGGTGGTTGTGAGTCTTGTTGTGGAAAAGAAAAGAAAACAAAGAAAACCTGGAAACTAAGATAATGAAGAAAAATAAAATATCTCCTAAAAATCCAAAAATAAATAAAGAGAGAGAAAAAAACCCGAAAATAATAGAAAAAATAGTTTAAAAAAATAAAAAGAAAAAGAAAATATCAAAAGGAGAGCATGCTTATGCATCTCCTAAGGTGTCAACTTCTTTGTTACGTTCTACATGGGCACCGTTGTAGTGCTTCAATCTTTGTCCGTTAACTTTGAATTCATGTTCGTCGGTAATGGACTTGATTATTACAGCACCATGAGAGAATGGTTTGACAACTTCGAATGGTCCCGACCATCTTGATTTTAGTTTTCCCGGAAAAAGTTTTAGCCGAGAATTGAATAAGAGAACTAGTTGCCCTAGCATGAATTGCCGCGGCAATAGTTTCTTGTCATGCCATTGCTTTGTTTTCACCTTGTAGATTCGTGCACTGTTATAGGCGAGTGCACGAAATTCTTCTATCTCGTTGAGGTCCAACAAACGCTTTTGCCCGGCACTTTCCCAATCCATATTCACGGTCTTGATTGCCCAATATAACTTGTGTTCGATTTGCACCGGTAGATGGCATGTTTTGCCATAGACAAGTCAGAATGGGGACATACATAAGGGTGTTTTGAATGCAGTGTGGTATGCCCAAAGTGCGTCATCTAGTCTTGCTGACCAATCATTCCTAAAGGGATTTACAGCTTTCTCGAGTATACCCTTCAATTCCCGGTTGGAAATTTCTGCTTGCCCATTGGTTTGTGGGTGATATTGCCCGTCCTATGGCAACGATCACATTGCTTGTAAAACTCTTGGGCATCTTTGTACAGTGTTGGCCAATACAAACTGGATTGCAAAACTTTGGTCGTGGTACGAGTTCCTCCAAAATGTCCTCCATAGGGCGAAGAATGGCATTATCGGAGTACATTCTGCTGCTCTTCTTCAGGGACACATCGGCGTATGACCTGATCTACACATTGTTTAAACAAAAGAGGCTCGTCCCAAAAGTAATGCTTAGCATCATGGCGGAGCCGCTTCTTCCCTTGGTGAGTAAGGCCATAAGGTAAAATACCACAAACAAGGAAATTAACTAAATCCGCGTACTAGGGTATTACCGAGGCATGTGCTGCCATGGCGACTACTCCCAAGATTGCCGAGTCGTGTGTGTCTAGAGTTGTCGAGGCATACGCGTCCATGGTTGCCGAGGCATGTGTATCAGTGGTTACCGAGGCGTGCGCGTCAAGAGCTGCTGCTGTGTCAAGGGTTGCCGAGGCATGCATCCATGGTTGCCGAGGCGTCAAGGGTTGCTGCGGCATCGAGGGTTTCTGAGGCGTGCGCGTCTGGAGTTTGCCGAGGCGTGCGTGTCAAGAGCTGCTATGGCGTCGAGGGTTACCGAGGCATGCGCATCCATGGTTGCCGAGGCGTCAAGGGTTACCGAGGCGTGCACATCTATGGTTGCCGAGGCAGCTAAAAGTTGTTCATCCGGGAATGCATCGCATATCTCTAAATCCGTGTCCTCCTCCCTATGAGTTGGCCTAGGACTGCTCCTACCGCGAAATCACTTGCATCACACATGAGCTCAAAAGGTGGCGTCCAATCTGGTGGAAAGATAATGGGTGCCGAGGCAAGCTTTTCTTTTAGGGTTCCGAATGCTTAGGGCGCAAGAATCATCAAGGTTAAAGACTTTATCTTGGTGGGGGTAGTCTCTCGATCACGTCCACCTTAGCTTTGTCTACTTCAATTCCCTTGGATGAAATCTTGTGGCCGAATACTATTCCTTCATCTACCATAAGATGGCACTTCTCCCAATTAAAGACTAAATCAGTTTCTTCACATCTTGCCAACACATTCTCTAAATTGCCGAGGCAACTATCGAAGTCATTACCAAAAACGGAAAAATCATCCATGAAGATCTCAAGGAAGACTTCGACCATGTCTGAAAAGAGTGCCATCATGCATCTTCTAATGTTACTGCATATCTGAGAAAACTTGAGGATGGTCGTTTTTGATACTTCTTATAGTCCATCCGTACCCTCCATCGGGTGACAATATTGCCCAAAAAGAGTTTGGCCAATGTGCTTGCCACTACTCCCTTTTGCGTTACCATGGTGGAGGTGTCTTTATTCTTTGTTCGCTTGTAGTCCATATATACTCTCCACCTTGCTACTATTCCTGAAGGCATGAATATATTAGTAGAAAAAGTTATATCAACACCCAACCATTTAATTACCTCATTCTCGTCGGGCTCTATCATGGTTGGATGTAGCCTTCGTTGAATTGGCAATTGCTGCTCTAGCCAATTGTCGTGGCAATTAGTTGCCAAAATTTTTCGTAAGTCAAAGGAAGAACCAATTTTCTGAAAAGCTTTATGAATCCAAACACCTTTTTCTTTTGGCCTCTCAAACATCTCCATTAGTAGACATTTCGATGGCTTCAAATCTACCAACATCGGTTCCTCAAGACATACCTGCAATGGACGAGGTGAGTTTTTAAAGAATTCAAAAGGTTCAACCATTACCTGATCATATTTCATTGGCAAAGTATTATCATCTCGTTTATCTTGCATGTGGTCGTGCAATTGCCGTGGCAACTGTAGATGAGAGCAATCTAAAGATTCCTACTTCAACATCAACGTTGTAACCTTATGGGCATCAGGTTCCTCAGAATTTCCTATAGTATTGTTGTTCTCAGCTTCACTGAGTGTTGTCGCAGCATTGCTCTGTTCAGGCTCCTCAATCATTGCCGAGGCAATTATTTGCTCAGGCTCATCATGTGTTGGGTAGACTTTCTCATCAACATACTCTCGACTTTGAGGTTTTAGTTGTTCCTCACACATCGAAGATCTTTCCTTGCATTGTTCCTTGTCCTCTTGCCTTGGGACTTCAGTATCCCTAGGAATGAATTGTTGGTGCATGTTATCCATTACATACGTGGATCTCCTCGATTGATCTTCTAAATCCCCCAAGGTTGCATCCCACTGAGCTATCATCGTATCCATAGACTTTGATAGCTCTCAAATCTCTTTAATTTGATCCGTCAATTCTAGCCAAGGAAGCTAGCAACGTTTCCTCCAAGGAATTGGAATGCTCTTGAAAAGGACTACATTGACATGACATATATGTTGCTGCGGCAAAATTGTTATGGTAATTTTTTTTAGCTTTTTGACCAACCATGAAGAATTTTTCTGCTGGTTCCCTCTATGGTCCTCTATGTAGTTATATGTACCGAAAATGTGAGGGCAATTTTCAAACACATGATGTTCTCCACACATAGCACAAGATTTTTCCACGGTATCGGCTCTTTGGGCTTTTCTCGGTTGGTATAGGTAATCATCAAAGGGTGCAAGAAACTCTTGATTGGATTGATTCATATCTTTCAACATCAACTCTTGAATAGATCGGCTTTTATTTCCTGACATGTTGATCTCCCTTAACTTGTAGCACACCTAATTTTTTTTGATAAAACAAACAAAAAGAAAAGTTAGTAAAACTAAGAAAAAATGCAATAACAAAAACAACTAACACCAATTGCCAATCCCCGACAACGGTGCCAAAAACTTGTTGCGCGTAATAAGTGCTCCGCAGTTGTGCAAGTATACACGTCGCAAGTAATAAAGTGATATGAGTATCGAGTATCGTCTCTACAGGGATTGGTTTGGGCCACTTTGCTTAAGTTACTGCACTGTGAAAAGTAAAAACACAATTGATAGTAGGAGTTGATTTTAACGAGTAAAGTAAAAGCAATAAACTAAAAGAATATATGAAATCAAACTAAAGAATAGGCCAGGTTATCGTGAGTTGAGGTGTGATAGCCGATTGGATCGTCTTGGTAAAAGAGTGCAAGGGCAACTTGCACAGCGGGGTTGCCTTGGCAACTAATCGATGGTTGCCTGGGCGACTAGCTGGGTAACTACTTGGGCGTCTGGGCAGCAACTTCAAGGTTCGGTAGAGCGTTCTTCAATGGTTTCTTCTTATCCCTAAGTCAAAACTCTATCTACTTGTGCATGCCTTGATAATACATCCCTGCGTGAATCAAGGGTGAACAACAATCAATCTTGAGCTCTTCTTAGCCGTTGAAATCCTTAACTTATTCCTAAGCCGGATTAATCTTCACCATCAATAGATTGAATAAAGATCATATTCATTCGTTTCTTGAATCTAACTCTCCCGATATTAGATAAATAGATGAAGTCACGAGATCCTCTCCCAATTCACTCGCAAACAAGAATAAGAACCAAGAATGAATAAACCTTGAATAGAAAAGTGCAAACTCTTATTACCTAAACAAAATCCAATAGTTTCTCACAACCACAAGACACAATAACCTTAGCCAAATAAGTTAGTTCATGGTTGGGTTCAAAAGATATACAAAGAATAATCCCCAAACCATGAATCTAATGGAAGCAAAGAAGAAGAAGAAGAAATCGAACTCTTTCCCCTTGCTCTCTTGTCGAAATTTCTCTCCTCTTGCCCTTTGGAGTTGTCGAAATTTTCCCTCTTCTTGCTCTCTTGGAGTTGACGGCTTGGTGATCTATTTATAGGGCTAGGTCAAAGTCCTTCTTTGAGGAGGAAGTTAAGTTGGAATTGAATTATCTTTAAAGAATATAATTCTTTATTATAATTATATTCCTTCTAGAACTTCTCCTATCTTCTTGGAATTTAATTCTTCTTTAACCTCTTCATGGAAATCAAACTCCTTTGGGATTTAGCTTTTCTCCACGTCATCTTGGGCTTATCTAGTCATCAATTTCGACTACCATATCATCTTATTCTTTGTCAAAAATTGCCTTGGCAACTAGCTCGACATCTCCTTCATGCATTGCTCTGGCAACTGGTTCTAGCCTTGCTTTGGCAAGTGATTCTACACACACACAAAAACACACCAAAGCAATATCTTTTTCCACAAAAATCACCAAGTTATGTAATCAAGCTCAATGGTGGAAAGAAACATGAATTAATGCATGAATGACTAATTATGCAACTAATATGAGCCTAAGTCTAACAATAATATGAGTAAAAAGGGTAATAAAAATAGTACTTTTGAACACTTATCACATGTAAAAGTGAAACAAAATTTAAAAGAAACTAAATGAAATGAGTTAATCAGAGAGGTCGTCACCTCGAGTGATAAGTTTCCTTCGTGTCGTTTGCTTGATTCATTTTCCAGTTAGTGGTTGAATGCTTGTGGCTGGTATCGCATGGATAGCATTGCTTTGATTTGATCCATGTTTGCCGAGGCAGGTTCACTTGCCTGGGCATCAGTAGTTTCTGTTGCCGTGGCAACTGCTGAGGTAGTTGCATGGGCATCCTTTGTTGCGGTTGCCGTGGCAAGTAGTCGGCAGTGAATTTCCTTAGCATGTTGGTTATGAGTCTTGTTGTGGAAAAGAAAAGAAAACAAAGAAAACCTGGAAACTAAAGATAATGAAGAAAAGTAAAATATCTACTAAAAATAAAAATGAAAATAATAAGAAAAAGAAAATATTGAAAGGAGAGCATGCTCATGCATCTCCTAAGGTGACCACTTCTTTGTTATGTTCCACATGGGCACCGTTGTAGTGCTTCAATCTTTGTCCGTTAACTTTGAATTCATGTTCATCAGTGATGGACTTGATTATCACTGCACCATGGGAGAATGGTTTGACAACTTCGAATGGTCTCGACCATCTTGATTTCAGCTTTCCCGGGAAAAGTTTTAGCCGAGAATTGAATAAGAGAACTAGTTTCCCTGGCATGAATTGCTGTGGCAATAGTTTCTTGTCATGCCATTGCTTTGTTTTCTCCTTGTAGATTCGTGCATTGTTGTAGGCGAGTGCGCGGAATTCTTCTATCTCATTGAGGCCCAACAAAAACTTTTGTTCGGCATTTTCCCAATCCATATTCACGGTCTTGATTGCCCAATATGCCTTGTGTTCGATTTCCACTGGTAGATGGCATGTTTTGCCATAAACAAGTCAGAAGGGGGAAATACCTAAGGGTGTTTTGAATGCAGTGCGATATGTCTTAATGACCGATCCTTCCTAGAGGGATTTACACCTTTCATGAGTATACCCTGCAATTCTCGGTTGGAAATTTATGCTTGCCCGTTGGTTTGTGGGTGATATGCCGTGGCAATCTTGTGAGATACACCGAAGCGTTGCAACATCTTGGCAATAAGTCTGTTGTGCTTGCCTTCATCACCGATAATTGCTCTCGGTATCCCAAACTGTGTAAATATGTTTTTCTGCAAGAATCGTTGCACGGTCTTAGAATTGTTGTTGGGAACTGCAGCTGCCTCAAGCCATTTAGACACGTAGTCAACGCGAAGTAGAATGTAGAGGTTGCCGAATGAAGATGGGAAAGGTCCCATACATCGAACAGTTCTACCTCGATGATGTTTTGGAGTAGCATCTCATGTCGTCTAGAGATATTGCCCGTCCTCTGGCAACGATCACATTGCTTGTAAAACTCTTGGGCATCTTTGTAAAGTGTTGGCCAATACAAACCAGATTGCAAAACTTTGGCCGCGGTACGAGTTCCTCCAAAATATCCTCCATAGGGTGAATAATGGCATTGTCGGAGTACATTCTGATGCTCCTTTTCAAGGACACATCGGCGTATAACCTGATCTACACATTGTTTAAACAAAAGAGGCTCGTCCCAAAAGTAATGATTAGCATCATGGCGGAACCGCTTCTTCCCTTGGTGAGTAAGGCCATAAGGTAAAATACCACAAACAAGGAAATTAACTAAATTCGCGTACCAGGGTATTAATGAGGCATGTGTTGCCATGTAAACTGCTCCCAAGATTGCCGAGACGTGTGCGTCTAGAGTTGTCGAGGCGTGCGCGTCAAGAGCTTCCAAGGCGTCAAGGGTTGCCGAGGCATGCGCATCCATGGTTGCCGAGGCGTGCGCGTCAAGAGATGCTACGACGTCGAGGGTTGTCGAGGCATGCGCATTCATGGTTACCGAGGCGTGCGCGTCAAGAGCTGTCGAGGCCTCGAGGGTTGCCGAGGCATGCACATCCATGGTTGCCGAGGCGTACGCGTCAAGAGCTACTACGGCCTCGAGAGTTGCCAAGGCATGCACACCCATGGTTGTCGAGGCGTGTGCGTCAAGAGCCGTCGAGGCGTCAAGGGTTGCCGAGGCATGCGCATCCATGGTTGCCAAAGCGTACGCGCCAAGAGCTGGTGCGACGTCGAGGGTTGCTGAGGCATACGTACCCATGGTTGCCGAGGCGTGCGCGTCAAGAGCTACTGAGGCATCGAGGGTTACCGAGGCATGCGCATCCATGGTTGCCGAGGCAACTAAAAGTTGCTCATCTGGGAATGCATCGCATATCTCTAAGTCCGCATCCTCCTCCCTATTGCGTTCTAAATCACTTAATTTTCTGTTCCTTTCCTGTCCTTGATTTCACTATCAAATTCTTGTAAAAGTAATATCCAACGAATCAAACGAGGTTTGGCATCATTTTTAGCAAATATATATTTAATTACCGAATGGTCCGTATGAACAATTACCTTTGTACCAATCAAATAGGATCGAAACTTGTCAAATGCGAAAACTACAGCTAGTAATTCTTTATCCATTGTTGTGTAATTGACTTGAGCACTATTAAGAGTTTTACTAGCGTAGTATATCACATGGAAGGTCTTACCTGTGCGTTGGCCTATGACTGCTCCTACCGCAAAATCACTTGCATCACACATGAGCTCAAAAGGTAGCGTCCAATCTAGTAAAACGACAATGGGTGTCGAGGCAAGCTTTTCCTTTAGGGTTTCGAATGCTTAGGCATAAGAATCATCAAAATTGAATTTTTTTATCATGTTCAAGCAAATTGCACAAGGGTTTAGTAATTTTAGAAAAATTATGAATGAACCTCCTGTAAAAACCTGCATGTACAAGAAAGCTTCAAATTCCTTTGATCGAACTTGGTGGGGGTAATCTCTCGATCACGTCCACCTTGGCTTTGCCTACTTCAATTCCCTTGGATGAAATCTTGTGGCCGATCACTATTCCTTCATCTACCATAAAATGGCACTTCCATCAATTAAGGACTAAATCAATTTCTTCACATCTTGCCAACACCTTCTCTAAATTGCCGAGGCAACTGTCGAAGTCATTACCAAAAATAGAAAAATCATCCATGAAGATCTCAAAGAAGTCTTCTACCATGTCTGAAAAGAGTGCCATCATGCATCTTTGGAAGGTTGTTGGGGCGTTACACATTACGAATGGCATCCTTCGAAAAGCATAAGTACCATATGGGCATGTGAATGTTGTTTTTTCTTGATCTTCTGGTGCTATGGCAATTTGATTGTAGCCTGAATAACCATCAAGAAAACAATAAAAGGGTTTACCTGCAAGACGGTCAAGCATTTGATCAATAAAGGGTAATGGGAAGTGATCTTTCCTAGTGGCTTTGTTTAGCTTTCGATAATCCATACAAACCCTCCAACCGGTCACAATCCTAGTTGGAATGAGTTCATTATTTTCATTACTTACCACCGTTATACCTCCCTTTTTTGGTACACATTGTACCGGACTTACCCATGTACAATCAGAGATAGGGTATATAATGCCAGCGTCAAGCCACTTGATGATTTCTTTCATTACAACCCCTTTCATGGCATGATTCAGTCTCCTCTAGGCCTCAATTGAAGGTTTGTGATCATCTTCCAATAAAATCTTGTGCATGCACAATGTCGGGCTAATTCCCTTCAAGTCGGCAATTATCCACCCTATTGCCTTCTTGTGTAGCATCAACATTTTGATCAGCTTCTTTTCCTGCTCAGGCTGTAACTTAGAAGAAATAATTACAGGCAATGTATTATCGGTTCCTAAGTATGTATATTTTAGTTGCTCTGGCAACTGTTTCAACTCAAGAATCGATGGTTGTTCAATAGAGGGCTTTTCGAGCTTACCTTCCTTACCTGAGTAATCCAGTGGTTCAAAGTATGTACCTAGTCGATTGACTAGCCAATTTCCCTCTTCTTGTTGTTCCTTATCGATCGGTTCTTCATACCTCTCAGGTTCCTCTTGATCGGCAATGTAGTTGCCAAGGCAACTAAATTTCTCGTCGAAGTTAAACTATTTCGTGGCATAAAGAAGTTGGCATTCTTCTGGATCATCGGCATGCCTTAATGTTTGGAAACATTTAGTTTAACTTGCTGGTCATTCACCCTCATTGTGAGTTATCCCTTTTCAACATCGATCAAGGTTCTCCCTGTTGCTAGGAATGGTCTCCCGAGAATGATAGGTGTATGCTCATCTGCTTCACAATCCAAAACAATAAAGTCAGTGGGAAAATAAATTTATCAACTTTTACCAGTATATCTTCGATTTTTCCCTCTGGATGCACATAGGATCTGTCGGCTAGCTGTAGCATACCTGTTGTAGGTTTTGCCTTCCCGATTCCTAGTTTTTGGAAAACTTATTTAGGCATCAAGTTTATGCTTGCTCCAAGGTCGCATAATGCTTTCTTGACATAGTGGTTTCCAATGGAACAGGGTATTGTGAAACTTCCGGGATCCTTCAACTTGGGTGGCATACGATTGTGCAATATAGCCATGCATCCCTCTGTTGCGGCAACTGTTTCAAACTCTCCTAGCCTTGTTTTCTTGGACACAATGTCTTTAAGAAACTTGGCATAGTTCGACATTTGTTCAATTGCTTCAACCAATGGCAAGTTGATGTGGACTTGCTTGAGGATATCAAGAAACTTTTTGAATTGATATTCTTGCTTTTGTCGCTTCAACCTTTGTGGGAATGGTGGTGGAAGTCGGATATCTTCGATCCTTTTATTGGTCTGGAACCTGATTGATGGCATTGCCGGGGCAACTGGAGTTGTCGAGGCATCATCAATTGGGGTTGCCATGGCGTATCTATCGTCGGTTGCCGAGGCATGCTTATTGCCGGTTGCCACGGCAATTCCTGGTTCAGCATCTGAGGCTTTGTCGTTGGGTTCGTCTTGATCTTTTTGTGGAGTTTTGTTTGATGAGCGAGCTTGAGCCTCTTTAAATTGTTGGCCACTTCTAGTGGTGATCGCCTTACACTGTTCATGGCCAGTTCCTCTTGCGACTTCAGTATTGCTAAGTAAAACTCCTTGCGGTCTAGTATTCAGATTTTGAGCAAATTGTCTGACTTGATTTTCCAATGATTTGATTGCCGCCTCTTGGTTTTGCAATCTCATCTCGGTCCTGTTAATAAAAGCATCAGTTCTTTTTATGAAGTTACTATTCTCAGCCATATAAGATTCAGTTTTCAGCATAAAAGCATTGAGAGAATTTTCTAAAGAGCTAGATGTTGTTGGTTGTTGCTGCGGCAACTGTTGCTGTGGCATATTCTGCTGGAATCCTGATGCTTGTGCATTCTGATTGTTGTGGTTTAGAGCATTGTTGGGATTACTCCATGAAAAATTTGGGTGCTTCTTCCAAGCTGGATTGTATATGTTGGACATCACATTGTTGTTCCGGTTGTAATTCTCTACATAGAAGCTGGATTCTGTATACATTCAGATGAATCATGGTTACCACCACATAACTCACAAAAGGAATCCATTACCTTGACCTCCTGTCTGTTGTTTGGTTTCTGCATGTTCTGGACCATCTTGGTTAAAGTGGCCAATTGTGCCGAAATTGAGTCTAATGATCCTAGTTCATGTATTGTGGCTTGGCGTCTAACTCCTCCTCTTCTAGCAGAGGGGAATTGATAATCATCCTTGGCAAGCCTGTTTAGAATTTGCATTGCTTCCTCCGATAACTTATCTAGGAGTATGTCATTTGCCGAGGCATCTAGCATCATCCTTGTTGGTGTATTCACGACATTGTAAAACATTGTTACTTGTGTCCACACTGGGAATCCGTGTAGGGGGCACTTGTGTAGAAGTTCTCTATATCGCTCCCAAGCCTCGTACATGGATTCATCATCTGTCTGCCGAAAAGAAGTAATGTCGTTATGAAGCTTATCAGTCAAATTTGTAGGATTAAACCGAGCAAGGAAATCACGACAAAGATTGGTCCAAGATCCTATTGATCCGACAGGAATGCTATTTAACCATGCTTTTGCCCTATCCCTCAGTGAATAGGGGAATAATCTTAATCGTAAAACTTCGAGGGTGACTCCGTGTATTTTGAATGAGTTGCAAATATCGAGGAAAGATTTAAGATGTTGTCGTGCATCTTCAGTTGCTGAGCCACCAAATTGACCAATTGTGTTGATCATATTAAACATCACCGGTTTCAATTCAAAGTGGTTGGCTTCAATTTCAGGTACGACAACTCCTGGATTAAGTCCATCAAGATCTTCTTCAAGATAGTCTCGAATAGTTCTGTTTCGTGCAAGAATCACTCCTCCTTCTGCTGGAACATCTTGATTCATATTTTCGTCTTGATTAGCCATTGCAACTCTTAACCTTCGTCTGAGTCTTTGTAAGGTTCGTTCGATTTCTTGATCAAAGGGATATTCTGGTGTAATTGGTCTCGCCCAGGTCATATACCAATGCAAAACCAAAGTTTGTTAACCCTTTGAATCTTAAGCAAGAAAAAAATAAAAAAGTGCAAGAAAATAAAAACAAAGTCGCTATTGCCAATCCCCGGCAACGGCGCCAAAAACTTGTTGTGCGTAATAAGTGATCCGCAATTGTGCAAGTGTACACGTCGCAAGTTATAGTATAAAAGATATCGTCTCTACAGGGATTGGTGCCACTTCAAGAATCTAATCTCTTGCACTATAAAAAGTAAAAAACACAAATAGAAGATTATATGAGTTTAACTAATAACTAAACTAGAAAGCTATAAAGTAAAAGAATAGATGAGATCAAATGAGAGAGATAGGCCAGGTTATCGTGAGTTGAGGTGTGATAGCCGATTGAATCGTCTTGGTAAAAGAGTGCAAGGGCAACTCAGTTGCCGTGGCAACTTGCACAACGGGGTTGCCTTGGCAACTAATCGATGGTTGCCTGGGCGACTAGCTGGGCAACTACTTGGGCGTCTGGGCAGCAACCTTCAAGGTTTGGCAGAGCGTTCTTCAATGGTTTCTTCTTATCTCTAAGTCGAAACTCTAGCTACTTGTGCATGCCTTGATAATACATCCCTACGTGAATCAAGGGTGAACAACAACTAATTTTGCGCTCTTCTTAGCCGTTGAAATCCTTAACTTATTCCTAAGCCGGATTAATCTTCGCCGTCAATAGATTGAATAAAGATCATATTCATTCATTTCTTGAATCTAACTCTCCCGATATTAGATAAATAGATGAAGTTACGAGAATCTCTCCCAATTCACTCGCAACCAAGAATAAGAACCAAGAATGAATAAACCTTGAATAGAAAAGTGCAAACTCTTATTACCTAAACAAAATCCAATTGTTTTTCACAACCACAAGACACAATAACCTTAGCCAAATAGATTTAGTTCATGGCTAGGTTCCAAAGAAACACAAGACAAAGAATTCCTAGCATGAACCTAATTGAACAAGAAAGAAAAAGATGAAGGATGGATGAAGCCTTCTTGTCGAGATCTCCCCCTTGAAGCTTGTCGAAAATTCTCTCTACTCTCCCCCTTGAAGTTGACGGCATGGCCTCTAATTTATAGGGCTAGGTCAAAGTCCTTCTTTGAGGAGGAAGTTAAGTTGGAATTAAATTATCTTTAAAGAATATAATTCTTTATTATATTTATATTCCTTCTAGAACTTCTCCTATCTTCTTGGGATTTATTTCTTCTTTAACCTCTTCATGGAAATCAAACTCCTTTGGGATTTAGCTTTGCTCCACGTCATCTTGGGCTTGTCTAGTCATCAATTTTGACTACCATATCACCTTATTCTTTTTCGACAATTGCCCTGGCAACTGGCTCGGCATCTCCTTCTTGCATTGCCTTGGCAACTAGCTCGGCATCTCCTTCATGCATTGCCCTGACAACTAGCTCGACATCTCCTTCATGCATTGCCCTGGCAACTAGTTCTAGCCTTGCTTTGGCAAGTGATTCTGCACATACACACAAAACACACCAAAGCAGCATCTTTTCCCACAAAAACTACCAAGTTATGCAATCAAGCTCAACGATGGAAGGAAACATGGATTAATGCATGAATGACTAATTATGCAATTAATATGAGCCTAAGTCTAACAATAATATGAGTAGAAAGGGTAAGAAAAATAGTACTTTTGAACACTTATCACACACCCGTACCGATACGCCATAACCTGTATCGGTACGACTGGTTTTGTAATGTCATTTTTAGTCTTGTTTTTATACAATTTGACCAGCCAAACAATGTCCAATATCAATGAAATTTTATCAGCAAGTTTATAAGACTATATTCTAATTTCATGCCAAATTTCATAGCTAAAAGAATCCATTTACTAGGATTTCACACTTTTAGGCCCACCATTCTATTTTTACCACTTTTAACCAAAACCATAGGGCTTCTTTAAGCCTTTAAAACACACCAAAGCCATACATAACACCCATGTGCCAAAATGGTCAAAAGTGACTTAAACAACTATTATGCCACCATACTAGGAGTTTGTAGAGACGATAAACATTACTTTAGGTACCATTATGACTTTATAGAAACCTTTAACTTCCCGATCTCTTGCAAAAAACTTCATTAACCTGAAATGCATGAGATGAAATACATTAGGCATACTTTGCCTGGTGAGGTAATCATACACAGTAGCAATAACGATGGTATGAAATTCAAATCATGTTATGACAATGTCAATGCTAAGACAATATCAATGCTATGGCAATATCAATGCTATGACAATATAAATGATATGACAATAGCAATGCTGTAACCATATAAAATAACTTATTGGACATATATCAATAGTGTTCCTTTGGATAGAAAAATGACAGTGGATACACGAATTCCTACGCCTCACCAAATCAATGAATGATCTAGTCCCTCCATCTCGCCAATTGACCAATAACATAAACATCCCTCCATCTCGTCACAATAAAAGTCGTAGCCTAATGACCATAGTCCATCCGTACCAATGAGCTCATGAATTCTATGGCATGCCTATTTTATCCAATGTCCTTTTAAATCCAAGGTTCAATACCAATAATGATGTCGATGGCAATAACAATGACAATAGCCATATCGATGGCAATAACAGTGACAATGTCAATGTCGATAGCAATTTCAATGTCAATATTTCAATAGCAATGAAAATACCAATGTCAATATTCAGTGACAATGACAATATCAATGTTAATGTTTCGATGACAATGGCAATATCAATATCCAATGTCTATGAAAATGATAGTATCGTTATAAATGGCTATGGAAATGACAATAGCAATGTTTGATGATCGATGTTTCTATATTTCAATGCTTCAGTGATGTCAATGACAATAGCAATGTTTCAATGATCAATATTTCAATGCAATAACTTACTGATGCTTACCAATATAGTCTCCAAAGAGATTCGATGCAATATCCTTAGACACAATGTTAGCTATGTAATATTCAATGTCAATAAAATTGGGAAAGGTACCTAGCCTATTCCCAAGACTCTAACTACTCTCACCTGGCTTTCTAAAGCTCATACGGCTCTCGGATTGCCACTCCCTTTGTTTCTAGCTTTAGATGGAGATGGTGACCCTTCTTTCACCAACTCTTAAGCTTGGTAAGAACAATAGGAAGTGTTAGGATTAATTCAACAATATCATAATCAATATTTAAGCTTGAAATAGCTATTAGCTATAAGATATCCATGGTTTGAAGCCTTGACGAATATGGGTTAGCTTTAATGTTCTATAGCTTCAACTCGTAATTAAACACCCATCATCCATAAAATTCAATAATTGATTAGGGGTGTTAGCTTACCAAAGCAAGAGCTATAAGATGGAATCAACAGATGGAAGAAATCTAAGCTTTTAAAGCTTCCCCGCTAGAGGTGCTAGCTTGAGCTCAAGGAAGATAACAACTATGGTGGTGTATGCTTAATTTTCAAAAAAGACATAGAATTGTGGGAATAGCTCAGTGTACACAAGAGTTAAGTGTTTTAAAACATTCTATTCCCCTAGAAAAGAACCGGTGAGCTTACCCTCATCCAAGGGTAACCTTAATTTAATAATTTCTATCTTTTCTCAATTTTGAGACAATTGATAATCAAGTTGTCATTTTTTATGTCAAAAGATAACCATTTCATGTGGGGTGGGTGGCAAGCAGGTAGGTGATTCACCCCAAAATGGGAAAAATTACAAAAGTAATCCCTTATATTTCCAAACTTTACACTTTTGCCTTTAAACTTTCAATTTTTACAATTTAGTCACCAAATAACTTTCAATAAATTCAATAAGGACCTTAATCAATAAATTGACTCAATTAGAGTCCAAAGTTAATGTAATTGACCAGACGATCAAAGTCAATGCAATATTTAGACCTTTTTGGTGTAGGGTTTCTGATCGCTGGAACCCAATTCTGACTAGACCGATTTTCGGGGTGTTACATTAGGGACCTCTTTTCTTGATTTCAAAAAACATCAAGGGTGAAATAATCATCAATTTGTTTATAATAAAAACTTCTTGATTCAAAATCTTGAAAGTCAAAGAAAATCGTGACTGAATCAAAGTTCAAATAACTTTTATAGGGTTTTTAGGCAACTTTTTCGCCATCTTTGGATATTTTTTGGTCCGTGTTTTTCTCCACCATAAAGTAAATGTGTTTATCTATAGAACGGGGTGTCCGCCTTTCATTCGTGCATTGAACAACGCTCTGAATCTTGGCTTGAAAAGTCTACAAAGATGACTTCTATAGGGGTGTTTAGGCTTATTTTTTTACCGTGGTTAGATATATTTTGGGATGCATTTTTCTCGCCACCATTACATACATGTGTTTATCTATGGGATGGGGTGTCCACCGTTCGTTCACGCATTCGAACAATGCTCCAAATCTTGACTTTAAAAGCCTGCATATATTCACATAAACTCACCGTCCAAGCACGGCAAATTAGACCTATCATTTCCATCCTACATGCCTGATGAGTTTAAGTGCACCTATAAATAGCTGTGAAAACTAATGTCCGGTTATACAATTTTTTATAATGTTGAATCTGCTTTTTCATACCATACCAAACCATACCATACCTTCATTTCCAATTTTTATATGTCAGTTTTCTTCCACATGTGTCTATCTATTACAGCTATTACTTTTTGTCTCAAAAAAAGTTAAATGTATCATTCACATTTACGATTTTTTGTTAGGATTTTTATTTTGATATAATAATTGAAAAATAGTTTTAGACTAATTTGAAAAGATTTTAAAAATGATTTTAAGTCCAAATAACTTGAGAAATATGCTTAAATTGATTTTGGAACATTTTTGACTTGAACTAATGTTTTTAATCTTCAAAACAATAAAAAACTAAAGCCTCGTACCGATACCGAACCCTTGGTATCGATATTGAGAGGCCCGTACCGGTACAGAACCCTCAATATCGATATTCATACTTGCTAACAGATTCCAGAATCGATTTGGCGTACCGATACGGCCTCAGCCGTATCGATACCCTTAGAGGAGTACCGATACCCCTTTGGGCGTACCGATACCCTCAGTGTTAAATTGCCTCCAATGGATTTTTTTCCAAAAAAGACCCGCATCGATACTCATTCTCGAGTATCGGTACCGACAGCCACAGATTAGGAAATTTAGCTTGAAAAATGTCCCCAACAGCTCTAATTCATCCCCAGCGGTCACCAATGGCTAAGAACTTTTTTGGGAGGATAAAAGGACCCTTCAAGCACCTAGAACAACTAATGATCATCAAGCCAACATGTCTATGATTGAAAAAGAGTCTTAGAGCATATTTGTTGTAATTTTTGTATAGACAACACTTGTAAGCTTTATTGTCATTATATGCTCCAGTGTCTTAGTATTTGGGTGAGAACTTTAAGAATGCAAACATTCACCTATTGAGAAGATTTCTTGTTTGCTTTGTTTTTCTCTTTGTAAAGAGATTTTTGCTTGGCCTTGGGGTATAGGTCAAGAGTTTGTAAAGGTTATCCCTTGAACCTTGAAAAAGGAAGAAATTCATAGTGAATTTGGAAATCCTTAGTGAAAAATCTAAGGAAGTGGATGTAGGCTTTGGTTAGAAAGCCGAACTACTCTAAATATTTGTTTTCTTTATCTCATATTTTGCTTCCACCACCAACACCCATTTTACAACTTCTCCACCACTTGGCAAGCAAGAACGGTTGAAGAATTCGAGCCTAATAACTGGTATCAGAGCGAAGCTCAAGCATGAAGGATTAACATCCTATTGAGGCAATCTCGGCAAGCTTGAACTACAATCTATCAACCGATTTCCATGGCGCAATCCATTGACAAGCCACCCTCTTCAACGGTGAACATTATGTTAATTGGAAGAATAAGATGATGTTTTTCATGAAAGCCGAAGACTATAGTCTTTTAGATATCGTTCTTGATGGATCGTTTATGCCACAATGAAGTAATGTGATATGTAGTGCGGATGATAGCAAGAAGATGGAGCTTAATTGTAAAGCCTTGCACATTCTATTTTGTGCATTGGGCCCAGATGAGTATGCTAAAGTTTCTTCTTGTGAAAGTGCCAAAGAGGTATGAGACAAGCTTGAAGTTACACAGACTAAGGGACAAACGAGGTAAAGGAGACGAAGATTGGTCTACTCAACTTCAACTATTGTCGTAACCTTTTTAGGGGTCCCGACTGTTTTTTAAATAGAAGACAAAACAACGGAATCGCCACCAATCTTTTAAAAGGTGTGATTGGATCACCTAAAAGTAGGTTATTTTATTAAAATCATTTTTATTTTACTAAAACAATGGTTTTGGTCTGTAAAAAACAAAAAAACAGGTTCGAGAGTCAGTTACGCGTGGGGAAGGATTAGCACCCCCACAGTGCCAAAAATTGGTACCTAGCCGATTACAAAAATGTTTTAATGTCGGAATTTACAAGTTCAAATGAAATTCAATTTACTGTCCATTTATGAATATGATTTCATTTTAACGGCCCTACCAGTCGAAGAGTGAACTCTAATCACCGCCAACATTTTTTACGCTAACCCATTATCTCCTTTTGATAAGACACCACATTAACTAGGTTTCACTTTTTAAACAAGCAGTCAAAGACAATTAATGTGTTGAAGCTTTTATTTATCCTATGTTAGTGATTATTAACCTAAGGAATTGTCTAAGTAAATTTTATCTATTGGGGTTCAAATTTAATTAAGAGTATTTTATTAATTTGATGGGAAGAGAATTTTATTAAACTCTAAGGCTCTAACTAAGGTTTTAAGAACCTAATCCTATGGGCTTTATTTAAGCTAAGAAATAAATAAAGGGAAGCAATTTAATTTATAAAATAAAATAAAATAATAAAAATAGAAAGGAATAAAACTTTTAAAAGTGTGTTTCTTTCTCCAAGTAGAGTCAAAACACGACATTCGGATTAATTTTATAAAAAAAAACTAATTAAAACTTTTAATTTTAAAGAATATGATAAAAATAGGTTTAACAATTAAAAATTAAAGTTAATAACTAAATTAAAATGAATTAATATTATATGCCAAAAAATGGTGTAGGGATTTAATAAAATTAAATGGCCCACTTTTGTTTGAAATGGGTACAAAGCCCAAAAACACTTTTTACCACATTTTTTAATTTTTTTTTGGATCAAACATCCTTTTAGATAAAAAATAAGAGGGTGTTCATAAGGAAAATAATGGATGAAGAACTAAGGTGGTGAACCGCCGTGCCGGCCGCATACCACCGACGACGGCTGCCGTCTCTGACGGTGGTACACCGAAAACTCCTATTTTTCAGCTTAAATAATCGAACAAAAATCTTTCGAAACCCAAAAGAATGTAAGAAATACTCCTAAATTAAAATATATATTCGAAATAAAGAAATAAATAAAAAACTAAAGAACAAGTGTAAGATACCTAAAAACCAAGCTTTTCTTCTTGTATTCGACTTGACAAATGCCAATACAAACTTGAGAATTCTATGGGATTTTTGGATGCTTGTAGTGGGTGATGAATTACAAGAGTGAGTGGTGAATGAATTCTCAATGTGTTGTGGTGGTGGTGTGTTTTTACAAGGGAAATTAGAAAAGAAAATTCTAAATCATGGTTGATTGCTTCCACTTTTATTCTGATTCGGATTTCTTCCCATTTTCTTCAATTGCTTCCCATATTCGATGATTCTCCTCCATATTTGTTTGGATTCAGATTTGACTTTCCCCCTTTATTTTTTGTCTGATTTGGCTCTGATTTGGGGGCTGATTTCCCCTTATTTTTTCCATATTCAAATCTGATTGTGCTAGGCGTTGTGCTAAAAATCAGTGACAACAGCTACCCCTTTTTGCTCATTTCGGTGAAACATGAATAAAGCAAAGAACAAAAGACACTGATTTTAGCAAATCACACTACAAATTGGTTGATGTACATCAAAGCAAGGTTCCATTCTCTTCGTGCCTGCATGGATAGGCGTTGTACTGAAAATAAAAGGTTCCATTCTCCTTGTGCCCGAACGGATAGGCGTTTTGCTAAAAAATAAAAATTCTATTCTTCTTGCGCCCGAACAGATATGAGGTTGCAGAAAAATAAATGTTCCATTCTCCTCGTGCCCAAACGGATAGGCTTGTGCTGAAAAATAAAGATTCCATTTTTCTCGCGCCTGAACGGATAGGCGTTGTGCTACAAAATAAAGGTTCTATTCTCCTTATGCCCGAACAGATAGGTGGGTTATATTCTCCTCATGCTCGAATAGATAAGCAGGTTCCATTCTCCTCATTCCTGAACAGATAGGCGGGTTCTATTCTCTTCATGCTAGAATAGATAAGCATGTTTCATTCTCCTCATGCCTGAACGGATAGGCGAGTTTCATTCCCCTCATGCTCGAATAGATAAGCAGGTTCTATTCTCCTTATGCCTGAGCGAATAGGCAGGTTCCATTCTCCTTACGCCTAAACGGATAGGCAGGTTCCATTCTCCTTATGCCTGAACGGATAGGCGAGTTATATACCTGTCAAAATTTAACAAATGCTATGATTATGATGAGCATGTTCCTAGGGATGCCTAACACATGAATACATGTCATTTTCTCTTTTATTTTTATTTTTTTGTTTTTAAACTTTTATCTTTTATTTATCTTTTTCATCTTTTTCTTCCGGGGTTTTCCTCTCCACTTCTATGCGCATTTGCTTGTTCAACCCAGATAGACAACCACGTTAGCTATTTATTCTTTGCATCTCTTTGCTTTAGAGAATACATCCGAGCTTTGCACATTTGCTCACTTAATCTTATATTCATGGTTGGGATGACTGACTTTTTATGGTTGACAGAACATAATCTCTCACATCCTCCCTGAAGCTTGGATGAAAGCTTTAACATCACTAGACATCTCATCCAATGCTTGAAAATTGTTATCATTGTGGGAGAAGGTTTAGCAATCATGCCACTTTAAAAATAATATCTAGCATCCTTAAAGTTTCTTGTAAGTTTTCAGATGCTTGCCCCTGCAGGGCCCTTTGAAGCGCTTGGATGTAAATCTTTACAGCAAAGCTTATTTCTACTTTGAATGTCTTCGAATGATACTAGCATTTTCTTATCTTCCTCTTACGCTTATTAATGTTGATGGCATTAAATCCTTGGTCAATGAAAATTGCCTCACTCTGGGCGTGCCCCATTTAAAATTCAAATGTCACTGGCCGAAATTTCCTAAGTAAGAGCACCAAAAATTGCCATGTGCTGCCTTTGCCAAGTCAACGAGGTATAAGGACACGAAATTCCTTCCAAGATGCCAAGTTTTTGAGAGATTCATTTGCTGCTTGCCTAATCCATAAACTATTTGAGCCGCCATTTGTGGGTTTTCAACTCGGGTCCTCTTTTGGTTTTAAGATGCCATTTGCAGGTTTTCATCTTGAACCCTTTTTTTTCTTTTTTGGTATCTAAGGCGCCCTTTGCGGGTTTTTACCTTTTGATAATTTTATTTTTTTTCTTTTTTTTCTTTTTCTTTATTTTTTTCAGGCATAAAACTTCTAAATTCATCAGATTATGAAGCTCATCTCGACCAATATCAATGTTCTTTTTAAGAAGGCCTTCTTCCAATTAGTCGTTCATTTTCCCCGAAAATCTCTTTGAATTGGCAACATTTTTTCTAATACAAAATCTCTTTCTCGGATGAACTTTCTTGTCGTGCGCTCATGTCATTCTTCTCTGATTCACCTGACCAAGGCAGTTGACTTTCAACCCTTTTTTCATTGGACAACTCAACTGGTCATATCTTGCTTGGACCTACTCTGCTTCTTCTAGTTTTGCTTCCATCAAGACACGGAGATGGAATTTCAACCTTGATTGGCAACTCAACCTTTTATCCCATAAACTAAAGAAGGCGGTGTTTCCCCTATTATTTCTTGATGCAATGGTAAACAATTGCTCCTGGATTTGGAATCAATACCAAGAAACCGTTATTTTCTCATGAATCTATGTTACTTTACTTGTAAGATGCAAGAAAATGATTAGCAATAAGGATTTAAGAAAAATAAAAGGCTAGAAATGAGGATTTTTAAAAAAATAAATGCTAGAAATGAGGGTTCAAAGGAAAAAATCATGGAAAACATAGGAAAGAGCAAAGTCAGATGCCCTAAAATTAACAGTATGAATGATTCATGAATCTATCAACCGGATAGTAAGTGGCTCTCTTTAACTTACCCACTCCCCAAATTTCAAATTTCCCACTTTTCTAATCTCAATCAGACATTAGAAGTTTTGAGGTCCCTGAAGAAAAGGTTAACTCAATTAGGCGGAATGTGTTCTGAAAATAAACTCCGTTTTCTCAGATATTCATGTGTGATCCAAATAGTCTTTAAAAGCTTGTAATGTAGGCTATGCTTAGGTTACAAAAAAGGATATATAGGCTCAAATACATGCTTAAGGGTGATTAAACCAAGGATCAACCTTTGATGAAATCTTTATTTTTTATTCTTCGAACCACTCTAGACTCCCCATTTTGGGTTTTCACCCTAGAGTTCATTTCCTTTTCTGGCACATGTCTCATTTGAAGGATTTCGCCCATGTTTCATGCTTTTATCTTCTTTCACCTTCTAGCTTTTATTTCTTCATTCTTTTCCTCTTTTTTTTTGTTCTTTGTTCTTTTTTTTTTGCTCATTTTCCTTTTTATTTTAAGTTTAGGACATTCAACTTGATATTTTCTTTCTCACTTGCAAACAATTTTTCATCCTCTTTGCTCCTCAGTGCGGGGAGTGATTCGTGGTTGGGGTTCAATCACAAAAAATATCCGGCTCAAAAGGGGACCTCAAAGGATTTTTTTCTCATTCGTGATGGGAAATGAAGGAATGCCAAATGTCATTTCACACACAAATATCATCGAAGAGAAGCAGTCTTCACTTGGTAGATGTTTCAGAGTTATCACTTTACTCAAAGACCTTAACAACAATGTATGAGAGAAAAATTCACTCAAAATCTGTTTCTGGGATTTCCATTAATCTTGAACACATTTTTTTTCCTTCTACCTCAGGATTAGGTCCAAGAATCATTCATACAATCAATAATAGGGATTCTGCAAAGAAAATGTATTTTAAAAGAGAAATTGATGAAAAAATTAAAAAGAGAAAAAAATAAAATGTTTGCCACTTGAGAAAAATAAAGGAAATGCGTCTTTAAACAAGTAGATTAACATAGAAGCCATTACAAAAGATCACTAATGCTTGCGGGCAAAAGCAAAAGGGCTGGTTCTTGGTATGACCCCAACATTGTTCGGGAAAATCCTCTATTTTCCTGTTGTTAAGCATTATTCCAGGAAGGCATGGATGAATTCCATCCAAGCACGCCCACATCTACTCTATGACAAGATTCCAATGCTGGAGTAGTTCAAGTTATAGGAGTTCGTCATATTCTCCTTCCTCGAGTCTCTTACTTTTGATGGCCACCAATATCCGTTCCCCTTTCATGACCATGTCTGGGAAACCTTTGGTGGCATGGTTTAACATATGGTTGTAGAATGACTCGTTTAAAGTCTCCATAAACATTGGAGTAACCTCATTTTCCAATAGTGGAGGTTGAACTTGGGCTGCCATGTCTCGCCACCTCTGAGAGTACTAATGAAAACTCTCGTTGGGCCTTTGTTTTATGCCCTGCAGTACGATCCTGCTTGGGACCATATATGTCACATGTTCGTACCATTTAAGGTAAGCTCTTGACAGATCTCTCCAAGTGCGTATGTTGACCCGGCTCAATTGGGTATACCATCGAGTAGCAGAAGTAGTTTCTCATTTTTCAAGTGTAGTGACATTTTTTGGAAGTACATGGTCAAGTGCATCGAAGGGCAAGTGGTCCCGTCATACTTCTCGAAGTCGAGAATTTTGAATTTCAGAGGAACCACCAAGTCAAAAACTAGACTGAGATCTCTAGCGCCTATGCAACCATATACATTTCCTCCTTGTAGTGCTCTGATGATCTCTTCGAGCCTGTCACATTGATCTTTAGCCTCTTATTCACTCTGGACCTATCGGCTGCCTTACAGAGATCCCGCACCTTAATACCTTGGTTTTTCCTATGATTTATCCTAAACATTTCTGGAATATGAGCTGCGGTTCCTGCCATACGGATATAGAACCTCTCATTCGGTGGAAATGTCTCATAAGTCATACCGGGTTGGGTCGACAAAACATCAATAGCTTCAACCATATTTCCTGTTTTTGGGTTCTTGAATCCCAACATAGTCGCTATCTGGCTGACAATGTTTTTATGAGCTTGTACAATTTCTTCTTTTAAGTCTTTCTCCATTATATCGAGTCTATCTTGGGTACTCTAGTGGTTTATTTCTAGAGTTGTCAATCTTTCCTCTGTAGTCATAGCTCGGGTATCGTATTCGTGCATAATCTTGCTACTTGAATAGAATTTACCATAATTAATCTTTTTATAATATATGTATGTATGCAATGATCACAACATAAACTAATGCAAACAACAAACAAAAAATACAAATGCATGAATGCAGGCGAAGGGCCGTCAATTCCATTAAGGTATTGCTCTAGAAGTAGTTTTTCATTGGATATCGAAGATCCTTATCACAAAAGATTCTGAATTATATTATGAGTACATCTCGGCCCAAGAGTACAACTCTTTTATTTCTTCGATCAACCACAAGAGTCTCGGTCTCACTTCCTCTACGGGCCTGACATACCGACGAAGAGCAGAAGCTTACTTAGCTAGCATCATCACATGCTTGTTTACGTCTTGAATCTAGACCATGACACTCTTGTTGAATTCATTTCGCTATTGGAATTTTCTGGCATTGTCCCTAAGCCGGGTGAACCAATAATCATTGGCATCTTCAAGGACCAAGATCTTTGTCTTGAATGTTGTTCTCCATGTGCCTCATGGTTGACCTCAGGCCAACAAAGTACACTCGCATTATCTTTTTTTTCTGAAGGAGTCTTCTACCCATCACAAAAATCTATTTTCCACTTGAGCAATGTACTTTAGAATTGACCCCTTCTACATATGAGATGTGGATGCAAGAAAAATATGCAAAACAATACAAAAAAGAAAGAATTAGTACTCATAAAAGGTCCAAAATCATTTCATTATATGAATAATAATTGGGCAGTGCATTCCAACATCTTTAGACATGTCTCCACATACTATTCTTACAAAATAATTTTGACCAAATTCTAACCCTAGAGTTTTCCACATGGCTCTATTTGGGTGGGCTTGTATATTCTCACAAAGGTTTAGTTCTAACATGTTTCCCGAATTGTCCTCGTTGTCCCCTACTAAGGGTAGCAAGGCCCCTGATTCTAGCCCATTATAGGCTTCAAACGAGTTAAGTTCAATTCAGAGGGACCCATTTTCCTATGTCCATACGAAGGATCAGTATCCTCACAAAAACATAGGCCATATGAGCCTCGGAGGTACTTACTAGGCCCATACAGAGAATCAATATTCCCACGAGAGCAATAGCGTTTCCCCCTACTTAAACGAACGGGACGAAGCTCGGGTGTAGAGCTTATTACCAAATTTTAAATGCGTAAAGTGGAATTATATTCAAAAGTGGACAAGTTAAATTTTACACGAACTTCACAAATTTTGACATTAAAACAAAGTATAATCGGCTCGTGGCTGGACCTTCCTTTTTTGTTAAAAACAAAAATGCGTCCTTAGCGGAGTTGCCAAGCTGTCGCAACCTTTTTTAGGGGTCCTGACTGTTTTTTAAATAAAAGACAAAACAACGGGGTCGGCACCAATCTTTTAAAAGGTGTGATTGGATCACCTAAAAACGGGTTATTTTAATAAAATTATTTTTATTTTATTAAAACAATAGTTTTGGTTTGAGAAAAACACAAAAATGGGTTTGGGAGTCTGTTACGCGTGGGGAAGGATTAGCATCCCTACAGCGCCCAAAAATTGGTACCTAGCCGATTACAAAAATGTTTTAATGTCAGAATTTGCAAATTCATATGAAATTCAATTTACTGTCCATTTATGAATATGATTTCATTTTAACGGCCCTACAATCCGAAGAGTGAACTCTAATCATCGCCAATATTTCTAGCGCTAACCTGTCATCTCCTTTTCATAAGACACCACATTAATTAGTTCCACTTTTTAAACAAGCAGTCAAAGACAATTAATGTGTTGAAGCTTTTATTTAAACTATGTTAGTGATTATTAACCTAAGGAATTGTCTAAGTAAATTTTATCTATTGGGGTTCAAATGTAATTAAGTGTGTTTTATTAATTTGATGTGAAGAGAATTTTATTAAACTCTAAGGCTCTAACTAGGGTTTTAAGAACCTAATCTTAGGGGCTTTATTTAAGTTAAGAAATAAATAAAGGAAAGCAATTTCATTTGCAAAATAAAATAAAATAATAAAAATAGAAAGGAATAAAAATTTTAAAAGTGTGTTTCCTTCTCCAAGTAGAGTCAACACACGATATTCAGATTAATTTTACAAAAAAAAACTAATTAAAACTTTTAATTTTAAAGAATGTGATAAAAATGGGTTTAACAATTAAAAATCAAAGTTAATAACTAAATTAAAACGGTTTAAGATTATGTGCCAAAAAATGGTGTAGGGATTTAATAAAATTAAATGGCCCAATTTTGTTTGAAATGGGTACAAAGCCCAAAAACACTTTTTACCACATTTTCTAAAAAAAATTGGATCAAACATCCTTTTAGATAAAAAAAAACAAGAGGGTTTCATAAGGAAAATAATGGATGAAGAACTAAGGTGGTGAACCACCTTGCCGGTCGCCTACCGCTGGTGATGGCTGCCGCCTCCGACGGTGGTACACCGAAAACTCCTCTTTTACTGTTTAAATACTCGAACAAAAATCTTCCAAAACCCAAAAGAATGTAAGAAATACTCCCAAATTCAAGAAATACTCACAAATTCAAATATATATTCGAAATAAATAAATAAATAAAGAACAAGAGTAAGATACCTAAAAACCAAGCTTTTCTTCTTGTATTCAACTTGACAAATGGCAATACAAACTTGAGAATTCTATAAGATTTTCAGATGCTTGTGGTGTGTAGTGGGTGATGAATTACAAGAGTGAGTGGTGAATGAATTCTCAATGTGTTGTGGTGGTGGTGTGTTTATATAGGATTTTACATGTCAAATTTACAAGGGAAATTAGAAAAAAAATCCTAAATCATGGCGATATCTTCCACTTTTATTCTAATTCGAATTCCTTCCCATTTTTTTAATTGCTTCCCATATTCGATGATTTTCCTCCATATTTGTTTGGATTCAGAGTTAACTTTCCCATTTTATTTTTTTATCTGATTTGGCTCTAATTTAGGGGCTGATTTGCCCTTGTTTTTTCCATATTCAAATATGATTGTGCTCTAATTTGGGCTAAAAATCAGTGACAACAACTATGAGAACATCAAGATGGACCCAGACGAAGACATCAAGAGCATGTTCGACCGATTCTCCATGATCATCAATGAGCTAAAAATACTTGGAGAGGAGATTTCAGAAGACAAACTCGTTCGAAAGATGATTCATTCACTTACCGAATCTTGAGAGTCAAAGAAGACGACAATCATTGAAGCTAAAAACTTGAAGGAGCTCAAGCTTGATGAGCTTATCGGGTCTCTTGTTACCCATGAAATAATGTCTCAACTCTTGCGAAGGGAGAAGGAAAAGAAAATTAAAGAGTAAGGAATTGATGTGAATATCATTTCTCTTCAATCCTCCACAAGCCATCAAGAAGATTCAAGTAAGGAGGAAAGTGAGGATGAAGAGATGACCCACCTCTTCAAGAAGTTTGCCCGATTCATGAAGAACGAAATGGAAGAATCCAAGCATGAATCGAAGAAGATGATGAAGGACCCCCAAGTGCTCCGAATACAAGAAAACGCGGCACACCAAATATGATTGCCCTCGCTTCAACAAAAAGGGATCATCTTCAAAGAAAGCATATGTGGCAACATAGAGTGATGGAGACTTCACCGATGAAGATGAGGTAGCCTACCTATTCTTTATGGCCCTCCAAGAGGGAGATGTAGGTTCTAACTCATCTAATTCTAATTCTAATTCTTATTCTTTTGATGAGTTACAAGAAGCCTATGATGAATTGGTTTTTGAGTTTAAGGCTTTATTTTTTAAAAACAAGAAATTGAATTTAAAATTGAAAATAGAAAATGAATTGCTTTCTAAAACCAATTTGGAATTTAAAGCAAAAATTAAGGATTTTAAGCTTAAAGTTTTGAATTTACAAAATTTGCTTCAAAATTTGGAAAAAGATCATCAAAAAGAAGTAGATGATCTTAAGAAGGAAAAAGATTTGATTTCCAAGGAATTAGAAAAGAAAAACAATCTTGGAAAATCAAATTTTTATTAAAGACAATCTAGCGCCCCTAGATTTTTTAATGGAAAATGTTTTAGAAGTATTTGGGGTCCCAAAAGGACTAATTACTTCAAATAGAAATGATGAAATTGAAAAATGAATTCCTAAGGGGACTAAAGTTTGTGCTACTAATGCCTATGGATCCAAAGCAATTTGGATACCAAAATATTTGTGATTGTCCTTTTATAGGTGTGATGGAGCATTGATCAACATGTTGAAGAACCATGAAATCTCTATACACACAAGGAAGATCACTTGAAGAAGGAAGGCTTCACAGCCTACCTTTGATTCAAGTGGTAAAATTAGTTAAATTTATTTGCTTTTAATTTGATTTATTTATTTTAATTCAACTAGTTAATCATATACTTTTTTGGACTAACATTCATGTGATGCTTGAGTAAGGGGGAGCCTATTTTAAACAAAATTCTTATTTTTGTCAAAATTTGTTTTTAAACTCTCCATTGTTATGGGACTTAAAAGTTTTCAAATCATGTTTAAATCATTTTTGATATAACAAAAAGGGGGAGAATGTTTTGAAAAATTGGATTTTCAAATGAATAAGGGGGAGCTTTAACTATCTTCAAATTTTAAACTCTTATTCAAAATATATTTTTAGTAAGGGGGAGAATCTCAAAAATAATTTTTCAAGTTAGTTTTATTATATAAAAAGGGGAAGATTGTTAGGATTTTTATTTTGATATAATAATTGAAAAATAGTTTTAGACTAAATTGAAAAGATTTCAAAAATAATTTTAAGTCCAAACAACTTGAGAAATATGTTTAAATTGATTTTGGAACATTTTTGACTTGAACTAATGTTTTTAATCTTTAAAACAGTTAAAAACTGAAGCTTGGTACCGATACCAAACCCCTAGTATCGATACCGAGAGGCTCATACCGGTATAAAACCCTTAGTACTGATACATGTACTTGTTAACAGATTCCAGAATCGATTTAGCGTACCGATACGACCTCGGCTATATCGATGCCCTTAGAGGAGTATCGATACCCCTTTGGGTGTACCGATACCCTCACTGTTAAATTGCCTCCAACGGTTATTTCCCAAAAAGGACCTATAACGATACCCGTTCTCGAGTGCCGGTACCGACAGCTACAGATTGGGAAATTTGTCTTGGAAAACATCCCCAACGACTCTAATTCATCCCCAACGGTCACCAATGGCTAGGAACTCTTTTGGGAGGATAAAAGGATCTTTCAAGCACCTGGAACAACCAATGATCATCAAGCAACCATGTCTATGATTGAAAAAGAGTCTTAGAGCATATTTGTAGTATTTTTTGTAAAGAACACACTTGTGAGCTTCATTGTCATTATATGCTCAAGTGTCTTAGGATTTGGGTTAGAGCTTTAAGAGCGCAAACATTCACCTATTGAGATGATTTCTTGTTTGCTTTGTTTTTCTCTTTGTAAAGAGGTTTTTGCTTGGCCTTGGGGTATAGGTCAAGAGTTTGTAAAGGTTATCCCTTGAACCTTGAAAAAGGAAAAAAATCATAGTGAATTTGGAAATCCTTAGTGGGGAAGCTAAGGTAGTGGATGTAGGCTTTTGTTAGAAAGTCGAACTACTCTAAATCGTTGTGTTCTTTATCTCGTCTTTTGCTTCCACCACCAACACCCATTTTGCAACTTCTCCACCACTTGGCAAGCAAGAACGGTTGAAGAATTCTAACCCAAAATTTTTCTTACAACATTAATTATGCTATACAGTCCTCTGCATTGCTACATTGTTAGGAGCATTTACACTCGAGTTATCTGCCGCAAAAGCATCAAACGAATAGATGACCACTAAATAATGTCAACAATAAAGGCGTTTTAACAATGGTGTAAGGCTCCTAAATGTATGGCATGCTTACTCTAAAAGACGTGGCAGTACAACTCGGCATACCAGTTAATGGTATGTCACTGGTTGGCAAGTAGATGCGGTAGATGGCATGCGTGTGAAATTGACATAGTTGGAAAAGTCTTTTGTTAGCAATGTAATTATGTTATCTTTAAAGCATAAGTAAAGATGTATATATTGAAATGCGTATGAAATTTGTAATCGTTGTTTATGACAAATGTATTAAATTCATTTTAACTATGTAACTTATTAATTTTATCAAACTAATATTTGAAATTAGTTACAATTAAAAGGTCAATTTATCTAAAATTTAAAGCTAAATATCCAAAATCTATCCATTAAATATGTCAGAAATTTATTAAACACAAAACAACTGCTGCAAAATAAATTAAATTTATCTATCTTCCTCTTTTTGGTCTTCTTTCTCTCTTCGGCCTTAGGCTTTAGCGGTGTCCTGAGTGCGTCTGGTCATAGAAACGTGGCTTATGTCAAACTCGAGGCTAAATCGATGTTTCTTTATCAGTAGCAACAACATCGACACTTTCTCTACTCACATCCCCACTTTCCTCCTCATCTGTGTTATCTTTATGATCTGAAGTCATACGAAGCGGTTCACTGAACATACTCAGACCAGCTCTTCCAATATCGCCCGAGAATATATGACCTATTATGGACGTTGTCGACATTAATAATGTCATATACTCTATATTATGCTATTGCGGATCCTGATATTGAGCTTGCAGGACCACAAACTCAAGCACATAAACATCTTCATAATTACCTGTAGAACCTTACACTTGTGTTGCAGATCCTTGTCCTTGACTGGCCCAAATACCAGGTCTACCTCTCCATACACCTACTTCATATGGAATATGCAAATTCTATGACCCTTGTGTAATTTTCAAAGCTTGATCCCAACTCGGGGACCCATATGATGGTGAAAAAGAGCCAACATCAAACGCTGGCAATATAGGTTCTAGTTCAGGTTCTAGTTTCAGTTCCAGTCTAGCCTTTCTTCTGCCGCGTCTACCTCTACCTCTTTTCCCCCAGATTTGCCTCATGATGACCCTATACCCGATGATGACTCACTTGATGTTTCCTGAGCTTGTCGGGTTTGAAACAAAATAAAAAAGGATCTCGTTGGTTTTGGGCCGTCAAGTACAGTTTGTTGTTTGAGCCAAACCACTGATGGTACTAAGAAATCAAAAAAATTGAAATTATCCGCTCAAATAGAAACACGAGAAGGCAACATGTTTGACCTTTCATGCCATAATGCTATGTATGACGAATGTTTGGTAGGCCAATCCACTTCACTCTTACCACATGAGTCCGTCCCTTCTATTTCATCCATGTTGAATGGATCTTCAGCACAAGATGATGATATTCGAACTACCTAAGGACCCAATTACTGTAAAAAATATCAACAATCGTGAAATTGATCAACGGTATTACGGAACACAATTTTAAGCATCTTCGTACTCATGTTTTGGAATCACCGCTCAACAATCATCATCCAAATATGGCATCCACTGGAACTGCAACAATTCGTCTATTAAAGAAAATCATTCGCATCTAAATTAATTTAATTTTGTAACTACCAACAAACACCAAATTAGAAATTAGAAATTAGAAATGGGATAGAAATTAAAAATTAGAAATTTGCATTACCTAATTTTGGCAGTAGAGGTCAATCTTTGTTCTAACTTCGAGGATTAAATTGGTCTGGAACGTCTTTTTTTGAATTTTTAGGCCCATTTACATAATACAAATACATAGATACATCATGGTTTCCCTAAACAACATTTGAATAATTATGGAAATGAACATTATTACCTTGAAGCGAATGAGAATTCATATAGAGCATCGCAAATTGGTGCCAGGAATAGAAGCCTATACCAGACCCATGATTGTAGCAGCACCACACGCCCACCAATATCGACGTGCACAAATCTATCGTTGATGACTATCTGGGTTGTTGTCTTTCACAACTCGCGGTAGAGGAAAGCTAATATTGTAGATCCCCAACTGTATCTTCTTGCTTTGAACGACGTATCCAAGAAAGGGAGGTACTGCGTGTGCACGTACGAATTTGATTTGTCTGGCAGTAGCATCCTACCGAGAAGGTACAATATATATGCCCGAGCAGTGGTTGCAACTTCTACTGCTGTGGAATTTTGATCCACTTAAAACGCATTTTTGAACCACGTCATCTCACCCGTTTGCCATCTACATCTCATGCATCTGGTGCTTTCCCCAAATATTGCATACAATAATATTTAGGAATAAACTTGTTGCACGCAATGACTGGAATACCCAAAATTGGAACACTAAGATGCATGGCAACATTTTCGAGGGTGATTGTGTGCTCCCTGCACGACATGTGAAATGTGTGCGTCTCTAGTCTCCAATGCTCCATCAACCCATTAATCAACTGCGGCATGATTTGAAAGTCATGAATCTTTGCCGCGTAGCTAAATCCGGCTGTTTCTAAAAATCCACTGATTTCCATGCTTGGCGGATCGCTCTATAGCAATCGGGGTCGAAATAATGTCCTCTCTGCCTACAAACACAAGATTTAAATTAAATTACTACTTTAACTTTTACAAACAACAAATTAAAATTTGTAAAAAAATTAATTAATTAATTCCAATAAGTTCATTTTGTTCACGATGTGCGTTTCTTCACGTCTTAACAATGCCATTTTTTCCAATAATTCTGCACCAAAAAACTTAAACTGTAACAACTCAATTGAATAACAATTCAATCCACTGATTTCCTCTTATTTTAATTGTTTTGTTGATGGTTTATGTGTACTGAGAACTTATGTGTTATTGTTGGTTTAATATTTTTGGTGTACTCTTTTTTTTCTTTTCATTGCTTGGTTAGTACTTAAGTGCAACATAGTTATGAAGGAAGTGTTTTTGAGTATAGTACATGTTTATTTTATGCTTTATGTTCAAGTTTTGTGGTTATCCCTCTCAACTAATATTATCTTCAAGGTTTAAAGTTGAGTTCTCCCATTGTGAGAGCAATGTTCCTTGCTATTGCACCTAACCCATGTTATTTATGAATGAAGTTTTTAACGAGACATAAATTTATTTTTTTCAAAAAAATAAAACTTTAAAATCTCGAGAAATGCCTTTTTTTTTTGTTTAAGCACCGATATATAGCTTATTGGCTGACTAATCCGGATCGAATACTGTAGAATCCGTTTATGGGGTGACCCTCCCAACAATTATTTCATTTATAACGATATGATTCAAGCCTTTGACCTTGTTTAAAGGATCTAGTGCCTCTTAGAATTTCATAAATTAGTAAATAATATAACAAATTGTGTGAAAATAATATAAGAAGTGACTATATTTGACTTTTGTTATTTGTTAAATTACAAAAAAATTACAAGCCTTAATTATTTCAACAGCCTAACAAAAACACCAGGTTCTGCTGGGATAACTAACATATGTAGTGCCTGTTTTC